>OY759208.1:62280500-62881247 GCA_963662105.1 Meiosimyza platycephala
CCAGTTTCTCCGTGAGGTCGCCCAATTTCTTGATGTTGTTGAGCGTGGTTCCATGTAGATAGTTAAGGTCAATTTTGTGACCACCTCGAGTGATATTGGTCAGCAATGGAGGAAGCGCCTGTACATTAGTAGTTGTAGTAATCGAAAAAATTCTATCATCGACTTGGATTGTTTCGTTCTCGAACTGCACGAGGTAGGTTCCTTCTAAATATTTTGAGACGTTTGAAGATTTCACAAATCCTTTGAAATTAGTTAAAAAAAGAGTGTTGTCAGTGATGAGCTCTACGACTTTTTCGGAGTTCGTTCGGAAGGTACAGTTGGCGTGTCCACCTTTTAACAACCTTGTCGCGCATTGGTCCTCTGATAATTTGGTTACTGATGCAGTCTTGCAGATCGTTGAATTTTTGATAAGCAAACACCGTTCGTTAATACCGTAGGTTTCCTTTTGATTTATTAACATTTCAGTGTAGGCGATATCCACTTGACTATTGTTTGTTATAGAAGATCGTACAAGGATGTGGTTATAAACTTCAGGCTGAACCTTCGGCAAGGACACAACATAAATAAGCATAGTGTTGTTTGCAAAAATTGATGGAGTAGCGAACTCTAAGGCTTCAATCTCGTTCTCGTAGGGCAGCGTCTCAAATTCTGATAAGGCCTTACTCATCTCTTCGCTGTCCAACAGGTTTGTATTCACGATACCGTTTCTCGCCATTTGACATGCTCGAACAATCTCATGTACTTGATCTTTTAGAATTAGGACCTTTTCGAACAAAGTTTTTTCGTATTTCTCCTTTAAATGGTTACCTATGTCGTTTCGAAACAATTCTACTAATTTGTTGTACCTGGTAATTGCTTCCTGGGTTGAGTCAAAAAGTTTCCTGTTGATTTTATATTGTTGGTTGTTATTTTCAACCAAGTTTTGTTCGTTCTGAAGAACCGCATTCCAGTCAGCAGCGTCTGGATTTCCTGCTACCCATTTCCAAGCTGAACCTATCCAGTTGATTGAACGACTTTTCCTCATCTTTTTTCCTCTAAGCTCATGCACACTTTTGTCAATTTGGTTGAGATGGTATTGCATCACCATTGACAGATCGTCAGCAGATGTAGTATTATTCTCGACAGCATCTCGTACTTCATTTGAAAGGGTCTCGAGTTGATCAAGATTTATTAAATGGACAAGATTAAAATGACCATTTAATATCCAACCACTTCCTTTCCTCAGCGACACAAGAGGAGATTTGTACTCGTAAAGTTGCAATGCGTTGACCGCGCTCAATAGGAAGATTCTGCAATGATGGTGACGTGAACATGGTGTCCAAAAGTGTTTGTGATGATAAGTGGAATCTCAAGCATACATACATACATAGCTTGCAATTGTTCTAATTCTTTTATAAAAATGGTTAGTTATATGAGGAGAAAGTGCAGCTTAAATTTAGGTGTTGTAAGATTGTTCTCTTACCCCTTTTTTTTTTAAAAAAAAAATTTTATTCTTATTACTATACATATTTTTAAGTTACATATATTCTTAAAGGGAGTCGAACCCCGGCATCCTGTATTATTGGCAGGTGCCCACTACTTTCTTAAAAGATATGTTTGTAAGAATTAAAAGAAACAAATTTTTTTTTTTTACAAATTTTTCACCTCACTATTTTTTATTCTTAAGGTGAATTTTATGAATCTTTTTGCCAGACATGGTCGTAACAGTGACTCTATTGTCTGCGGCAACAACTTCTTTTTTGTAAATTGGCTTTTGTTTGCCTTTTATTTGTTTATCCTTTACATAAACTGTGTCCCCATTATTGTAAGTCTTGGGGACTTCTTTTTTAGCATTTAACCTTAAATTTCTAGTTTGTTCATTTTCTTCAATGAGTCCTCTCAAATCCTCATTGAGTTTGTGCTGAAAATCCGAAACTTGTTGGTAATTTATTTTTTCGCTTCTATTAAAGAAAATGTCACTCGGTCTTTTCTTTATCACCGAGTGAATGGTGTTGTTGTACCTATCCACTGCCACACTCATCAATTCTCTTGGACGCATATTAGTGTGCTCCATCTTTAGACACCTATAAATTTCGAGAAGGGTGGAGTGAACTCTCTCGACCTGTCCATTAACCTCACTTCTCTGAGTTGGAGTTCGATAGAATTCAACTCCCAGTGAACGCACGTAGTTGGTTATTAATGGGCTTGAAAGACCTCTCTCGTTATCAGTGACTATGACTTTTGGCACTGTAAAATAGTGTAATAGGCTGATAAGTCTGGTTTTTAAGTGGCTCGCGGATTTGTTTTGAATATAAAATAATTTAACAAATTTTGAAAATTTGTCCAAACAAGAAATGAACTTTGTCCCCTGAAGTTCTAAAATGTCTATATGCAAGATTTCGCAAGCATACGTGGGAACGGGAGTAGGTTGAAGCTGAGGCCTACTCGGATGCCTATCATATTTGTTCAGCTTACAGTTTTCACAGGAATCGGCATAGTTCTTGATAAGTTTGGACATTCGTGGGAAATAATATTTTTCCAAAATTTGGTCCTTGTCTCGCGAGGATTTCTATGGGCTCGCTTGTGCTCGTTTTCAATAATTCGGAAAATAGTTTCTTCACCTTTCACATCTTCTACAACCCTTTGAGTTATTCGAATCTTGTATTTGGTGAAGTGATCTAAATACACCCATTGAAGCAGATCTAAACATGGCTCTTGAATCTTTATCCCATTGATAACGTTTGGGTTCAATTTTTCTTTGAGAATATTCGTAAGAGCTTCCGCATCAAGGAATGAAATGGAAATATAGTGTCGAAAGAAACCTGGATGGGGGGATTCGTAGCATGAAGAATTTTTACCTATTTTAATCACAATCTGGTTTCGGAACACGTTTAGAGGGACTTCCACATGCGGGATAAGGTCGGAAGAGTCTCGCTCCGCACTATGAATTGTTCCTTCACTTGCTGTTTCTGTCCTCTCACTTAATCCTTGAGCAGCTTCAGGTTGTTCTGATGTTGGCAAGTGATTAAGCTGAGTCTTGAGCCTTGATAGAGCGTCTGCCACGTGGTTTGATTTACCAGGTTTGTAAATCAACTCGTGGTTATATTCTTCAATTCTCGCCTTCCAACGCTTTAACCTTGCATTAAGATTAATTACTATTCAATTTTTAATATTCAATTTCTTAGAATGTTTCAATTTTAATTTTTTAATTTAAGAAAATTATTATATGATATCTCATTGATTTATATAAAACAATAATAAAGTAAAAATTTACATTTAAATTAACTAAACCTAAAATTACCTCCGGCGGAATTAATTAAAAATGGTCTGTCTACAGGGATTGTGTTAAATTCTAAGGAGGGGTTATAAAATTCTTATTTGCGCCGGTGTCAATAAGAAAATTGAGGACAGAGCCGTCCGCTGTTACATATTCTATATATGGAACGCTGGAGAGGCTCCGGTCATAAAATTTACCTGATCCCCTACTTTCTCGCTAGCCTGTTCTTCTTATTGCTGTGCGGTTTCTGCTTCCCCGGCTTGTTCCACATGGAACATTCTCTGTTGTTTCTGTGGATAGCTATCGGATCTTGGCTTCCCAAATCGATAGGACCCACTTGGACGGTTCATATAGTTTACGTTCTTTGTTTGAACGCTGTAATCGACATCCATTCGCTCCAGAGGCTTTGGTCCCACTTTCGGCGGTGACTGTGGGCTAGAAAAACTTTGATTTTTAAAGGGGTTGGAAAACTTTTGTGTACCCGAAAATTTTCTAGGTGGCAAGGACGGCCTTGCCTCAACTTTCTGCTCTCTCCCGAAAAATTGATTCATAGGAGCAGTTACCGTATTCGAAAAACTTGGGCGATGAATCACATTGTTCCTATAATTCAAATTTTGAATATCGAGACAATCGGAATATGCCTCAGGCAAAGTAGAGGGTTTTTTGATGGCTAACATCTTCGATAGATCGCCATTCAGACCGCGGATAAAAACGTCGAGAGCTCTATTTCGGTAGCTCTCAATCAAGACTTGAACCGTTTCTGTAGTATAACTTTCTGTTTTTACTTTATTTATTATTAAAGAAAATTGATGGTTCACGTTGGCGTAGAACTCATCAATACTTGAATTTTTTTGTGAAAGTTGCATAAGTTGGTGTTCGAGAGTCCGAATATCCCTCTTGTCTGCATAATGCAAGGATAGACACTGTTTTATTGCAGCCCAGCTTTCATCAAATATATTGTAGGAGATGAGAGCGGCATCGGCGCTTCCTCTCACTTTTTGTCTGATGCTCTGGAGAATAGCGCGATAAATCGGCTTATTCCTAACAATGTCGTAGTCCTTTAAGATTGCTTCCACATTATGCACCCAAGAGATATATTGTACTGGGTTGCCATCAAAGACTTGCAAATCCTTGACACAGTCTGGCAATTTACCAATGTCCTTCAATTCGGATTCATTGCGCGGTCCGCACAATTGCGTCACTTCGGCCTGCCCTGGAAATGTTGGCGTATCAGGAGTCGCCTCCAATTTCAACATACGGCTTTCCACTCCCTTCATTTGTGCCACGAGGCTATTTCCTGCCCCAGTGAGACGAGTGAGTGTGTCACGGATTTCGTCCATTTTCTTTTTTCTTTATTATTCGGATTTCCAACACAAGTAATTAGGATTTTCACACAAATTGTTTCAAATTATACAAAACTTAGTTTTCAACACAAATTAATTGAGTTATACAAATTTAGATTTTCACACAAATTATCTCAAATTATACAGAATTTAGATTTCAACACGAATTAATTGAGTTACACAAAATTATCTCAAATTGTACAGAATTTAGATTTCAACACGAATTGATTGAGTTACACAAATTCTTTTAAGAAAATGTTAATTTAACCTTTTTTTTCTTACAGGTTGGAACAGTTTCTAACTTTTCTCAAAACTTTACAACTCCTCCCTTTCTCCTCTTTTGCTTATAAATTTTAATATTCTTACAAATTTATTTACTATCTCTTTCAAGATTCCACTTTTAACACTTTTTTAACACTCACAATTTTAACATAGCTTGCTGTAAAAAGAATAAAAATTATTGCGTTAAAATTTATATTCCTGAAAGAGAAAAGGAGAATATTGTAAATTTTGTAAAAGAGATTTGACGAATGTCCGTATTTTTTAAATTATAACTTGGACAAGTAGTCATATCAGAATAAGTATTTAAGTATTTAGCTATTTTGTATTTGAATTGCTGTTATAAATCTTGTGAATCAAATATTGATTAGGTAATGGGTTTCCGTAAGGAAGTCCCAATTTCACAATTTTTATATATTCAACAATTTATTCAATATGGTTTTCATACGAAAATCCCGATTTAAATTGCATATTTTTTGTTTTAAATAATATTTGTTTTAATGGGTTTCCATAAGGAAGTCCCAATTTAAATTTTTCGTTAAAGGGTTTTCAAATGAAAGTCCCGTTTTAATTTTATATGATGGGTTATGCCCATTTTTTATTGGTATAGATGGGTTTTCGATTGAAAGTCCCTCTATCTGATTATTGAATGGATTTTCAGATGAAAGTTCCAGTTTATTATATTATTTGATGGGTAATGCCCATTTTTATTTTTTTATTGATGAGTTTTCAGATGAAAGTCTCTCTATTTAAAATTATTCGCAGGACCTGACGGATTGTAGGAAGGAAGGACCATGTCGTTCCCGTTCAGATGTAGCAACAACTTCGATGAGTCCAGTGCAGCAACCTACTGAGGCACAGCACCCTTCACTGGTCATTGCAACTCCTTTTGTAATCTCTTCTATGTTCCCATGGTTATAGAAGAAGTTATTTAATTGAAACTTGCTCTTTTTATTTTTTAAAATTTTTTCATTTATAAACTGGAGTGCCCCGTGGGGATCGCAGTTTGTTTTTTTATATTTTATTCTCCACTATGTTCTTATGGTTATAGTGGAGGACACTTGTTAAGGGTTTCCCCATTTTTTTAGTTTAGTTGTGTTATAAACTGGAGTGCCCCGTGGGGATCGCAGTTTCAATATATTTTTTTATATGAACTGGAAGGCCTGGCTTTATTGGCTACAGGATCGCAGTTCTTTTATTTTTAGTAGCAAGCTTAACTTTTTTGTTTCAACTGGAGTGCCTGGCTTTTTGGGCTACAGGATCGCAGTTGTAAAAAAGTTTTTTATTTCTTTGAACTGGAGAGCCTGGTTTTTTGGGCTACAGGATCGCAGTTCTACTTATCACTAGTACCTTTTTATTTTTTCAACTGGAGAGCCTGGCTTTTTGGGCTACAGGATCGCAGTTCTGGCACTAGTACACTTCTTTGCTAACCATTACCAGGATGTTGCAAGGACCACCTTTCCATCAGGTCCCTGCTCGGGCGCCAGTAAACGTAATCCTGAAAGGGTTACTTAAAAAAATTAATTATTGGCCGCATTGGCTAGCCTTTGCCAGCCAATGCCCACGGGCCAGTTACAGTTACCTGTTATCAAAATTAGTCCTGTTATATCAAAGGTAGTCCTGTTAATATTCAAACTCGTTCCACTTGTATTATGAATTAACTTTATTTAACTTCACTTCACTTTACAATGTCCAAAATTAGACTAACTCAATAATCTTAACTTAAATCATAAAGAAACCTAAAATACAGTATCCTAATTGCTGACACAGCGGTCTCACGCTAACCGTGGGATCGCCAACTTGCACTAGATACGTGTGCAAGTAATAAGCTGACGAGGTGCAACGTGACTCGTGCTGGTACGATGAACTCGAGTATGCATACGCATGACTCAGGTAGGCTGGTCACCGGCACGTGTAACCTTGCACTTGCATTGTCGTTGACTTATATATATGATATATATTTGTCTTATAAGTACATTAGACACTACAAAATAAAATAAAAACAAAAAAACAGCGAATAGGCCAAGATGAGTGTACGGGAAAAGATAACAAGAAGTTTAGCTGCAACGTATTACAAAAACGAGATACCGTTACCATAAAAATTACATACGTTAAGCGGTCTCTTAAAAAAACTCGTTTACTCGTTAAACATAAACAGCTTGGTTTTTTAAAATTTTTCAATTTAATTTATCTAAAGGAAAAAATCAATAACAATGGAAAAAATACCGTCATCGGTTCAGTGGGTTCTTAAGACTTTTCTAGGTCCGACGAGATAACTGGACAGGGGCCCATTCTAAAAATGTTATGGGAAAAATAAAAAAGTTATGTATATTCAAAATACATATGTGAGGCGTTCAGTTGCAAAACCGGCCAAGTGACTATGTTCATTGAAAAATTAAAAAGTATTTCCCACATAATAGCTTATAAAATTTCTTACTCAAAACACGTCAGATCAGACTTTTCTAGTTTCATCTGCCGATGTTTTTAAGGAAACAATTTTGCACTTGGTCGGTTTTGATCCATGGAACATACAGTATTCAACAAGATTTGTTTGAAAAAAAGTGCACTTGGCCGGTTTTGATACCAAGGTACTGCACTTGGCCGGTTTTGATACCAAAGTACTGCACTTGGCCGGTTTTGATCCATGGAACATACACTTGGCCGGTTTTGATACAGTATTCATCAAGATTTGTTTGAAAAAAAGTGCACTTGGCCGGTTTTGATAGCAAGGTACTGCACTTGGCCGGTTTTGATACCAAAGTACTGCACTTGGCCGGTTTTGATCCATGGAACATACACTTGGCCGTTTTTGATACAGTATTCAACAAGATTTGTTTGAAAAAAAGTGCACTTGGCCGGTTTTGATACCAAAGTACTGGACTTGGCCGGTTTTGATACCAAAGTACTGGACTTGGCCGGTTTTGATTTCAAGGCCTTGAACTTGACTGGTTTTGAATACAATTCAATTGAAATAATATGTAAACGTGAGAAATATTGTAGTAGTCACCGAGGTGAGTGAAAATTGCGAATTTGTAGTTTGCGTGCGATTTTTAACGAATTCCACTATAACACCTACTTATATGTCATGTTGGTAAAAGGGCTTATAGCACATAACTACGTTTTGGGGTGCGTGCGATTTTTGGATTTTATTGCTTTAAGGATATTTTCCTCTTTCTTTGGAGTATCCCGGAGGTAGTCACTCCCTAAGTGACTACTCATCGAGGCGGTTCACTCCGAGTCACTTGGAGTCACCGAGGTGAATGAAAATCGCGATTTTGTGGTTTGCGTGCGATTTTTGTAGAATTGGTCTATAACACCTATAGGCCACGTTAGTGCAAACTCTTATCGCACATAACTACGTTTTGCGTTGCGTGCGATGTTTTAAATTTATTGCTTTAATGATATTTTCCTCGTTCTTTGGAGTATCCCGGAGGTAGTCACTCCATAAGTGACTACTCATCGAGGCGGTTCACTCCGAGTCACTTTGGGTCACTTGGAGTCACCGAGGTGAGTGAAAACCACGATTTTGTAGTTTGCGTGCGATTTTTGTAGAATTGGTCTATCACACCTATGGGACGTTCTTTTACAAACCGCATAGGATTTTGGACTTGGTATTTTAGAATCGCCTGAAATTTTTTTTGCAGCTTATATACATAAAATATCTAGACCCATGTTTTTTTTTTTTGCTGAAAAATTTTTTTTTCGAAAATATCCACATATGAATTTTTGATAATTGGCTGGGTTTTGTCAAATGTACTCTTACTTGAAGTCTATTACACTAGTTTACACAAAAAAAGATCTGGTTTCTCATAAAACTTTAACGATGTCTTTTGAGGAGTAGAATCCCAAACTGCCAACCATTTTTTTATCTTAAGAACCGTTTTTGAGATATCCCCAAAAAACCCGTTTTTTGGCACTTTTTTCATTTATTTGCCCATATCTTCATCAAGTTCTTTTCTACTCAAATATTATGTGCACTATTGCATAGATATTTTTGTTTTCTTTATAATGATATGCGGTTTGAGTAAATCGAATAAGATTTTTCGGAGATACAAGCGATCAAAGTTAAAAAAAAGTAACTTTTTAAATATTAAATTTTTTCGGTTTTTTTAAATAGTTTTTTAAAGCTATTTTGGTGAAAAAATAAATTTTTTGACTTTATAAAATGCCATTTTGATAGGAAACTTTATTCCCTACAAAAAATCTGGTAATCACTTTCTACCAAAAATGTATAGCTTCTGAGTTATAATTAAAAAAATAAAAATGGGATAAATATGCACCGTTCTCAAAAGTCCAAGCTTAAATTTAATAGTACTTTTGGATTTATCTTTTATATGGTACAATTGAACATATAAGACAATACAATATCTTTAACGACTCAGTTCGTTATTTAAATACATAGTCATTAGGCTATATACGGTAGTGCATGAAAATATGGAAATTATCTATTTTCATTGATTTTGGAATAGCACCCACAGTTTTTGTCCGACTTGGACCAAATTACACTTAAAATATTTGCAAAAGAATAGTCTTAAGAATAGTTCTTAAGATAAAAAAATGGTTGGCAGTTTTGGATTCTACTCCTCAAAACACATCGTAAAAGTTTTATGAGAAACCAGATCTCGAGATGAAGCCCAAATTTGTATACTGGTGTTATCTCCAGTTCTACTGATCCGATCAATGTCAGATTTTTTTTATTTCATGCATTTTTTTTTAATACCCATAAAGAGCAGAAATTAAGGCACCAATTTAATTTTCCAAATTGGCAAAAAAGCACTTTTTCAGAATTCATTATACAACCCCCATTAGCAGATATGATTATAATTATTTTCAGGATCAATAAATACACTCTTGAAATAACCGAAAAACAAATTTTTAATTCATTTTTAATAACATATATATACAAAATAGCGCCATCTGCGTAGCCATATACAAGACAATTGGTGTCAACTGTACCGGTGATTTTGCAACAAGGAATCGTCTGAAATACAAAAATTAATAAAAAATTAGATTCAGTATAATATTGGCTATCGTCTGAACCAGTATTATTAAATTTTTTACACAAATGCCAAAATGACGGCTGTTTAAGCAAAAGTGTTGAAAAATGAGGATTTTTTAGGTGTTTTGTCGGCTTAAGAAAACAGAAAAAACCAAAATTTTTTACTTAATTTTAGTTTATGCTACTCTATAAGGATCGGCTGAGTAGTTTCGGAGAAAAGACTGCCACCGTATGAAAAAAGTGATTTCGAGATAAACGTGTTAAAAGTTTTTATATTGAGAATGAGAGCGCGCTCAAATAAAGTTGAAAAAGTATAATTAGAGAGCTCGGATCTTTATGAAATTTAAACACAATGTTTTTGAAATGGTCTTCTTTTGAAATCCGTAAAAAAATCGAAACATCAGATAAGGTTGGCCTCTTAAAAATTTAAATTTAAAAGTTCTTTGTGTACTTTTCATTCACTTTCCGATATATTGGACATGTCAGATTGCCATAAGAAAATGCCAATATCTCAAAAGGGGGCAGTTTAACCACAATTTTTTTTTTACAGAGTGTTGCTTATATGAGGAATTCTTTAAATTTTCTGGTATTACGCGATCACAAATATCGAAAGTTTAAAATTGAGGGCACACATCTGAAAGCATTTTTAATCTATAGTTTGGACGTTTCTAAACAAACTGACCTTAATGACACCCAAAATTTGGGGGGAATACCCCATTTTCCCCTGCACCATTTGCCCCTTCACCATTTGCCCCTTCACCGACTAGTAACTTAAGGAAACTTAATTCCTCTTAAAGATTTTAAAATAAAATTATAAAATTTGATACACATGTTGACAATTGATTGCACTTTCTATTCATGACAAAAAAAAAATTTAATAATTTTATTTTCCCATTTGTTTATAACTTTTAAATAAGCAATTGATGATAATTTTGTCTTCCCAATACGCAAAAAAAAAATTTTTTTTTTGGTATGAGCCTTGAATATTGAAGATTGAATATATGTATGTAAAAAAATTAAGTGTGCCGTCACTCATTAGGAATTAAGTTTTTTTAAGTTACTAGTCGGTGAAGGAGTGTCCCCCCCCCCCAAATTTTGGGTGTCATTTAGGTCAGATTGTTTAGAAACGTCCAAACTATAGATTAAAAATGGTTTCAGATGTGTGCCCTCAATTTTAAATTTGCAATATTTGTGATCGCGTAAAACCAGAAAATTTAAAGAATTCCTCATATCGCTCATTTACTTCAAGAGTGGCATAACTCAAAAAACACAAAGTGGGAGAAAAACGCATTTAAAGTTTTCAATAAGTTACTTTTTATATGAGAATTCAAAAACGTATGTTTTCATAAACTCTTCTCACAAAGCGAGTTTATAAGATATCTTCCTGAATTTTTGACACAAAATAAAACATGAAATGTTGAATATTTCTGCATCATTAACTCAAAAATCACGTTTTTTTAGTTATGCCACTCTTGAAGTAAATGAGCGATATGTCCGAGCTTTATTAAAATTGAAAAATTTTTATCTCACCTCACCTACCTCACAACTTTATGCCTATGCATGCAGGGCCGTTTTTAAGCATAGGCTATATAGGCTGCAGCTTAGGGGCCCGCGCCACAAGGGGGCCCGCGCCATAAGAAAATCTGTTCTAACATTTTAAATTTTGAGTTGAATAAAAAAAGCTGCTTAAAAATCTCAGGCGTGTACAAGCACCTTAAATGGATATCGTTTCATATTTGCATACGCTCTTAACCCTGGCATCGTTCTCTCTTTTGACTTGCTCCCATCCGCCATTTCTTGTAAAACCAAACTTTTTGTATGTGGTTTTCTATTTGAGGAATAAATATTTAATCAAAAAGTGTCATTCGGATCTGATTGCAGTGATACAGTCAACGGAAGTTGCGGATATAGCTTTTGTTAAAATCATACATATGTAGTATGTCATAAAAAAGATAATTTAGTTGGTCAGAATTTAAGAAAAATCGTCAAATTATATCAAATTTTAAAGTTTTATCTTTCTTATGACACCCACATTTTTACAACTATTCAGGGGCTCCCAACTTATAATAACCTTAACAAAAGAACTTCCGATGGTTATACCTTTGAAACCATATCCGAGCGACACTTTATTTCATTTTTTGCTTTTAACCCGAAAACAAAAATTGGGCAATATATCTGTCGACATAAGAAAGAATTGAGTTATGTATGCTACCATAGTCTACTAACAAAACTTTATGTTTACATGAAACCTCTATTTCTTTAACAATGTTTTTTAAAAAAATATTAATACCATATTGAGTTAAGTTGCATTGAAGACCCATATGTATATTTAAATAGCCTATAATGAATGACCTAAGCGGTTCTTGCACATTTTTTCCTAAATTAACCCTTGTGTCTACACCCACACACCCGGGTGTGTTTTTCATTTTCAAATTGATATATTTTGAGTTCTGAATGCCGTATCAACTTGAAATTTTGGGTAGCCTCCTAAAATATTGTTTTCTATTATATTTGAGAAAAAAAAAAAATTCGTCGTTGGGGACCGAATTTACAGGTCGTTTTTGCGATTTACCCCTTCTATCTACAGCCAACAAACCCGGGTATGCATAGAAAAATGTATGTAAATTATAAGTTAGAAATGAAGAAAAACATTTGGGTTTTATTATAAATAATTTTTATTTATTTGACATTATATACAAAAAAGAATAACAGTATATTATTAATAATATGTATTGTTAAAAAAAATAAATTTTATAAAAAAAGTGATAATTTATGACCTGCATCTATTACATTGAGTGATATCTTTTGAATGCTCAACACAAACTGGCTTGTGACATTCTTTGCAGATTTTTCTTGTTGTTCTTCATTTGGAACATAAGAAGCAATTTCCCTTTTGCTTGATTCTGCCAGAATTGTCACGCTGCTCTTGAGCGCTTACTGGAAGGCTTTCAATGGTTGGTGTAACTGGGCGGCCCAACATACTTTCGATTCGACTACGTGATGAAAAATTTCACATTGTTTGATCTAACCAAATTGTACCCTCTATAGCTGTATAATTATTTGCAGAAGTTTCTATTGGATCAACTTCCAATTGTTCATCCGAATCAGCTTCATCAGCAGGATTATATTCTGGTAACTGTAGTTCCTCTGCATCTGAATCTTCAACATACATATTATTGCCATCGCCCTCTTCTCCTGCCAATAGACGTTCATTCGTATCTTGCTCATCTTCACCGTCTGCTTCCAAAAGCTCCTCCAATCTTTGGCTTATGTACAGTTCTCTGTCTTCAAGGATAAGTCCTTACAATTGCCGGGAGTTAGCTATTCGCCATCAGCCATGTTATAATTTGTTGTATGATTATTATATATTTATCAAATTTTTTTTATTCAAATGTTGTACAGAAAAAAACTTGACAGTAACTGACGACACTATTAGCAAAACATGTATATTTATATACCATTTTTATGCGAGAAATCACACAGAATTTTTGGATTTATTAGTTCTTGGATTTGACCGTTTTAAAATTTATTTTAAATATTTTCCCGATATTTTTTTACTGTTCTTCGAAAATGCTCTCATCTAGGTGCACCTGCGTCTTTTTTCCTAACGAAACTTTATGACTTACTTGTGGTTAATTTTATTACAACAATCGTCATTAGTGGGTTTTGTTTTTATTACACAAACCTTTATTGAAAAATCTTCCAATTTTTTAAAATATCAATCATAGAGTCAGAAAAATGACTTCATTCAGTTCCACTGTTGGACTTTGTGTAACACCAGGTAGTTTTATATTTATTTTTCAATCAATATTTGCTTAGGATCTTACCTGGTACATATGAATAGGACATTGTGAATTAACACTAAATGGCTTATATTTCTTTCTTTTGTACCTGTGTTATAGTAAGTAATAACAAGTAGGAAGAGTGAAGGGGATTTCTCGAGATGCTATGTGATAGATCGGTTATCAAGGTTGAAGAATAACAGTACTAAGAGAGTTTTATGGCTACTTCAATTATTTGACTTTCAAGCGGTTTTATCATACCCCTAAGTACAACAAATGAATTTACTACGAAACCACACCATCGAAAAATCCTCATACTTAAAAAAAAATCGATTGCAATATAAGGAAAAAAAAGAAAGGAACAAAATATGTAAAAAAAATGTATAATGTATAGATACACTTGTCAATTTTCATAAAATATAATCGCTATAAATAGAAAAAACCGTTAACAACATAAAAAATTGAAAACGCACATACAAAACGTATGGGATACCCGGGTGTGTTGGGTGTATGTTTACGTATAATTTTTTGGCTGTAGACACAAAGGTTAACAAGATAGTTATATAATTTAAGAGCCAAAGTATTGATAAGTGATTATTGTAAATTGAAAATGTTTAAATACAAGTTCTATCTCTACAAAAGCTATTAATGCATTTTTACTGGAACGATTTCAAGAGAGCTATATCAACATAATCTTTCCAATTTCGTATTTTACATTTCCCATAAACATTTATATTACTTTTTATTAAATATCTTCTTAACAAATGAAACTTTCATTTTCGTTTTTTGACTTAAGCATTGCGCGTGTAAGAATCTTTAATTTTGCATTAATTTTTTTCTGATATATTTTTTAGCTTTTTTAAGAAACGCTTCTGTATACACAAAGTGATTTTTCTCGAAAGTATGATTTTTTGACTTAGGCTGTTATTTCTTGTGTCCACAGATATACTAAAAAAGGGTTGGTCATTTACTCTCCCGCGGTCTGAAACGTGCCATCATTCCTCCCGCCGTGCAGTTGCTGATTTCTATGCGCTGCACAGTGTTGCTTCTAGTGTATGCTAGCTGGACAAAAGTGAATCTTTAAAGAAAAAAACAGTATATTTTTACAACAAATACTCTAAAAGTTGGGAAACCAACAAATATTTTTGTTTTCTGCAAGTAAATTTACAGTTTCAGACGGCTGAAGTGAGAGAAGTTGTTTTGTTCTATTTTTAATTTCTGAAAACTTGTGATTCAGTAGTTGTGGAAAAATATTAATTTTGCTATTTGTCAATATTAAAGAAAATTTTTTTTTAATGAACTTCATAGTTGAAGGTAAGTACTAATGAAATTAATATAAAAAGTGAAAAATAATATTATAGTTTTTGATTGAAAACAACAACAAATAGATGTCTTAATAGAGTTAAATAATAAATTTAAATTCCTAACTTTGGGAAAGTAGAAAATATTTTTATTCACGTGTATACAGCCACTTTTTTTTTAATGAAAGCTATTCTTTCACTGCTTCTTCTGAAAACAATATCTTTCTGCACACTTTTGCACATATATATATTTTTTGTTAGTTTTTAGAATATAAATTTTCTATCAAAAAATGTGAGTTATACCAGGAATGGGAAAAATCCGCGAAAATTGATAAAAACTTTTAATATAAAAGCTAAGTGGTGAAAATTCGGTGTGAATCGATTAACCGGTCTTCGTGAAAATTATATTTTAAAAATATATTTGAATGAGGGCCACCCTAAATATGCACCCTTAATAAAAGTTTTATAGCCTAAGCTATGTCTTTTAATATAAAAGACACTTGGTGTAAATTCCATGTGGATCGATTGAGTGGTCTTTGTGAAAATTATATTTTAAAAATATTTTTGTATTGGGGCCACCCTAAATATGCACCCTAAATAAAAGTTTTATATTCTATGACAGCCGCTTGATCGATACTAATATACTGTAAAAATTTCATCAAAATTGGCCAGATAGTTTTCGCGTCCATAAATTAACCCTTACTGGCCTAGGGGGTCGCTTGCGACCAGGCCTCCCATACAATTTTTTTTTTGTTTCGATCCAACAAATGCAAAAACGTAAAAAAATACTTTTGTCCAGCTAGCTTGTTCTAGTCGCAACACTGTGCGCTGGTTCGTTTGAAAAATGAATATGCAAGAGACCCAGTCGGAATCAAACGTGCAAAAACAAAACAAATGTGCGCAAGTGAGTTGCACAATGCCAATTGTGAAAATTTCAGGTCAAAGATATTATTTCTGCGAAAGGCAATTTTTTACACATGTATTATTGACTTATGAAAAAAATGTGAGATTAAAAAAACTGCGCCTGTGTGCATCATTGTTGTAAAAAAAACTCATATTCATGGAAAAATAGTTTTAATTCTCGGAAAAGTACTTATTGTTTTTATTGATGAATTCTGAGTTTAATAAGAGTTTTTGTGTAGCCATGCGCTGCTTTCGCAGTTTATTTATACTCAGGTTTTTTTTTGTTTTTGTTCGTTGGAATTCCTACTCACATTTATACACATACTAGCGCGAAATTTTTGTTGAAAACGTCAGCGCGCTGTCAACTTTTTGGCACCTCAGTTGGCCATCCCTATGCTAAAGTAAACCTGTTGCACCGAACAATTTGTCTTTTAAACTCGTATAAGGTATAATACGCCTGATCCAAAAGAAACATGAAATCATTTCTTTTTGACGCATGATTTAATGGCGGGTATGGAGAAACGGATATACTGAATCCTTACATCACAGTGTGATCACACGACGCGCTAAAGTTGGCGACCGCTCTCGCTAGTATTATATTTTTGACCAAAGTTCCTGTACTTACTTACTTTGGTGGCCATAACAACCCGTTACCGGGTTACGGCCGACCTCAAAAGCTCTCTCCAGGCGCCTCTGCTTCGCGTGCGCCTTCTTCAATCAGTCACACCAAGCTTAGATAGAGTTTCCTCCGCTTGGTCTTTCCATCGGAGGCATGGTCTTCCTCTTCAAACACCTTTTTCGCCGGAGCTTCTTTGTTCATACGCACAACATGTCCCAGCCAGCGCAGACGTTGGATAGTGATGCGCTTGACTATGTCAGTGTCACCGTAGAGTTCGTACAGTTCATGGTTCATTCGAATACGGTAGTCGTCGCCGACGCGATCAGGACCGAAGATTTTGCGAAGAATTTTTCTGTCAAACACTCCAAGTGTGGCTGCATCGGTTTGCGACACAACCCATGCTTCTGCACCGTAGAGTAGCATGGGTAAGATGAGCGTCTTGTAGAGTGTCAGTTTTGTCGGGCGAGAGAGGTCTCTACTACTCAATTGCTTACTGAGACCGTAGTAACACCTATTAGCAAGAGTGAGTCTTCGCTTTATCTTTAAGCTGATATCGTTTTGGGAGTTCACGGCGGTGCCAAGATAGGTGAATTCCTTGACAACTTCGAAATTATAGCTGTTTGCAGTAATGTTGGATCCAATGCGCCGCGTCTCCCTGCTTGTGGACAGCATATACTTTGCTTTGCCCTCGTTCACCGTCAAACCCACCTTCGCTAACTCTTTTTCGATAGCAGAAAATGCAGCAGTAACATCTCGCTTACAACGTCCATTGATATTAATATCATCGGCATATGCAAGGAGCTGGACACTTTTGTAGAAAATAGTGCCATTACGATGTACACTGGCTTTTCGCAACACCCCTTCTATCAAAAAGTTGAAGAGGTTGCAGAGTAGTGGATCGCCTTGTCTGAAACCTGGTTCGGTATCAAATGGTTCGGAGAGGTCCTTTCCTACCCTGACGGAGCTGGATGTGTTGCTCAACGTCATTCTGCAAAGCCGCACTAGCTTCGCAGGTATACCGAACTCAGACATGGTGGCATACAGACAATCCCGTATCGGGCTATCGAAAGCAGCCTTAAAATCGATAAAGAGATGATGGGTATCGATCTGTTTTCCGTGGGTTTTTTCCAGGATTTGACGTAGTGTGAAGATCTGGTCTATGGTGGATTTACCAGGTCTAAAGCCGCACTGATAAGGCCTAATCAGTGTGTTGGCGAATGGCTTAAGTCTTTCATACAGAACGGTCGACAGGATCTTGTATGAGATGTCATGAAGACTGATTCCCCGGTAGTTCGTGCAGATTGTAGGGTCACCTTTCTTCAGTACAGGACAAAGGACACAGAGATTCCAATCGTCGGGAATGCTTTCTGCTAGCCATATTTTGCAGATGAGTCGATGCATACACCCTATCAGCTCATCGCCACCGGTCTTGAACAATTCAGCAGGCAGGCCGTCAGGACCGGCCGCTTTGTTGTTCTTAAGTCGCTATATCACATCTCGTACCACGTCATGGCTAGGTGGTGGTACGTCCACACCATCGTCGTTGATTGGTGGCATCGGGTTAATTTCTCCAAAGGCGGGATTGGTGGAGTCATCGCCAGCAAGCAGCTTGGAAAAGTGTTCCCTCCATATTCTCAGTGTACCTTGCGTATCCGTAACCAGATTTCCGTGTTCATCTTTACAGGTAGATGCTTCGGGCTTGAAACCTTGGGTCAGACGCTTGACTTGTTGGTAAAATTTTCGAGCATCATTCCTGCCTCGTAACACTTCGAGTTTCTCACGCTCACGTCTTTCCTGCTCTCGTTTCTTGCGTCTGAAAAGGCGCCTCTCTTCCTTTCTCTTTTCTCGGTAGTTTTCGCGCACGACTCGCGTTGCGGCTGACTGCAGGGTTCTTTTGTATGCGGCGTTTTTCACTGCAGTAGCTTCGCGACACTCCTGGTCATACCATTGATTTCGCGGAGGTAGGCGTCGGAAACCAATGACTTCCTCAGCGGCAGAGCGCATGGAGCTGGAAATATGCGCCCAAAGTCCACCGGCATCATCGGGTAGAGAGTCAGATTGAAGGAACAGTTCTGAGAGGTGAGCGGAAAAGGCTTTGGCCGTCCGATGTGATTGCAACTTAGCGACGTCCAGCTTTCGTTGCGTACCAGAGCGTATATCCTTTGCATTGCACAGCCGCATGCGTATCTTGGCTGCAACAAGATAGTGATCGGAGTCAATATTAACTCCTCGGAACGTACAAACGTCTAGCACGCTGGAAGCATGCCTTCCGTCGATCACAACATGATCGATTTGGTTTCGTGTTTTCTGATCAGGGGACAATCAGGTGGCCTTGTGTATGTCGAGGTGTTGAAATCTGGTGCTACTTACTACCATGCTTCGCGCCGCGGCGAAGTCGATCAGCCGTAGACCGTTGTTTGAGGTGGTCTCATGGAGGCTGAACTGACCGACAATGGGGCCAAATATACCTTCTCTTCCGACCTTTCCGTTGAAATCCCCGAATACAATCTTAACATCGTGGGCCGGGCAGCGGTCGTATCCTTCCTCGAGTCACCTTTGACAACATCGTCTTTTTCCTCCGTCGGGGCGTGCGCGGAAATCAAGCTGATGTTAAAGAATCGAGCCTTGACGCGGATCGTAGCCAACCTTTCGTTCACAGGTGCAAACCTGGAGATATGGTGGCGAAGTCTCTTGCTTACAACGAATCCGCATCCCAATTCGCGCCTCTCCGCATGGCAGCTGTAGTAGATATCGCAACTTGTTTGTTTAGAGCAACCTTGTCCTATCCATCTTATTTCCTGGATGGCGGTGATATCAGCCTTAATTTTTTAATTTCGAGCGTTTCCGAAGAATTCTTGAAATTGACTTTATATTGAAACATGTTTTAAGAAATTTGAATGCCTTACCTGTCTAGGTTTCCATTTCATTTTAAAAGTAAGTCTTACGCTGTTTTGCATGAGAACGGTGCGTGTGATTTAAAAAAAAGACGGGTTCAGTTGCTAAAATAGAATTGGTGGCCTTTTTCTTTTTGTGGGTGGTGGTGTAAAGAATGTAGCTATGGACCTCTGCCTTTTATATTTTCCTCCTTAATACACAGGTTATAGTAAAAGTAGTAGATAAGAATTCGTATTAAACCTCTTTTTTTTTTTGCTAGGTATTTTATAAAAGTCCCTATGGGGGTGTTCAGGGCCGCCGAGAGAAAATCCGGGCCCGGGGGTAATCAGGTAGGGGCACCTTCCCCTCCCCCCAACAACACTACTCAACAAGATTTTCCACAACTACTGGCGATAACACTTTCTATAGTGGAATTTTCCGTACAATCCGAATATGCCAATGATTTTTTTCGATTGGCCCCAACTTTCCATATAGATAGCAAAATTCAAAAAAATGCACTGTTGAGAGGACATACTTCACATAAATGGTTGTAAGAACTTTAATTGTCAGCCAATCAATTTTTAATATCTTTGTATTGTAGAGAAGAGTCTCACAACAATTTTAAGGTATGAAACGTTCCAATAGTATTAGTGGCATGGCTTTTCTGAACGAAAATATGTAAAAAAAACCTTTATCTTCATTTTTTTTATAACAAATTTGAATTTGGAAGTCCTATATCTGGAATTAATTCTATGGATTGGAAAAAGTTAGCCCTCCTGTCATGTAGAAAGTTTCATTATAAAAATTTTAAGAATGCAAATGCCTACGGAAAAGTCAATGGAAACACCATTTTCTTATGAAGTCAAATAATTTGTTATTATTATTAATTTAATATTACAAAGTAATTAATTACTCTACAATGGTTAAGGGCACTAGCAGCCAGGCCATCGGCTCAAAATCAAATGTCATCGATTTGCTTAAAATTTACAGGGATCGTTCCATGTTCAGTTTTAAAAGACCCATATTTTTTCATTTTACTGAAAAACCACATTTCTCAAAATTATGGTCGTTTGAACTTTGTATGTTAAAATTACAATTATGAAAAAAATTTTTGAAAGGACTTTTTTCAAATTCTAGGTATTTCCTTAATAAATAATGGCTATTCATAATTTTTTTTAAAACTTTTCATGTTTTTTTTGGGTTTTTCAATTTTTTGATTTGAAAGAAATGCCTCTGGTTCTAGATATGAACGCTATCTACTACAAAACAATTTTTTTCCACTAAACATCGCTTTTTCTAAAATCCATAAAATTTTGAGGATTTTAAAAAAAAAATATGATAAATTATTTGACTTTATAAGAAAAAATGGTTTTTCTATTGATGTTAATAAAATGCTCAAGTTTCGTAAATTATAGCTTTTCTGAAGGCATTTGGATTCTAAAAATTCTTATAATGATACTTTCTATATGATAGGAGGGCTAACTTTTTCCAATCCACATAATTAATTCTAGATATAGGACTTCCAAATTGAAATTTGTATTAAACAAAACGAAAACAAAGGTTTTTTTAAATATTTTCGATCAGAACAGTAATATCATTAATACTATTGGCACGTTTCATACCTTAAAATTTTTGTCAGACCCTTCTCTACAAAACAGAATAATTTAAAATATATTGGCTGACAATTAAAGTTCATAAAATTAAAAATGATGTGGGATGGTAAAAGTAACATTTACGGGCAAACGACCAGAGTTAAAAATGCAGACACATGTACAATTGAAATGATTACACTGTAGTGACCTAAAATATGCACACAAAAACGCCGAGACACCTCAACTTAATTTTTGGTCGTAGAATACGGTGGCATACTCAGTTTTTTTCAATCAGATCGCGATTGAACTTTTTTCACTTTTAAGCCCCTGTTTTAGTTATATTTTTCTTATATACATATGTAGAAAAAGACGTCGAAATCGAATGAAATTTAGTACATTATTATTTGAAACTATTTTTCGTAATTTCCTATCAAAATCCCATAGTTTAATGCTCAAACATTAAATACGTAACCTGAAATTATTATTTTAAAACTAATAAATAAATTTTTCTTTGTAGAAAGTAAAATGTATAAAAATTTATATAAGCCAATTGTATACGTCTGAAAATTAACGACTGTTGTAGGAGTTATGTTTCGATTAACAAATGATAAATAATTTAATTTCGAAATATATTTCAATGTCGTTTTCTTCGAAAATAAGAAAAATATTGCAAAAAAAGGTTCGAAAATGTACTAAATTTGAATCGCAAATATCTCGAGATTTTGATTTGATTGGGAAAAACTGAGTATGCCACTACATTCTACGACCGAAAAATATGTTGACGTGTTTCGGCGTTTTTGTGTGTCTTTTCAAAAGTTGGAAATTTACCTACAGTGTTATCTGTATGTCTGTTTTGTTTCCAGGTTACATTAAAAGATAGAGGTTGCATAGATAGTCGGTAAAAGCATGCTCTGGAAAGTAGAGTTTCATTACAAATACTAGAGATCTTTACATTTATTTTCAAGTTTTTTTGAATAGTGATTTTAAGAATTTACGGACCCCTTCGAAGAACTGTGGGCCCGGGGGGAATACACCCGTTACCCCCCCCCCCTGTCGACGGGCCTGGGGGTGCCCGCACCATATGTGCAGCCTAGGGGCCCGCACACACCTAGAGACGGCGCTGTATGTATGTATATAGTCAAAATGCACTTATTTTTGGTCTTTCGAACAAAAAACGAATTAAAACATTTCTAAATACTTTTTCACAAAACAAAAACCTTTTCGAATTACTTAAATACCTGAAAAAGAAGGTTTCATCAAAATTTTATTCAAGGTTTATTGATAAATAATAAAAAGAGCTTCAAACTTTAAAAAAAAAAATATGTTTATCTCAGTCCGCAGTCAAAAGCTAAGAAATGACATATTTCAGAGTGTATTGCGGAAAAACGGTAACATTTTTTTAAATAATTATTTAAGTTAGTGATGCAGAATTTTATCTTTTTTCACCAGGTATCAAAAATTCAGGTGTATTTTAATTTTTACATTTTGAATTAATCTCTCGCCGTTTTCGGCGAAGGATTTTTCTGGTTCTGGGCTCAGAAGAATAATCAAGTTCAAACTTATCAGCTTTATTCATAGTCTCTTTACAAATTCGTTCAAATTCTGAATCGGAACGGAGTTCTTAAATTGTTTTGACCAAAAGTCTCGCCTCCTGTTTCGCACCTAGGGTTGCCAGATGGACTGGATTCGACGGGATTGTCCAGATTTTTAGTCCCATGTCCAGAGTCCCGACAATCAGAAATATGTCCAGATAAAGTTCGAACAATGAAATAAAAGAAAACTAGGACTAGATACAAAAATATCTGCCGTAGGCATTAAAAATGAATTAACATTCGTCACGTCCAAAAGGTACGGACTGCTCGCAAGAAGTTGACATTTTTCAAACAAGAAAATATGATTTATAAGGATGTCATAAGGTCTTAATCCTCCTGAACGCGACCAACAGCTACGTACCTTTAAATGAAAATAAATGTGCAAGACCATGATTTAACTAACATGGTTACTGCACTGACAAATGGTCCCTCTTTCTCTTTTATTTTCGAGTTCAGCAAATGTCAAACAATACGTAATAATTTTGTCAACCAGAATTGAATTCTTAAAAAGTTGTCTAAACTATTTAGAAACCCGGTATGAATATAGTGACGTTTCAATTAAAAAGTATCCTTATTTTTTCTTAAATATAAATTAATTTCCTGGGATGAACTACAAACAGCAATAGGAGTCTTAGGCTTAGAAAATTATGTCAACAACGATGAATTATATACAGGTTATTGTTGCTTACGTAGTGTGTATGAAAATCTACCAAAAAATATTCCTAACGATAAAATTTGGGGATCATTTTTTTCCAAATTTAAAAATGACGAATTGAACAACTTAAGAAAATTGATCTCATTTATTTTTCCAATTCCAATAACCAACGCTTATTGTGAAAAAGTTTTTAGCCTTTTAAACAGCTTATACTCTACAGAAAGAAATCGAATGCTGACAGATCTGATAAAGCCAGAACTAATTATAAGATTAAACTGTACCGAAAACTGTCAATCGTTTGGTAACATTTTAGAAACTCCAAGTGGTAATAAATTGATAAAAGCAGTTCGGTCTAATAATAAGTATTTTTGGACTTAATGTAACTTATTTAAAAAATCACTTATTTTTTTTTAACTGAATTGTTATATTTATTTTATCCAAATAAAATATATGTATATGTTCCTCTGACACTAAGCTTTAGTTTTCTTTTTTGTCCAGATAAATCAAGATTTTTTTTTTAAGTGTCTAGATAAATCCCGATTTTTTTTGTTTTTTTTTTTAAATGTCCAGGTGAAACACAATTTGGATCTGGCAAGCCTATTCGCACCTGTGGCTGTTTATCTTGGATTTTGAAGAGCTGGAGCAAGTTCTTCGCAAGGACCTAAAATTTCAATACTCAGATGTAGGAAAAACATTGTGTCAAACTTGAAACTAAAACGCCTTTGATAATCGAAACAATTATTAGTAAATATAGAATAAATACTTAAGAATAAAAAAATGCATCATTTAATATTGCCAACATCAGCTTCTTTAGCCACAGTTAAAAACAAAACAATAAAAACATTCTTCTATTATGTAAAATAAATAACAGCCACCTAGCAATGCACTATCCGCCCGATATGCACTCGTTGAAATCTATTTTCACGTGACAAAAATGTACTAAAGAATTTGACGAGCGTACACACCATCATGTTGTTTGTCAAATTGTTTGTCGAACAAGCAGAAATTCAAAATATTTAGAAAATTTATTTATCAAATGGACTCGATATGCCAATTTACACCCAAAGAGTCGATTTAACTTTATGCGTTCCCAGTGTGCCACACGGATCCGTTTCTGATTCGTTTAAGATCCGCTTATTCTTATTATTTATCCGAAACGGATTCCAATTCTGATACGATTCGGATGCGAAATCGTGGGTGATTCGCCTCCAAACAGCGGGAAGGATCGTCAGCGTTATCGGATCCGTTTCGAACTCGGAACGGACTTCATATAAGGATCCGTTTAGGATTCGTTTTTTGTTAATAAAAGGGATCCGTTTCGAATTCCGTTTCGGGATTTTTTTTCCCCAAAATAAAAACGTCAATTTTTTTTTCATCATTGCCAAGCCACTCTACGGTACTATTTTCAAAGCAAATAACAACAGCAACATTCCAAATTACTTTCTGTAAATCCTGCTTCCATTCTGCATACTTTTTTTCACCGTTATTTTCGTAATGACATTTTATCATAGGAAATATATAAAAACATTGTAAGCACATATAGCTTTTACGCTGATAAAGTCAAGCAAACAAAACATTCAAAACCCACAGAAGTACAGTCAGTGAAATAGCTAGTATATTTGGGTACAATGTTTTTATATATTTCCCATAATAAAATGTTATTACCAAAATAACGGTGAAAAATAAGTAAGAATAATGCAAGCAGGACTTGCAGAAGGTAATTTGGAATATTGCTGTTGTTATTTGCTTTGAAAATAGTACCGTAGAGTGACTTGGCAATGATGAAAAAAAAATTGACATTTTCATTTTGGGGGAAAAAATCTCCTGACCTCAAATGTGGGTTAACAGGCATTAAACTCATGCCATTTCTTGATCATATTAATACAAATCCACAATAAAATTTTAAGTGAAAAAAAATTGGGGTTTTTGAAAAAATCAGCCTTGTTTTTTTTCATAAAACCGCGCTATACCTCCACCAATTTTCAACAATTTTCAAAATTTCTTAAAGATTCTGACAGAGAATCAGAAGTTCTATTAGAATCAAAAGACAAAAGTTAATTATTTTGATTTGGATGAAAATGTGACTATTTTGAAAATGTTGATGGAATTATTTTCGAGTAGGGGGGCAAAATTTCTGGGGGGGGAGTTTCGCCCGGTTGAGACGCAATGTCATTTAACTTTCTTCCATTAAACTTTTTTTTTATTAATTAATCACAGCAAGAGAATTGAACTGCAAAGAATTCTGTCAGAATATAGGTAGTACGCACCTTAACGTATGTTTGCTTAAGCATACTTACAGTATTGTGCAAAAGAATAGCAACAAAATCTATGCTCTG
Source organism: Meiosimyza platycephala (assembly GCA_963662105.1). Taxonomy (NCBI): domain Eukaryota; kingdom Metazoa; phylum Arthropoda; class Insecta; order Diptera; family Lauxaniidae; genus Meiosimyza; species Meiosimyza platycephala. Next base: position 62,306,032 of record OY759208.1, read on the forward strand.
CTAAAAAATCGTGTATCTCTTTTAATATTAAGGGCACACAAAAAATTGTTATGGGAATCAAAGGACATATTTATTAATCATATAAAAATAAAATAATATTCAAATTAATTTTTATAATTTTTCAAAAAAATTTAAAATTAATGAATACATCAATTTGTCTGTGTGCAAAACAAAAGCAACTAAACATGAAAAATTAAAAAATGGAGCAGAACTTCCTAAAAATTATCAGTAAAAGTACCGTTATTGTGAAGTATAAGTTCTCTCTGAGTCATATCACTTTAAGTTTAGTTTAGTTTTTGCACTAGCTGTGACATTGGCTGTTCAGTTTATAATGGTCCGTGATAAATACTCTAAACCTCTAAAATTTCAATTATTTCTGGATATGAAAAAAGAAAATCGCAAAACTGTTTAATATTAACCGATCAATAATTTGTATTCTAAAAAAAAAAGTATAATTGCACAAAAGACTCAGGTCTGTAACTTCTTAAACTTTTTTAAATGGCTCGTCTGCGAATAGTGGTTGGGTAGACATCTTAATTAAGTATCCGAACAACCTCTTGGGATGTGTCAAATAAATTTCGTTTGAGTATGGCACCAATTTTTCTGTCATCACCAGTGTTAGCATGTGACATGGATTTTTAGGTTTACGACAGTCACACGTCGGGTCGGCTCTATTTTTTCATTTTTCATGTTTTGTTGCTTTTGTTTTGCACAAAGACAAATTGAATGTATTCACTAAATTTAAATTTTTTTGAAAAATTATAAAAACTAATTTGAATATTATTTAATTTTTATATGATTAATGAATATGTCCTTTGATTCCTATAACATTTTTTTGTGTGCCCTTAATATTAAAAGAGATACACGATTTTTTAGCAGAGCATTGATTTTATTGCTATTGTTTTGCACAACACTGTACATATACAGTATCTACCTATTGAATTATGGACTATGAAAAAATTTCGAAAATTTTCTATTTAGTATCGAATTAAATTAAAACCACGGAATTTTTTAATTATTTTTTTATTTCTATTGGGGGTGTTAACCATTATTATAAAACCTAAATTTGGAAACTACACAACGTCAATGTGAATGTGGCAGCTGCCAAAGTAATATGTATCAAAATAAAGTTGTGTTTGAAATTTGATATAATTGATCATTTGTGCACTTTTCTCTTTTGGGTTTCGTTTTTTTATGTGTTATCATTCTTAACATGTTAACACAAGGTGAAAAAAAGTCACTTGACAATCTCTTTAAAATTACACCACTATGCTACCAAAACAGCCATTTTATAAGCGAGAACTGTTATTTTTGAAAAACCGACACTATGGGAAAAATAAAGGATATTTCTGATACTCAAAGGTCACGGGTGGCTGTTGAAGCTACACCATAATATCTAAAATTATTGAAATATTGAAGTCCTCTGTGATAAACATCACTAAAAGTGTGAATATATCTACTATTTTTTAAATGTTCCCCCAAATAACCGTCAAAATTGTTCAACAAAACAAAAAAAACTTCAAAAACTGACCAAAGAATTGTGCAGAAAACCATAATGAAACGAAGTGCTTCAACGCAATCAGTACTGAACGACCTCAACGAAGCTAGAGTCGACATTTCGGTCAATACATTGCGACGCCGATTTAAAGAAAATGGCTTGATATACCGACGCCCTGCAAAACAGCTAAAACTTACAAATGCTATGTGCAAACGGAGGCTGTATTGGACTCAGATTCCTCGTAACACTCCCAACGACTACTGCAATATACTGACTTACTTTAATTCAGTTAATTTAACTATATTTTATTTGAATAATTTCTTATGTTTTTATTTTTTAAAAGGTAATTTTTAGTGATGAGTGCCTGCTGGAAGCAGTTTCCCAAAGGGTAAGATTTGCTGGCAGAAGGCCTCAAGAGAGATACTCAGCCAGTTGTTTAATTCCAACTACGAAAAACTCACCGTCTGTTATGATTTGGAGCCGCATAACCTCCGAAGGATCAGGGCCGATATAGTTTTTTGATAATACAAAAAGCTCCAAACAGTACATTAACATTTTGAAAAATGTTTTGCTGCTCTACATCGAGACATTAAGTCATTCATACAAGATGGAGCGTCTTGCCATACGTCCAGAACCAGTATGAATGTCCTGAACTCTTTAATTTTAGAAGTTTTGCCATAGTCGGGCAATTCGACGGACTAAAATGCAATTGAGAACTGCTGGTCTTATTTAAAATCACTGGTGGACAAGCGACGAAATAAAACCGTGACTCAATTAAAAGAAAATATTTGTGATGTATGGAATAATGACCCGTCTTTAAAGGAAATGATAATTAATTGTATATAAAGTATGCCGAGCAGAATAAATGAAGTGCTTAAATCCAGAGGTGGAAACACTAAATATTAAAATTGTTTTTAAAAACTCGATAAAAATATCCAGAAATTAATGAAACATGTTTCAAAAAAAAAAAGGCATGATATTTATTTTATTTGAGGAACACTGAGACTTTTCAACATTTTTTCATCATCCATTATAAAAATTGACTGAAATACAGTTGTGCTAAGTTACCTACTTTTATATGATTTTACTAACACAGGACGATAAAAATAAAAAAAATCCAAAACCAGAGACCAGACGTATCATGTCCGAAGGATTTTGATGCGCTGAATCCAAATCCGAGCTCAGAATTTCTCCTATTCGTCAGGTTTTTGAGGTATTCTAACCTAAAAATGCAAAAAACACGGTTTTTGGCTATATTTGAGTTTTTTTACATCGCGAATAAAAATTGTTTTTCCAAAATTGGTTGCGGCATTTGCAAAACCTTTTTTAGATTATATCAATAGCTTTTTTTTGTCTCCTAAGTATCGTAACTTTAAATTTATTACATAGGCTGACATACAGATCGGTGCTTAAAAGAGATATCGATCAAATTTAAGATGGGTTTTGAAGGGTAAGAGTAATACTTTCAGATGCCGCAACCAGTTTTGGGAAAACAATTTTTATTCGCGATTTAATTGTTTTTTGCACTTTTAGGTTATAATATCTCAAAAATCTGACGTATAGGAGAAATTCTGAGCTCGGATTCGGATTCAGCGCATCGAAGTCCTTCGGATATGATAGGTCTGGTCTCTGGTTTTGGATTTTTTTTATTTTTGTTGTCCTGTGTTAGTAAAATCATACAAAAGTAGATAACTTAGCACAACTGTATTTCAGTCAATTTTTTTCCAAAATACTTTTGTGGGCCTTCAATTTGAACGGAAACTACGCCACCTTTCTTTTTTGTGAAAAAAATCCCCTAAATACACTCAAAAAAAAGTTGTACTCAAAAATTTGAAAAAATTAAAAAAGGTGAAATTTTGCGTTTTTTTCAATAGTTTTTTTAACTTTTTTTGTAGAAAAAATAATTTTTTTCCCAATATAAAAAGTCATTTCGATAGGAAATTTAATTCCCTACAATAATACAAAAATGTATAGTTTTTGAGTTATAATTAAAAATATAAAAAATGAACAAATTCGACCCATTCTGAAAAGTCCAAACCAAAATTTAGTAGCATTTTTGGCTATATTATTTTTAGGGTTCAATTGAACATATAAGACAATAAAATACCTTTAACGAATTAGTTCCTTATTAAGGTTCATACACACAAAAAAAAAGGTGGGTAAAATGAACCAAAAAAACTGGTTAGCTTACTATTTCTCTAAATATATGAAAACTTCAAATATATTAACCGATTTCGTGAGGTAGAATATACCGAGAAAATTTAATTAAAACAAAGTCTGAGAAGTCAACAAAGAACAGTTCATATAACCGAAAAAGTTGTTACCGTCACAAGGTTTATAGGTATCTATACCGACATTGTTGGTTAAATTTACCAAAAAAAAACATTTCAATGTTTTCTCACAAATTAATTACAAAATTTGTTACGTAACCGTAATAAATAGTAAAAAAACTTGTTAGATTTTCAACTTATAGTATGCTTGCAGACTCTTAAACATCGGCTAACAAAGCTAAGTGATGATATCACGATATACCTACCTTGTCTGTAAAATTTACCTACCTCTTCCGTAAAATTTCCTACACTTCCGTAAAATGTACCTACCTTGTCAATATATTTACCTACATTGTCGGTAAAATTTACCTTCCTTGTCCGTAAAATTTACCTACCTTGCCCGTAAAATTTACCTACCTTGTCAATAGATTTACCTACATTGTCCGTAAAGTTTTCCTACTTGTCCGTAAAATTTACCTACCTTGTCTGTAAAATTTACCTACCTTGTCCGTAAAATTTACCTACGTTGCCCGTAAAATTTACCTACCTTATCAATAAGTTTACCTACAAAATTGTTAGCTAACAACTTTTTCAAGAATTTTATCTTTTTTTTAGTTTACTACCTGACATCGGTTTAATTTACTATTTTGAAGGGTTGGAGCGATTTTAACTGTCGTTTTTGGTTAAATTTACCTAAGTTTTTTTTGTGTGTAGTCAATATCCTATAACTCATCGATTCTTAAACTGTGGTCCGCGGACCCCTGCACATATTTTTTTAAAAAAAACTGTGCATTTACTTTTGTTCAAACAGTTAGATGCCCACTCCACTCTTCCCACTGTTTGACAACATCATCAATTTTTGTAAATTTTAATTTGAGCCTACAAGGTGCAGCTTCAAATAAATTTAAAGTTGAAGTTAAGAGCTAAACACAGTTGGGACGTGCGATATCGTCCATAGTTTTCTTATACGTTAATAGTGCGTACAAAATTGATACTAGAAAATTTATCGCAGAGAAATAGAACAAAATCTTCTTCTTCTTCTTTTCCCTGTTCTGATTCTGGCAACGACTGGATCAGGGATCCCTTCGACTTTAGTATTGCTAAGCAATTATCGATATTAGAGCAAGATATACTCGTGACTATCCCTTGCTATTGAAACTAAAGTTCAATAAAATTGAACTAACTAACTTTTAGTTACTCCTAAAATCCGATTACAAATAAGGGCATCCAAAACTTGATGCCGTTTTGTACGAAGTAAGGAGTGCATTAAAAAATAAATATATCTCAATATCCACAGATTCAATTTTCAAAAGGATTATATTTTTTTAATGCAAATTTAATTCAAATGCAGAAAATAATATTAAAAAAAGAAATATTAATTTTGAAGCGTAAAATTTTTTACTTTCTCTGGGACACCTCTTATTAGTGCTTTGATGGTATTTTTTTGGATTTTTTGGCCTGACGCGCACCACTTGCTTACATGTCCCTTTTGTTGCCGTTAATTTCCTCTTCACTAGAACCTAATATCTCTCGATTGGCAGGAGTTGGTGGATTGGGTGGGTTCGCTTCTCTAGGTACCACTCAAGAGCCGCTTTACTGTAGCATTCCATGATGAAGATTTCGATGTTCATTGTGCCTCTGGTAACGAAATTTTGGCTTCTTTTACCACAACTGTAAATTGCTCACCAGACAAGAAATTTGCCACTAGCGTTGGCAAAATAAAATTCTTGGTCAGGAATTTGAAAAATGTCGGAAAGGACGAACGTTTCGACATCCATAATGCCACATTCGAATTTGGACACAAAATCTTTTCTCAGTTTTTGAGCTCGTATTATTGCTTCGAAATTGTTTTCAGCATTCCGATCTGGCACTTTCTGAACTTTGTAGGTCTTCAGCCTAGCCTCCCCTTTCATTTTTCGCACAAATGATACAGAGAAATCTGCTAGCTGACCGATTTTTTTTCCTGAAAGGTTTGGAGTTTTCCAGAGCGTTTCCTGCTTTTTATTCATGCTAACGTCTGTTTTAAAAATTGTCATTACCCAAGATACCGAATTTATGTTAACTTTAGCATCCCTTGCAATCCTCTTGAAAGTAAAATTTTTAATTTTTTTTCACGCATTTCTATTTTGCTGCTCATGTCTTCGCAAAGTGATATGAAATAGTATTTGACATGATTTTCTAAGCTAACCTGATCAAAATAATTTAATTTTTTTTTTTTATGAAAGAAAATATAAGCAAAAACGTTTGCACTTATTTCTTATGCCGCACTCCTTATTTGTGTGAACAGGCTTTTTGGTACTATTATATATAACATCAAATTTTAGAAACCAGCTTAATATAGAAGCAGACCTGAGAATTAAACTTCCGAATATAGAGCCCGACATTGTGGATTTGGTTTCAAGAAAACAACATCATCCATCTCATTAAGTAAAAACTTTTACAGAAGAAAATATAACAAATTTCGTTTATAAATATATTATTATTATATTATTTATTAAAAAAGATATAAAAAAACTAATTGTTTTCTAGGCTTTATTTTGACCAAGAAATATTTGTCTGAGTTTAATGTACATATTTTGACTTGGAACTTTTTTAATTCTGTTACTTTGCCCCAATTTTTATTCATTTTGTATTTTTATTACATGAAAATCCTAATAAAAAATGTTTGCCTCTATAAATGCGCACGATTGGTTAAAATGCAGAGAGATATATGGTATAAGTATCAATATTTATTCTAAAGTAGTGTCTGCATGCTTTTAAACTTCTGGATCTTCAAAAACTGGACATACATATCATACATAGTGTTGAAAAGACCTTTAAAATAAGACCGGAAAAATTAAAGCAAAATAAAAATTCTTTGTTCCTTAACCTCGTCAGATAACCGGACATATAATGTCTGGTTGAGTTTGACATCGGTTGGCAAGCCTGAGTGTCTTTGTCATTATTGAGTCAGAAATTAAGCTTAGAACGACGTCAAATGTCTAGAGTTGGGATGGGGTCCACACAAAGAAATTTAACTCGATAAGGGGTCCGCGGACTACATAAGTTTAAGAACCCCTGCTATAACTCAATGAGTAGATACTGTATAGGTTTGTTAGTTATTATTATTTCTTTATTTTCTCTGTCATAAGTTCTGTTACACATATAAACTGTTAGTAGTGCAGTTCCATAGATTTTTGTTACTCATGTATGCTACTTATATTTGTAATAAAGTACAGACAGTCGTTTGTAAAACATTCTGCGAAACAAATTCTTCAGGTGAACAACATTTCTATTGCTTTCTGGCAAGAAATCCACCTCAATTCAAAACACAAAATTTTTTTAAACGATTTTACTTTGTAAGAAATTACCTGTAACAAAAGGTTGCGATAGCCGTTAAGTGTGGCGTCAGTTATAGCACCGTCAGAATACCGAATTCAAGATTTCCGAGCATATTTATTTCATTAAAAGTTAGATGTCACGGCGAATCAGGGAGCATTCTATGAGGCTCCATTTATTTTCCCTCAAATTGCCGTATTGATACGCTTCTTGATGAGTTGAATAAAATCGAAATCTTGGCTTCATCTATTGATTGTGCTGTGCTTGGTGTGAGCTGGGGGGTTCCTTTTGAAATTTAGGATTCATCGCTTTAAATAATCATACTCCAAAAATTCAGGCTTTTGAAGCGACGACTTTTTTTGATATTTTTTAATGACATCAACGGTTGCCCTGGCAACCCATACATTCAAATTTTTTATATTGGAATAGACTAAGGGAACATTTGGCCACCGATTACACCAAAAATTTTCCACTGAGATGGATTTTCCAGCTTGATAATGTCCCAAAACATTGTTCTCCACTTGTCAAATCTTGGCTGGGCATACAATTCACCAAGGAAGTGGCATAAAATTGCTCCAGACCAATGTGCACGCCTGGTAGGCAGCATGCCAAACCGATTCTCAATATTTATGAAACAAAAAGGTTCTCCTACTCATTATAAAGCCGCCATAAACTAATAAAAAAATAGGACTCACACCAAAAATTGAACAATTTCAATTACTTTCTTTCAGATGACTTAATTATATGAGCACACCATAAATGACCTTTATTGACGTTTTTGCATTTTCCGGGATAAAACCAAGACATTTATTTTGATTTTTTTGCTGTAAATTGATGCTTACATAGCAGGACTATAAAAACTAATAATAAAAGAATCAGAAAAAAAATGAATAAATAAATTTTAACAAAAATGTTATATAGCATACGAATGACTTAATTACTTGAGCACAAGTGTACATACCAGTGTTGGCACAGTCGGTACTTTAGTACCAAAATTGCTACTATTTTCATAGCTAAAATATCATAGTACGGTTTTCCGGGAACCCATCTTTTTTGGTACTATTTTCGTTTGCTTCAAAATCTATGTGGAACATAGGAGGAAAGACAAATTCATTATGTACTTATTACCAATTTCGAAATTTATCTTGCCACTATAAAATAAGATAATGTCCGAAATTTATCAATAACCGATTTTTGGTATAAAATAGGAAGGTTGATTAATAGTTTTCATGAGCATCTGTTTCTAAACGTTTCGAGGATTGCTAAAGGGCTTTTATTGATACGCCATTCTTCAACGAGTGTCTACATAATATTTTTGTCATTTAATTTAAATAAAGCAAATCTTCGAAATAGACTGAAGTTAAAAACAGTTTCGGAAATATTGGAGACAAACAATTTATTAAAACTAAGTAAATGTAACTGCTTTAATTGCAAAAAGAAATAAATTTAAGTAACCTGTCAAATTACAATAAGTCAGACACTGATTCAGACTAAATGTATATAAAAAGTATTTATTTATTTTTTATACACAATACTGAATTTGAAAAATAATCTGTTGATTTGTGTTATTTATGTAACCTATTAACGTATACATGTGTTTTCCTTCTATTTCCGATATTTAGTACTATTTTTATGATTTTGGTACTTTTGAAATATGCACATGCCAGCAGTGGTACATACCATCACTTACCATCATTAATGCTTATTTCACCTGCTACGCCGACCTTCCCCAGGAGTTCATCTTATCTGAACCATTTTTTGGTATCAACACATCTGATCAACCCAGGGCCGGACTAAGGCGACCGCCTGCTCCGCCTACAAACGTAGGGCGCCGAGAGCGCCAAGCGAGGGCGCCTTGCAACCCTTCATTTGTATCTGAAGTGAAGACAGTTCAAAAGTTCTCGCGATTAAGAAAGACGCCTCTAATGGATACTTCTCTCCATGAGTTTCACAAGCTGTGGTTTGTATTGTTCTGTACGCCACATTCGGATAGCCTACAAATAAACACACTCAATTCTATACTTTTGGCATTGAATTTTGTTTCAAATCAACATTGTAAGTAAGCAACTTTAGAAAATAACTATCAGTTTGGAAACAGCAAGTAATTTGGAATGTTGCTTTTGTTATTTGCTTTGAAAATAGTACCATGTGGCTTGGCAATGATGAAAAAAAATTGGCATTTAGATTTTGGGGAAAAAAATCTCCTGACCTCAAATGTGTTTTAACAAGCATTCCGAAGTTCTCACTCTCCGTGTCGAGTTGTGTTTAAATTCGCTCCGCGTTGAAATTCGATTTTTTAGTGATAACTCTGATATCTTTGGAAAAAACCAAACACTTGTTGTTTGTTAATAATATTTACGATACTGTAGCATTAGAAAGAAAATATAAAAAAATGTGCCATTTATATAGCCATAGCTGTATATCTTCTGAGAATAATGAATGAATAAATAAAACAAACAAAAATAATCTAAATTTTTCTTATCTTTTAGCATCTACAATATTTTATGGTGTATTTTCATATGAGAAAGCTGTGCGGGTTTTTGATTGAAAGTCTTATCGCATATATTGCACGCATATGATCTGGCATTAATGTGCAGCTTGTTATGTTGTTTAAGAGTATATCGACGTTTAAAACTGGCTGAGCAAATTGTGCAGACGAATGGACGCTCGTTTGTATGCACTCTAATATGATTCCTAAGCGAACTCCCACTGAAAAATTTTTTTTCGCAAAATGTACATTTGTGTGGACGAATATTATCGTGTCGCATCATGTGTCTTTTCAGTTCACTTGTACCTGCGAAGTCCCTGCCACAAGTAGAACAAATATAAGGACGTTCACCAGTATGAGTGCGCTGGTGACGTTCGTTTTCATTTCTTGTAAAAAATTGTTTGCCGCATAGTCTACAATTATATTTCTTTTCACTAGTGTGGCGCTTAATGTGGGCGTTACAGTTGCTTCTTTCCTTAAATGCGATACCGCAAATTGTGCACTTATATTTACGAATCTCTGAATGCCTTTGAATGTGGTAGCCTAAGCCGGATTTCGTTCGAAAATGTTTCTCACATTGATTGCATTTAAACGTATCCGGTTTTCCTTTACACTTCTTTTTGAAAAATGGATGAAAAGTGTCCAAAACTGAAGAATCAGATATCTAGAAATATTACAAAACAAATAAAAAAATTATCAACATTATAAAAACCCAAACATAAAAGCAGTCTAATTTTCTCAGCAGATCAGTATAATGAAAAATTACATAAATGAACTTAAAAATCGGGCATTTCACGCAATGCGGATAGGGGAAATGGGGTTCATGTTTCCAATTTCAGATATATTTGAATATGTTGTACCTGTATATGTCCTCGACAGAGAAACAAAATATTTTTAGAATGGCAACACTGATTTACAAAATATGGGTCTTTGAAAATTGGAGAAATGGTAAGGTATGTACTGCTTCAAATGCCATTATTCAGTTTAAAAAAGTCTAGTGAAATGAATTAACCACTGGATTTTATACTTCATTTATTGGCCTTTTACACCTTTTACTTGAATTTTGAAAATAAAAAAAAAAATACACTGAAAAAAATTATAAATATTTTTTTTTGATTTTTTACAATTTTTTACAGGCGTTTCTGACTTATATTGATTTTTAGAAAATCTATATCCGCAACTTCCGATAGCTATATCTCCGAAACCAAATCAGAGCGACACTTTTTGATTTCATATTTATTCTTAAAATTCAAAAGCACATAAGAAAATATTTGGTTTATAATCAATTTCGATTGTGAGCTAAACTGAACATAAGCCAAATATCAATATAATAGTAAGTCGTGCTAACGACTCGACGCGAGAACGGAGCTGCGTTGGGTTTCAGCATTGCAATGCATATAGCTCCAAAACGGCTGGGAGGAACATTAACAAACTTGGCATGAAGTATAAACATAATTTTTAATGCACTAAAAAAAAATTTTTTCTATGGCGAACATTGTAAGCACTATGTGATTTTCTATAATGAGAAATTGTTAAGGAGTTCTTGTTAATCTGATTATTATGTAAAGTAAATATCGGTATTCTCGAAAATCATTTACAATATGAAAGCTCAAAAAAGCTTTTAAAGTTCAACACGCATGGTGAACTTGTCAAAGTTTCAAATTAATTTCATTTATAAACATAATAGTACGAGAGCATGTTGCAAGCTGAAAACCGATCGAAAAATACGAGCAATGTCGTTTTGAAATTAAACGCCAATTTCAAAAATATGTGGCTGGCAACACCACAATTTCGAAAAAATAAATCATAGCATGACGTTAGGCCGACGGTCTAACGGCTATGGCAACAAGCGAGAAAGTGACAAAGGATAAAAAATGTAATATACGCACTCTGTACACCTCATGAGCAGTGCCTCAGTAGCTCAAGTGTTAGAGCGGCCGTCGCAAAATATGCAATTGCAATGCATGAACGGTCAGGGGATCGAGTCCATGTACAGAATTAACCAAACTGGTCTGATGAGGCTATTGGTAATAGCCGAAACATGTCACCAATTACCAGGTTAATATTGTTCCATTTGTTATCTTTGTCATGTTTGTTGAAAAATAGCATTAATCAATAAGTAAAAATTTACAATATTGGTCTTTGCTTAATGACTCTAAGTTCGATTAAATAATGTTTAATTATAAAATAATCAGTCGCTAAAATCAACTTTATTAACAATTTTGTTAATGTGGTGAGCTTTGTTAAGCCAGAATGGGGCTGTAAGTTTTAAAAATGTACATAACGTAGCTTCTACTTCAATATACTTAATAGTTCTAGGAACAAGATGCAAATATATTTTTTATATTTGTTTTTTTTTTTTCATCTTTAGGTGTTGCAAGCAAAAAAATACTAGTAGTGCGGGAACTTGCTGCCAAAACATAGAATTTCGTCTCCTGGAGTTGCTTACTGATACTTCTCGAGCCACGCCACTTTTATTACTGTATTTCTTAACAAAATTGTGCAATTTTAATCATCTATTAGTGCTTTCAGCCATAAATACATAATAGAAACGATAAAACCCTATTTGCTTGTGAAAATGATATATTTGCTGAGCAAAAAGGTTGGTTTTTGCTCCGAAAATGAAAAAACCCGTTTTGGTACATCACTGCTTACGACCCATCTCAACTAAAATTTTAGCTGTCAATTCACTGCATTTTAAGATTTAACTATAGAAAACTCACCGTTCTTCTAAGGAAAGCTCAAAAAAAAAATAAAAAATATCACACAAAAATTTGAACCAACTTGCAAGTGTAACTACAATATTATTTTGAGCAGGAAAATTTTCAAATTATGCACAGTAAGTAGAAACGCTCAAAACTTAGGGGAATTTCATGATTTGTTTTACTGAAGATCATGCTAGCAAATTGTGTTATTCACGTTATCTCTAAGACTTTTCCTCTATATTTCCAAAATATTTTTGTGATAGATTTTAAACTAAAAAGTGTATTATTATTTTGAGCAGGTGTGTATGTACATATTCTGACTTCAAAAAAACCGTTTGACTAAATTTTATATGAATCGTTTATTGCTATTTCGTTTAAGATTTGAATTCATTCTAAATTTTTGGTTTGAATTGAATCCTATTTTAATAATAGGGTAAATTTTGTTGAAATTAATGGTCGAAGTCTTTTAGTGTTGGTTCTGGTGTTCCGCAAGGGATCATATTACTTAGGACCACTTCTTTGAATTATTTTTTTAAATTACACAGGCCGACAAATTTTTAAACCAGAGACCAGACTTATCATACCCGAAGGACAGGTTTTCGAGATATTTTAACCTAAAAGTGCAAAAAACACGGTTTTTGGCTATATTTGAGCTTATTTTACATCGCGAATAAATTTTTTTCCAAAACTGGTTAGGGCATCTGAAAGTATTACTCTGACCGTTCAAAACCTTTTTTAGATTATATCGATAACTTTTTTTGTGTCCGAAATATCGTAACTTGAAATTTATTACATAGGCCTACACACAGATCTACATTAATTCTAGTATGGCAGGATGCATAGAAAATTTAAATTTATGATATTTCGGTGATTAAAAGAGAGATCGACAAAATTTAAAATGGGTAATACTTTTATTCGCGATGTAAAATAAGCCCAAATACCTATAGCAAAAAAACCGTGTTTTTTGCACTTTTAGGTTGGAATATCTCGAAAATCGACGTATAGGAGAAATTCTGAGCTCGGATTCGGATTCAGCGCATCAAAGTACTTCGGATATGGTAGGACTGGTCTCTGGTTCTGGACTTTTTTTTTAATTTTGTCGGCCTGTGTTATGTAAGTTATTGTTTCAAAAATGCCAAATTTCTCCGATATGTTGATGACTTGAAATTATTTCTTAAAATTCGTAATTCATCGGATATAATTATTCTTCAAAATGATTTAAGGAATTTGTTTCTTTGATGCTTTAAAAATAAATTATATTTGAGTATTAATAAGTGCAATCATGTATCTTTCAGTAAATTGTCTGTTTCACTTATTATTTTTTACTCCGTAAACAATATTGTGCTAAAACCTGTTACTGAAATCCTGGATGTAGGGATTGTATTTGATTCGAAATTCTTATTTGTGAATACTGTCAATTATATTATTCCTAAGTGTTACTTGATGCTATAATTTTTTAAGTGTAATAGTGTTGATTTTTCTTTATACATCGATTATCCGTCAGGCTGCTGGTCCCGTGCTGTGTCCCTAATATATGGCAAAATTTTATTTTGATTCTGTATGGTGACGCTAGAATACAAGGTATTGAATATATATGTAACACAAAGTCGCACCAAAAAAGGAAACGTAACAAAAAATGTTGATTTGTCATTTTCGTATTTTATTATGGTGCATACATAAACAGAATCGATACAAAACGAAAAAAAAAATTTGCTGATAAAATGTGACGGTTAATCGGGAGACGGATAATCGAGACTCTACTGTAATTGCGAAGCATTGTATGGATCAAATGTCAGATCCAGAATTAAATATGGTTCTATGATCTGGTGTCCGTTTTATTCAATTCATTCCAATACATTAGAACAAGATCAAAAAAGTTTTCCAAATTTGCTCTTGCCAATATTTACTTTGTTTATTATTAGCCACCTTATATTTCTCGGTGTCTATTGATTGATCTTGTTATTTCAACCGAGTAGAATAATTGCTTCATTACTCCTGAACGAATACATTGCTCATACTTGCTTGAGGTCATTAAATGTAAAGTTCCCTTAAGGCTATTAAGAAATTGTCAATTGGTTTATATGCCAATTTGTAGAAGAAATTATTAATTAAATGCACTAATAAATTGAGCTGCTTGTTTGTCTGTAAGTATTTTTTATAGACTGCATTTTTTTGAAAATTAAGGAATATATTTTGTAAATTAATCTAGGTTTCGGAGATATATCCATCTGTAGTTGCGGATATATCTTTTATAAAATAAGGCATAAGTTGGGAACCCCTGGATTTTCAAAATATGAATATTAAATGAATGTTAATGTAATCATGTATAAAATTATGATATAAGCATTTGAACTCCGCTGATTAGTTTTCAAGGTATAAGAATTTTTGAAAAATTTTGATTATTTTTTTTACAAAAAACAATTATTTTTTCCAAAAAATTTTTCATTAACGTATAATTTTTTTACTATTTCAATTCAATGTTCTCACTCTCCGTGTTGAGTTGCATTTGATTTCGCTCCGCGTTGAAATTCGATTTTTTTAGTGAAAAGTTTAATTTAAAAATTTTATAAATTACGACAGAGACGCACAATCAAAGTGTAAACCAAATTACATTAAGAGAAGTCAAATTCTCTGCCCTTAGTGGCAAAAATAAAACAAAAAAGAATTAATTGTTTATTGTTTACTTGAAATTCTAATAAGCAAGTGATAAAAAAAAATGCCGGTTGAGCGCTCACCTCCAACCGAAAAAAAGACTCATCGGTCAGTGCCGAGTCTAAAAAAAATAGTGAGTGTGAAAAAAATAAAAAAAGCGGCTCTCCCGATAAAACGGACAGCCTAAGTGCTAAAATCTATGCTAGTGCGCGCAACAACACCAAAGAGTCGTCCATCAACGCCAACACTCAACAGCTCGCTCTTGCGCAAAAACACACACACCACCTTTACCACCGATATTAACTCCAACAAGGCTGTAACTTCAGCGATCCAAACTGGAATGGAAACAAAAATAAAATCCCACTGCCTCTTTTTCCCACTGCCTCTTTTTCGTGTTGAACTTGTACCAGATACCCGAAAATTGCAAAAAAAGGAGGTGCATCCTATTTATAATCTGCGTTACCTACTAAACCGCAGAATATCCGTTGAGGAGCCCCTTGAACGAATGGGCCCTGTGCAGTGCACAAACTGCCAGGAATTTGGCCACACCAAATCTTATTGTACCCTTCGTACTATTTGTGTTGCTTGTGGCGACTTTCACCCCTCGTCAGCATGTTCTACTGACAAAAAAGATGCTACTACACAAAAATGCAATAATTGGGGAGGCAACCACACAGCTAACTACAGGGGGTGCCCAGTATATGCTGAATTGAAGAACAAAATGCACTTACGTAAGGAAATAGTTCGAAGTTCACCTACCTAAGTCACGCAGACTTTTACAAATAATATTGTACCTACAAACTTGCCCAACACATCAGCTCAGACCTATGCTAATGTGCTTAAATCTAGTCAGGATAAACCTGCAAATATCATAAGCAACTCTCAAAATTTTGAGACCATGCTCATGACGCTCACTCAATGCATGACTCAGTTCATGGCAACTATACAGAAAATGATGCATGAGATGATGAACAATCAAAACCAACTTATGAAAGTTTTGATTGGTAATAAATGAACACTCTTAAAATCTGTCATTGGAATGCAAACGGCGTAAGCCAATACGAATTAGAAATTAAAAACTTTCTTTGCAGTAATGAAATTGATGTTTTACTTATTTCTGAAACACATCTTTCCATCATGCACAATTTTAAAATTGAAGGGTACAGATTCTACAAAACCTGTCACCCTGATGGTAAAGCGCGAACTTGAGCAGTATGGGAGGGACTACCTACAAGCTACTTCGATTTGCTTACAATGTTGCGATGATAAAGTAACAGTTTCAGCTGTATATTGTCCGCCAAGATATAAAATCACGGAAGCACAGTTCGACCACTGTTTTAATTCATTAGGGTCAAAATTCATTCCTGCTGGTGACTACAATGCGAAGCATAGTCATTGGGGCTCCCGACTTATTAACCCAAAAGGCAAAGCACTTTGGCTTTCTTTAACCAATCGCCGCAATGGACTTGATTATGTCTCCACTGGCCAATCAACTTATTGGTCATCAGACCGTCAAAAGATTCCAGACCTTATGGATTTTGCAATTATAAAAGGAATCAATAAGAGGCAAATTTCAGTAGAATCATGTTTTGATTTAAGCTCTGATAACTCTTCTGTCATTATGCATATTCATAAATATGTGGAGATGTTGCAGGCACCCAATGGGCTTACAACAAATAAAACTAATATAAAAAATACATCAGTAGCCATCTATCTGTTAATGTAAGCCTTAAAGATTCGGAGGAGCTGGAATCGGCCCTACAGTCATTTAACAGCATGCTTGTATCAGCTGCTCTTCATGCAACTCCTGTGCATACAGTGTCATCCCACAAAATTCAACGCCTCAACTCTTCTCTCATAGAACGTTTAGTGATGAAAAAACGACGTTTCAGGCGTCATTGGCAAGAGGTTAGGTCACCCATACTTAAACATAAACTAACTCTTGCCAAAATGGAACTAAGAAAGGCCCCACGAAAAGAGTCTGAAAGAGGTATAGACACGTATATTAAAAAGCTGAGCCCTTTACAGTCTTCTGACTACTCTTTATGGAAAGCCATCAGGGGTATGAAAAACCCCACTGACTTAGATTCCCCCATAAGACTAAGCAATGGGCACTGGGCCAGAAGTGATGAAGATAAATGCCAAGCATTTGCTCACCATTTAAAACATGTATTTCAGCCAAATCCCCAGGGCAACAGCTTCGAAATACCACAAGATAAGGTGTGGCACGAAGGACTTTTATATAAAATTAAAAAATTACTTCCTAAAAATACACACGTTTTACTAGGGTCCTACCTTAGAGTGCGAAAGTTCCGTGTAAAATGTAAAAATTATATTTCAGATGATGTGGAAATTTTTGCAGGCGTGCCGCAAGGTAGCGTTTTTGGCCCAATTCTTTACCTTTTATACACTTATGACTTGCCAACAAACAACTCTATGCTTACATATACTTATGCTGATGACACTGCAATTTTGTCTTGTCACGCAGACCCTAATAGTGCGTTACATACCCTCGATGAACATATGCGCCTAGTTGAAACATGGCTTTTAAACTGGCGAATAAATGTTAATGAGCAAAAAAGTTCACATGTAACTTTTACACTTAATAAAAAGACTTGCCCCACAGTTCACCTAAATAACACCGCAATACCTCAGAGCGCTGAAGTCAAATACTTAGGTATGCACCTTGATAGACGGCTTACTTGGAAAGGTCATATTGAAAGAAAAAAATTCAAATGAAGTTGAAAGCATCAAGCATTAATTGGCTTCTACATAAACACTCAAAACTAAATCTTGAATATAAAGTACTTTTGTATAAAGCTATTATAATACCTATTTGGTCGTACGGAATCCAACTGTGGGGCAACGCAACTTATCAAATATAGAGCTATTGCAGAGGTCTCAGTCAAAAATACTTCGAACTATTTCCGGCGCACCTTGGTATGTCAAGAATATAAACATACACCAAGACCTTGGTATACCTTTTATTAAGCAGCTAAAGGAAATCAAAAAGCGATCATATCATCTAAAACTGCAGCAACATCCAAACACGCTGGCTAGGAACCTACTCCTAACATCGAATACATCTCGACTAAAGAGACAAGACTTGCCACCCCTGTAGCCATTATATACACGTATACTGGCAACTCCTTCCACATCTCAAGACTGAGTTTAATTTGAGAAAAAACCACATTTCTTAGCAATGGCTTAGAAAAGTTCAACTCTCCATTAGTTTTTAAGATCTGTATATTTATTGTTAGTCTCCAAGCGAGTTGTTACAATAAATAAAATAATAAGTTGAAAAAAAAAATTAAACTCATGTCATTTCTCTCTCATATTAATATAAATTCACAGTAAAATTCTAAGCGTAAAAAAATTGGGGTTTTTGGGAAAATCAGTCTTGTTTTTTTTCATAAAAAGCGCTATAATTCCGCCAATTTTCAACAACTTTTAAAATTTCTTAAAGATTCTGACAGAGAATCAGAAGTTCTATTAAAATCAAAAGACAAAAATTAATTATTTTGACTTGGATGAAAATGCGACTATTTTGAACCAATTTTCAGCGGTTTTTAAATGGGCATAACTTCGTAAAAAAATATTTTCAATCAAATCGAGGGATGATATATTCCCTTCCAAGCATCTTCACTCTGTGATCAAGTACAACTTTAAAAAAACTACCGAAATCTACAGAAGATACTCACACATGGAGAAGAATGTGATATCAATGGACAAGAAATGCAACAAGAACTAATTATCCTATCTTTATTTGTTTTTGGAACAATGTAAAATTTAATATGTATTTTACAGAGCTTTTATGTTCAGTAATTTTAGTGCAAAAAACAACAAAAAATTACAATCGCAAAATGCATTAAAGGAACAAAAAATGAGCAACGAGCTGCTTATACTAGTTTCCATGACGCTACGTCATTTGATCAGTAAGCTTTGTTAGCCGACGTTTAATATGATGATCATGGAGCTCTGTAAAATACATATTAAATTTTACATTGTTCCAGAAACAAATTAAGATAGGATAATTAGTTCTTGTTGAATTTCTTGTCCATTGATATCACATTCTTCTCCATGTGTGAGTATCTTCTGTAGATTTCGGTAGTCTTTTTTTGGTTCAAAATAGTCGCATTTTCATCCAAGTCAAAATAATTAATTTTTGTCTTTTGATTCTAATAGAACTTCGGATTCTCTGTCAGAATCTTTAAGAAATTTTGAAAGTTGTTGAAAATTGGCGGAATTATAGCGCTTTTTATGAAAAAAAACAAGACTGATTTTCTCAAAAACCCCAATTTTTTTACGCTTAGAATTTTACTGTGAATTTATATTAATAATAGCGCTCAAACAAGTTGCATGCATTTATGTGTTTTTTCGTTCTTCGCTGTAGTTTTGAATACCAGGTAAGTTAACAATTTTCAATTATAGTTCTTTTGAATTTTAATACAGAGTTTGTGTCCTGCTATGTTATTACATATGTCAGAAAGTGAAATTTTAAGTTAAAATTCTATTGCATCAAACAGCTCTCGAGATAAGTGTAGCTTTTTAAAATTCGGTAAAGTGGGGCAGTTTCGGCATATGAGGTGGGGGCAGATTCAGCAGTTGCCGAATGCTCTCCAAAATTCAATATCAATACAGGATTAGGTGCATAAACTGTTACCTAATCAAATTACCATAACTTTTTAAGTGAAATTATTTTTTATTGATTCAAATGACAAAAATGTGAAACTAGAATCCAGCTACTTTAGCTCGATATGGCCACCTTTTGTCTTGACTATGGCCTTCAAACCGTTAAAAAACGGATTGCATGCTGCACGAATGTGATCTTCCGGTATTTTGGCCCATTCCCGTAAAATGGCTTTCTTCAGCGCATCCATACTGGCATATTTTTTAGTCCTCACCTTGCTCTCTAAGATGGCTCAGATGGAATAGTCCATCGGATTTGCGTCTGGCGAATTTAAGAGAGTGGACGAAATGAAGTGTGGAACGTGGTTTTTTAACCATTCTTGGTTCACACGAGCTTTATGAGATGATGTTGAGTCTTGTTGGAACGTCCATGGTCTGCGACCAAAATGTTTGCGTGCCCACGGAGCTAAAGCAGCTTCCAACACACTTTCCCGATAATATGTCAAATTGAATTTGACACCAGACTCGATAAAAACGATTGGAGAGCGTCTATCGGCGGTCACAGCTGCCCATACCATTATTTGAGATGGGAAATTACTTCGGGTGGCTGTTCGTAGGCTCAAATTCTCGTCGGACCGTTCGGTTAAGTAAACACGATCATTTTGAGAGTTTATGAACTGCTCAATCGGGAAATTTTTCTCATCAGATAACACAATGTTAGGAAATTGGCCACGTTCGTGCAAGCGTAACAACTCCTTTGCTCTTTCGAGTCTAACTTTTTTTTGCTTTGGTGTAAGATCGTGGCTCCACCCCGCTGGCACCCCATCTGACGAATTTTGATAAAAAAAAGGTGCATCTAATAGGTCACTAATTGGTCATAATTGGTCAGTTAGTCCGAGTAATTGGTCAGGAAGAGTACATTTTTTAATGCGTTAAGAAAATTTTCAAGGTCATCTGCATATTTTGGCACCCCATCTAGCGAATTTTGAAATAAAAACATATGCATCTAATAGGTCACTAATTGGTCATAATTGGTCAGTTAGTCCGATTAATTGGTCAGCAAGAGTACATTTTTTACAAATATTTTTATAAGTTTCCAGGTCATCTGCATATTTTGGCACCCCATCTGGCGAATTTCGATATAAAAAAAAGTGCATCTAATAGGTCACTAATTGGTCATAGTTGGTCAGTTAGTCCGAATAATTGGTCAGCAAGAGTACATTTTTTAAAGCGTTATAAAAAATTTCAAGGTCATCTGCATATTTTGGCACCCCATCTGGCGAATTTTGATAAAAAAAAGTACATCTAATAGGTCACTAATTGGTCAGTTAGTCCGATTAATTGGTCAGCAAGATTACATTTTTTAAAGCGTTTTGAAAAATTTCAAGGTCATTTGCATATTTTGGCACCCCATCTAGCGAATTTTGAAATAAAATCATATGCATCTAATAGGTCACGAATTGGTCATAATTGGTCAGTTCGTCCGAATAATTGGTCAGAACGAGAAAATTTAAAACTTTTTATACCCTACACAGAGGCTATATTCGCTTTCTCATTCCGTTTGTAACGCATAGAAGGTGGCGTGGCAGGTATAGAAAAGTATATATATTATTGATCAGCGTCACCACCTGAGTCGATATAGCTATGTCCGTCTGTCTGTCTGTCTGTCGGTCTGTCTGTTGAAATCACGTTGATGAGATAACTAAGCAAACAAACTCAATGGAATTTGGCACACAGGTCACACCTTTTTGCAAGCTGCTAGCAAATGTGCGATATCGGGTCACGACCACGCCAACCGACCATACTCTATGTAAATATAACTCAGCCCATTTTGAAAAAAGTTGCTGCGATTTTGATGAAACTTGGAAACATGTGAACAAAATTAGGATTGAGCTAGGTTTTAAATTTGCAAAGGCTCTTAGAGGGGCGTGAGCCCTAAATTTTAACTTCTATAACGCTATAACTCGTAAACCGTGAAAGATATTGTGATGAAATTTGGTACACGGATACAATTAAAAATTTTGATTTCTTATAATTTAAAATTGGCACATTTGATTTTCATAAAAATTGTAGGGGTGATACTACTGAGAGCAGTCATCAATACAAGCTTCGTCAGTATACTGGAAAAACTCGTTGAAGGGCGTGGCACAGTCCACAATATTTATAAACATTATAATTAGAGAACTAGCAACGTAATCGTAATGAAATTTAGTATGGCAGATATTCTTGCTAAAAGGTATCTTCTTACGAAAATTTGGCACAATAGAACCGATGGGCATGACACCTCCCATATAAGCAATACACGTTTAATGCTATAGATAGTGTGCAATGAGAGTAATCTTTATAAAATTTGCTGCATGTATGCCAATTATTATAAGCTATAAAATTAAATAAATTTCGATGGGGTTTCATCAGTGGGCGTGGCACCTCCCATATTAACATAAAGTTGGAAGCGATATTTTAAGAGAACTATTGCAGCAATTGGCATGAAATTTGATGTAAGTGGTTTAGTTGCTATAATTTATGTCAGCATCTAAAGCAGACGAAATAGCACTACTGGGCTGGCACCTCCCACACAAGTAAAATACCTTAAGTGGCATATCGATCGAAATATTTGAGCAATCATACTGAAATTTGGTACATATAAAAGGTTTGCTTATGGAAAGTTATTTCTGGATCAAAATCAGTCTCGATTGTATCAGTGGGTGTGTCACCGCCCTAAATTTTATGGTTAATTACGGCATATATCGCAAACTATACAAGCTATTTTGCTAAAATTTAGTATGTGGATGTCAATGACGAATATAATTTATTGAACCAAAAGTGGGCGGAGTTGGAGAAGTGGGCGTGGCATATTTGGTTTTCTGCATTTCTATTCTATTTTTCTCAACATTTCCCACATTATTTTGCCTTTTCCAACTTTTTAACTTTTCCCAACATATTCCATATGTATGTATATTTTCCACTTTTTTAACCTCATTCAACTTGATTCGACATTTTCTTTATTTTTACGACTATTTCATGAATTTTGAAATGTTTCAACATTTTCCAACTTATTGCAACTATTTTTGAGTTTTTAACCACTTTCAACATTTTCCACATTTTTCGACTTTCTCAATTTCTTTTAACTTTCTTCATGGATTCCATATATTTTAGACTTTTTGAGTTTTTTTGAACTGTTTCAACACTTTTCAACCTTGAACCAGTGATGGCATTTTCGGTACATTTGTACTTTTTTCGGCACATTTACGTCCTGAAAAATCGTTGTCAGTACATTCGACAAGTTTTCAGTACATTCGGTACTTTTGGGGCATTTTCAGTACATTCGCCAAATTTTTAGCACATTTCAGTACATTTTCGGTACATTTGGACAATTTATAATATTTACCTTTTTTTTAGTAAGGGAAAATAACAGCAATGAGTAGATTTATAGTAATTACCTTTATATAATATAATTACCCTATTACATATAGACCAAATCCATTTCAAACCATGCAGTCGGAGTGACTTCAAATTGCGGAATTGGTTGCCGATTAAATATGTTGTTTTTCAAAGTAATTAAGGAAATATACCGTTCCCCGATTTCTTTGAAAATTATTTTTTACGAAGTTATGCCCATTTAAAGTTTTAGTGTCAGAGCTTGAAAAAAAGCTGAAAATTGGTTCAAAATTGTCGCATTTTCATCCAAATCAAAATAATTAATTTTTGTCTTTTGATTCTAATAGAACTTCTGATTCTCTGTCAGAATTTTAAGACATTTTTGAAAATTGGCGGAGTTATAGCGCTTTTCATGAAAAAAAAACAAGGCTGATTTTCTCAAAAACCCCAATTTATTTTTCTCTTAAAATTTTACTGTGGATCTGTATTAATATGATAAAGAAATGACATGTGTTTAATGCCTGTTAACCCACATTTGAGATCAGGAGATTCTTTTCCCCAAAATGAAAATGTCAATTTTTTTTTTCATCATTGGCAAGCCTCTCTACGGTACAATTTTCAAAGCAAATAACAACAGCAACATTCCAAATTACTTTCTGCAAATCCTGCTTGCATTCCGCATACTTTTTTTCACCGTTATTTTCGTAATAACATTTTATTATGGGAAATATATAAAAACATTGTACGCAAATATAGCTATTTCACTGACTGTACTTCTGTGGGTTTTGAATGTTTTGTTTGCTTGAAATGAGTTCATGTTTCATTAAAGCAAGTCAACGCTCTTCCTCAAATATAGAGTTTGTGGTTTTAGTAAAACTTTCCTTTGAAATAGTAAATTTTTCTTTGGGAAGAATTTTTGAGGACAATTTGTTCCTCATTTGAGTAAAAACTTCCTCAATATAATGGAATGTTTTGTTTAAGGAAAATCGTACTCAGTTTTAGTTAGTTTCTTCAAAAAATTTACTATAACGTAGGAAAATTTTCCTTAATAAATGAGTGGCAACACTCGCTGCTTTACTCGCTGAAATTAATATCTATTCTTCTCGTAAGTATTCTGTTTTTGTCTATATATTTATAGTTCTCTACTTGTTTTTTAAATAAAAAAATTTAAAAAAAAAAATTATGTCGTCGCCGGGATTTGAACCGAAGCTTTCCTGATCAGAGAATGGTTGTTATATGCGCAGTTTAACAACATCATTTTAGTACGTCTTAAAAATGTTGTCGGTGGCTGAGTTGGGTAAGATGATCATCTTTGGCATGGCGCAGAACACAGGTTCAATTCTCTGATCGGGTGACAGGTAAAAAAAAATTTAAGTTCTTCTTTGAAGTTTTAAAAACGTATTACAATTAAAATAAGAATGACTGACAATAAGTAACCAACAAATAAGAAAATAGAGGAAATAGAAAATTAACAAATTTTTTTTGAAATCAACGAATTTATTTTAAGTAAATTTCTTTCATTTAAGGATACCTTCATCCTTAGAAAAAGTAAAATTTTCCTCAGTTTTATAACCTTGCCCTCACATTGAGTAAACTTTTCCTTATTTCAAAGCAGCAACATTTACTTGTACTAAGGAATCCAACTTACTTATTTTGAGGAAGCCATGGCTTTAGCTCGTATTGAAGGACATTTTTTCCTTACATTTAGACATTTTTCCTTAAACGGAGTAAGTTTTTTTTTTGGTGTAATTACGTTTTTTTTTTTGTTTTTTTTTGTAAATGAAAATAATTTCGTAATGTGTAGATTTTGTAATTAATTTAATGTGAAATACATATATCTAATGTTGCTAGGGTTTTTTGAGATGGGAAAAGTGAGGACCTTTTTTTTTTGATATTAAATTTTAGAACAATTTCGTGCATTTTAGGAAAATTGGGTGTTCAAGACCAAAAAGTACATTCAGGCTCTAAAAAGTACATCATTTGAAGTCTCGATACAGTACATTTTCACAAAACCCAAATCCCATCACTGCCTTGAATCTTATTACATTATTTCCGATTTCTTCAACCTTTTCAAGGTCTTTTTTACATTTATTTGGAAAGTACTTTCAGTGCAGTGTAGGGCTTGTGAGTTTCGGCCTGGCCAAAGATAGCACCTTTACTAGTTTATATTAAATTTTAAGGTCATCTGAAGATTTTCGCAGCTCATCTGGCGAATTTCGAAATAAAAAGTATGAATCTAATAGACCACGAAGTGGTCATGATTGGCCAGTTGGTCGGATTAATTGGTCACCAAGAGAAAATTTTTTAAAAATATCAAGGTCATCTAAAAATTTTAACACCTCATATTATTATCAAAAAAAAGGAAGTAAATAAGTCGATAGAGTTTTTAATGCTCTCAGCTAAAATTAATAGTTGGTCACACGTAGAAAATTTTTTAAAATTTATAAGTACTTTTCAGTACAGTACAGCGCATGCGCGGAACCTCGACTGTTATGACAGGTTGTCATGTAAATCAATTAATTTGTAATTTCAATAAAATATTGTAATGTTTGATGCAGGCATTGAAATAAGGAGCAGTAATGCCCTATTTCTGCAGTAATGACTTTAAATTTGCCGTAATGATTTCAGAATATTGCAAAAAATCGTATTAATGATTTTCAGCCAAATTCATAATACTTTGTTGTGCGTTAATCTTTGAAACGAAATACACATTTTATTTCCTATATAAACGTTGTTTTAGTTGTTAGTTGTAAATGGAAGAGAAATGAAAAATAGTGAAGATGAATTTGAAGAAAATTTCACTATTAATTTCCAATTTTGATTTAGACTCGGTGTTTGCCATAATCATATCTGTTAAATCTCTGTCCGTTGAATCCTTTTTGTCGTGAAATTTGTTATTTAACATTAATTACTTGAATAAGCTCTTAAAAAAATTGGTTGAAAAATAGCCAATAAAAAAAAATTTTTGAAGTAATGATTTATTCTTATTTCAACCTCTGGTTTGATCATTTATTGAATAATATAAAAATTAAAAATAAAAATATCACGAATGAGATAGTTGGATAATAAATCTGTATCGAAAAATTAACACCCAATTCTAGGCCCAAATAATAAAATGGGAAGGAATGACAAGTCAGGAAATATAATTATTAAAATTTATGATGAATTCCTAGGTCCCCAAATAGCTGTTACCAGGGCCGTACGCCAATAAAATTTTGCCGCCCCAAAATTAAAAAAAAATTATAAGTAAATTTTTAGTAGTACAAACAAACGCCTGACAACAAAAGCAACCTAAGGAATTTATTAGTTATATGCCATTCAAGTTAACCCCAAGTAACCTCAAGTAACCCCAGTAACCTCAGTAACCTTAAGCTATTTTTTTGAACTTTGAAACTGCAAACGTAAGTAACCGAAACGACCCGGCTTGTCCAATTTTTGGTTTCTGAATATGCAATCCTAAGTAATCGAATCGACCCAGCTCGTGCATTTTTTTAATGTTTGAGAATACACTCGCAAGTAACCAAAGCGACCCAGCTGAAGCTATTTTTTTGAACAACTGGTGCATGCAAATTTACAGCGAGATCGAACTTCAGCAAAAAAAAAAAAACGATTATTTTGAATCAGACGAATACCTTTTGCTCTGGAGCCCATCTAACGGACATTTTGTTGAAAGAATATTGCAGTAATCGATTCATCATCAAAAATTAGTCATCCACCCAAATTTTGAAAGAGATCGAGCGACGTCAGCAAAGAAATAAATAACGTTTTTTTTTAATTGTGGCACATTATATTTCAAATTGATTAAGACAGACCCCCAAAATTTCATCGATTTGCTTGAAATTTACAGATATTATAATACCTTAATTTTAGCGACACTGAAAAGAGCTGAAAAGCTCCATCCCATCGAAATTTATTTAATTTTATAGCTTATAATAATTGACATCCATGCACCAAATTTTATAAAGATTACTCTCATTGCAAACTATCTATAGCATTAAACGTGTATTGCTTATATGGGAGGTGTCATGCCCATCGGTTCTATTGTGCCAAATTTTCGTAAGAAGATACCTTTTAGCAAGAATATCTGCCATACTAAACTTCATTACGATTACGTTGCTAGTTCTCTAATTATAATGTTTATAAATATTGTGGACTGTGCCACGCCCTTCAACGAGTTTTTCCAGTATACTGACGAAGCTTGTATTGATGACTGCTCTCAGCAGTATCACCCCTACAATTTTTATGAAAATCAAATGTGCCAATTTTAAATTATAAGAAATCAAAATTTTTAATTGTATCCGTGTACCAAATTTCATCACAATATCTTCCACGGTTTACGAGTTATAGCGTTATAGAAGTTAAAATTTAGGGCTGTGCCACGCCCCTCTAAGAGCCTTTGCAAATTTAAAACCTAGCTCAATCCTAATTTTGTTCACATGTTTCCAAGTTTCATCAAAATCGCAGCAACTTTTTTCAAAATGGGCTGAATTATATTTACATTGAGTATGGTCGGTTGGCGTGGTCGTGACCCGATTTCGCACATTTGCTAGCAGCTTGCAAAAAGGTGTGACCTGTGTGCCAAATTCCATTGAATTTGTTTGCTTAGTTGTCTCATAAGCGTGATTTCAACAGACAGACCGACAGACAGACGGACATAGCTATATCGACTCAGGTGGTGACGCTGATCAATAATATATATACTTTTCTATACCTGCCACGCCCCTTCTATAACGGAATGACAAAGCGAATATAGCCTCTGTGTAGGGTATAAAAAATTTTAAATTTTCTCGTTCTGACCAATTATTCGGACGAACTGACCAATTATGACCAATTCGTGACCTATTAGATGCATATGATTTTATTTCAAAATTCGCTAGATGGGGTGCCAAAATATGCAGATGACCTTGAAATTTTTCAAAACGCTTTAAAAAATGTAATCTTGCTGACCAATTAATCGGACTAACTGACCTGATTTTTATAAAGATTTTTTAAATTTGTAACCCAATATATCGTAAGCTATTTAAGTTTTCCATAAAACTTTGGTAGCACATAAAAAAACCTTTCTAGTGATGTATAAAACATTGGAATCGACACTTAAATAGAAATGGAAAATATTTTTGAATATTAACTAAGATTTTGTTTTATCAACTTAGATATGGTTCGAAACAACCAAACAAAGACCAACAGGGTCAATATTGACGAGAAAACAATGCAAAAAGCTATAAATGATGAAGTTAATATACTCGAAACCATTTCATCTGCAGCCAAAAAGTATGGTTTAAAACGTCAGACTTTGCAGTCGAGACTTAAAAAACGAGAGGCAGACATTTTCTGCAAACAGCGAGGAATAAAATATACTTCCCGACAAGTTCTTTCCCAGGTACAAGAAGAAGAACTAGTCGCCTATGTTAAATAAAAGCACTTTTCATCACTTCGGTTTAACATATGCTTCTTTTCGAAAGTTGGCCTATGATTATGTTAAACGAAATATAATTTTAATACCTATTAACTTTGAGAAATTTAATGTTTAGTAATTAATTAATTACTTTATCTGAACATGATATACATACCTACACATATGTCTCATTTTTTTCAATAAAAAAAAGTGCACGAATATACATCAGTCTAAATTTCTTTTTTGTGAAATTACTTGAATGCTCAATGTTTCCCATGAAATGCCGAAGCTGCCCCGTGTTGGGGCACTTTCAGCAAATTGACTTGTTTTTTTAAAACCCGAAAATGTTTTAAAATAGTCAACAATACCTACAAAATGTATTTTTAATATAATTCTCTTACATCGAAATAGTCTGAAATTTCTCTGAAATTTGATTTGTACACTCAGGGCCTGATTTACCCACAGGCTAATAAGGCTTAAGCCTAGGGCGCGAGGTCCGAGGGGGCGCTGAGAATTAACGTTAATTAAGATTTTTTGTTATGTTGCACCTTCTTAACACAATCTTTCAACAAGTGAAAAAAAAAATATGTGCTGAAAAATATTTTATAAGTAAAGGATTGCACAAATACAACTGAGGCATGAAATTTTCCTTACCTCTTTTGTCAAAAGTGAGTCTCTAGCCTCGTTGCCTATGATTTTGACAGTATTCAAGTTTTAGCCACAAGACCTATAGAATGCTTTAAATTTTGTCACTTTCTTTTCCCATACGAACGTACTTTTCCGAACTTCTTAATAAATTTTAAGAATTTTCCAAATTGTGCATTTCAATAGACTTTAATTAGAAATTCTGATCACCATTTTTCAGGGATGCACTCTGAAATTTGTAACTTCTTTGCTCTTTGACTGCGGACTGTGTCAAACGTATTTTTTTTAACAATTTGAAGAAGTTTTATTTTATTTAACAATAAAAACTTCAACAAAATTTTGATGGAGCCTTCTTGTTCAAGTATTTGAGCAATACAAATTGATTTTTGTTTTGTGAAAAAGTGTTTAGAAATATTTGAATTCGTTTGTTGTTCGTAAGACCAAAAATAAGTGCATTGTGACTATATACATAGGCATAAAGTTGTGAGGTAGGTGAGGTGGGATAAAAATGTATCAAATTTAATATAGCTTGGATATATAAGTAACACTCTGTAAATAAAAAGTTGTGGCTTAACTGCGTCCTTTTGAGATATATGCATTTTTTTATTACGATCTGGCATATCAAGTGTATATGAAAGTGAAATAAACTACATGAAGAGCTTCTAAAAATAAATTTTTAAGGGTCCAACCTTATCTGATGTTTCAATTTTTTTTACGGATTTCGAATTCATATCTTGCTATCAAAACTTGATACAAACTCGGCAGTTGTAAAAAACTTCTCGAAAACTCGATGGAGAGCCCGAGTAGACGCCAGCAAAGCTTTGTACAATTCTTACAAGCATGTTTTTGCAGCATTAGACTACATTTGTGAAAATATAGATCAAACTTGAGAGGCCAAAATAGAGGCAAGAAGAATAGCAGACCAATTGAAAACCCTAGAAATGATAATGTTGTGTTTTTGGAGCTCTGTGCTGGGCAAGTTTCAAATCGTTGGTGCATAGCTTCAAGCAAATTTTGTTGATTTATCAAACGTTGTTACTCTATATGAGTTATTACATACACATCTTAATACGTTGCGAGACGAAAAAGAGAATTTGAATCAGAAGCAATCGATAGGTGCGAACTCACTGTGTATATAAAAGATTTAAGAAGAAAAACGAAACCGAAATTTCATTTTGATGAAGTAAAATCGGGACATACAGAATTTGAAGGAAGACGATTTTTTGAAAAATAGAAAAATATTACGCTGCCTAAAAGTTCAGTTGCAAAGCCGACAAATAATTTATACCAAAGTGAATACAAAATTTTGTTTCTTATGGAAATTACCTGAAATAAATGACGATAGCACTATAAAAACCAAGGCTAAAGAGTTGCAACAACTACATGACTTGGATATAAAAGATACGTTTTCTGACGAGTGTGTACATTTGGAACCGTTTTTTAAAGATAAAGAATTTGTTGATCTACAAAAATTAACCCCAAAGTGTATACAGTCGTCTTCGAAATAATAAGAACAACTTAAACAAAAATTGAAATCGTCGTACAAAATTTTAATAATAATATTTTATAATATCGATTTTTATTGTAACAACTCAACACATATTAAGGTTTTAAAAAATGGAAAAAGTGATGACCAAATCTATCCCCATTTTTTTTATGACAATATTGTCCAAAATGAGCTGTTCGAAAAAATAAGAACAAGGATAAGAAATATACAATACTCAATTTTTATGTTCATCAAATACGCTCTCATGACATTATATTCAATATGAAGTGGCTCCACCGTAACTTTTGACTACTTTGGGACATCTGGACATCATTGAATATATCAGGCCTTGCCAACTGGAGAGTGATATATTATCACAAGTATGTTTTGCTGCTTGCCATAACTCTTCAGAACTTTTGGGTCTAGCGTATTTTATTCTTTTCTTAACATCCATCCAAAGATGCTTTATTGAATTAAGGTCCGGCAATTGTGAAGGCCACTTCATAACATTGATATTATAGGTCCGAAACCACTCCTTTGCTTTCTCTGAGGTATGCTCGGGGTCGTCATGTTGCTGAAAGATCCCCCATTCGGCAATTGCTCTTCGGCGTATGACAACATTTCGGCTTCTAGTATATTTTCAACATAGTAACAAGCATCCATAGTGCCAACTATCCTAGTTAGAGGTCCGATGCCATTCTACGAAAAAGATCCCCACAGCATCAGTTTGAGGCCGCCATGCTTAATAGCCTTAGTGGGGAACTTTACATTGAATTCTTGCTTAGGAGGGAATTTACGTATTTCTCTGGCGAGGTCGAACTGTACAACTTTTTCCTTCAAAAATAATCTGGCAAACTGAAGAGGATTCAGATTAAAGCCAATGAATCCTTTTCTTATGTTAGAAGTTATATTGGAAGAATCAACTAATTTCTGAATTGCGTAGAGGTTATAAATGGATGCTGTTTAACAATCTTTGCGATCAATTTATACTGTCTCACGCTGGATTTTTACGTCTACCTCTACTTTCGGCGTATGGTGACCAATTTGTAGCATTAGTTATCATGCCGTTTGAAACACCAAGAAGTTCCCTTATGAATGCAAAGGTTTTGCCATCGCTGAGCAATTTTTTATTAATTTTCTTTATTTAGAAGAACAATGTTGTCTTCATCCCATTTCCATGAGATTTTTTTCCAATTTTTGCACACTGAATATTTTAAATTGCAATAAAAATTAACCACACAAATACACATGATAAGCTTGCATTTAAAATTTGGGAATCCCTCCTCTGTGCCAAGTAAA
The DNA here is from genome assembly GCA_963662105.1 of Meiosimyza platycephala. Lineage (NCBI taxonomy): Eukaryota > Metazoa > Arthropoda > Insecta > Diptera > Lauxaniidae > Meiosimyza > Meiosimyza platycephala. The sequence continues at coordinate 62,337,795 of OY759208.1, forward strand.
CATGCTGCCAATATGATTATGTTCTTATTTTTTCGAACAGCTTATTTTAGACCTAATGCAACAATATTGCAAGAACAAATGTAGATGCATTTGGTCATCACTTTCTCCATTTTTTTAAAATCTTAATATGTGTTTAGTTATTACAATCAAAATCGATATTATAAAAATTTTGTACGACGAATTCGATTTTCATCTAAGTCAATAAATAATAGAGCAATTGTCGCAAGTATTTTACTTATTAAATTTTAAATTGTAATTCAGGAATTACAATTTCACACTGTAATTTTTAATTTAGATTATTCAGATGTTATTAACTGACACATTAGAGACCGGAAAGTTACAACTTTTATTCGTTTAAAATCGAAGCTACAAAATAGATGGAAATTTTCGAAGATCTATTTTGAAAGAATTTTTTTTGAGAGTTAGGACCTTTTTTTTGCCCGTCAAAATTTTTCTTTTCGTACTTAGGGGGGCGCATATTCATAGTTAGCCTAGGGCGGTCAGAGGTCTAAGTCAGGCCCTGTATACACTCACGTTCAAAAAAAACGTCGATTTGAATTTTGCAAGAAGTTTTAAATTTTGATGCGTAAAATAATATCTACCCTTGTTTAACGGTTTTAAGTTTGTTAGATATTGTTGCTAGGGACAAGTTTTGAGTATTTTCAAAACTGTCCACCTAACAATAATAAATTTTAGGAACCTTTCCCAATCAGAAATTACAACTTATTTATATGAAAAAATACATTGTTTTTTGTAGTTTTTTTTACGCATTTTTAATTTTTCACATATTTTTTAAATATTTATTATTTAATTATATTAAATAATACGGTAAAATTGATTTTAATACCGCGTAGGACCTATTTTTGCCTTGTTGACGCTTTCCATTCGAAAAGGCAGGCTCTCATAGAGTTTTCGTATTAATTCCATTAAATATCGTTGTACCAAGTGTATTCAATTATTTCCTTTAGCTTTGGAATATTATTAGGGTTCTGTTGGCGTACTTTGCGTTTTAAAATGGCCCAAACATTCACAAAGGGATTGAGGTCGGGGCTGTTACCGGGCCATGGACAGACTCAATTCTCAAAAAGTCCTTATATTACTTAACCTATGCAAAGATAAATAGTTCATTATTGTTAATCTATCAAAAAAAAATGAAAAAAAATAATTATTGTGAGTGGGACACTTACCGATTTACAGCGATGACAAGGTGCAGAATCGTCTTGAAAAATTACTTTTGCTTTGTTCAAATGGGGGCAATAACAAGATGTGGGGTGGGAGAGATTCTTCTTCCGGAAGGTTATGTGAACTCCGCAGCTTATATTGATATCGTAAAAAATGGCGTTTTACCTAGCATCGACCGACTAAGCGAGCACGTGATGTACAACTCGGGATACGAGACGAATTTCGACACTATCAGGACAAAGACCGTAAGCATAAGTCAGGAATTGTGCAGTCCTGGCTAATTTGGAATTCTCCACACTTGATGGCACCACGGGTACAGTCACCTGAAACGAATGTCACTGAAAATGTATGGTCTTTGTTGGAAAAAAAAATTCAAAACCACACCGATTGAAAAAGAGCTTTGCAGGAAGAATGGAGTTAAATCACCCCAGAAACCACACAAAAGTTAGTGCAATCTATGCAAAACAGACTGAAGGCTGTTTTAAACCAAGAGGGCTACCACACCTAATACTAGTTTTATAGAAATAAGCAATAAAAAATACTTATTTAAGGTTTCGATTGAACTGTGTCAAATAAGCTGTGACCTGAATTTTACCTGTGTTTTTAAGTTTTTCTTTTTTAATTTATGAAATTAATATAATACATATTTTAAGTAAAATATTTAAATTATTAAAATTGCGTTTAAAATTTTTCAAAAAACTTTCCAGTTTGAAAGATATAGTGATTTGAACTTTAAAAAAGGTACGGTATCAAATAAGCTGTGAGCCACTGTATATATGTTACCGGCCAAACTAGTTTTTAGGATAAACTAGTTTTTCCTAGGATAAACTAGTTAGGATAAACTAGTTTAGGATAAACTAGTTTAGCCTAGGACGAACTAGTTTGTCCTGATAAAAAAAATTTCCAATTTCAGGACAAAGTAGTTTGGCCTAGGATTAACTAGTTTTTTCTAAATCAAATGTTTTGAGGGTAATTATGTAGTAGGGGGTAGTTCACAAGGGGTACTCTGAACATATTTCCGTTGGATTTAGCTGTCAGTTACCCCTTCAAAAAATTTTATGCAATATCCAACACCTAGTATGCTAGCCACAGTAATTTTACATAAGAGTAGGGGTAAGTGGGCGGCCTGCGGCCGCAGCTCAGGATTTAAAACTCCCAAAAATCCGACACCGGCTTCGAGGCGGCCTTCGGCCGCGGATCAGTCTATACAATGTCCAACATCTAGTTTGCTAGTCACAGTAATTTTACATAAAAGTAGGGGTAAGTGGGCGGCCTGAGTCATCTACCAAAGTGAATATAAAATTTTGTTTCTTATGGAAATTACCTGATATAAATGACTATAGCATTATAAAAACAAAGGCTAAAGAGTTTCAACAACTACACCCTTCGCTCGATTTACCCGGTAGATAGGTTTTTGAAAAAATCGCGTAATTCAAAACCGCGTAAATCGAGACAACAAGTCCATACAAATTGAGTGGATTGGTTTTCAGAATTTAAAAATCGCGTAAATCGAGCAATAGAACTCAAAGAAAATAGCATAATTGGTAAAAAAAAATCCGCGTAAACTGAACCCATAATGTACATATGTACGTACCTACCTAATGAAAAATTGGAGATTATATAAAAAATAATAATTAAATAAAATAATTAGATTTTATGGAATTAATTTTTATTTTTTAAATTCAATCACATATCCAAAGTAATAATTATAAAAAGTAAGAAAATTAAATAAAAAAGTAACACGAAAGTAAAACCAAAATATTTCCAAAAAATATTATATTGACCATGGTGTAATAACAAAGGTGAAGTAATTAAGGACAGCCATAAGTGTTGAAGCCATTTTAAGAGCGTGAGAGTATTCGCTGACTTGCTTTAACTTTGACATTATAACATTTCAATTGCCCCTTCAACAAAGTTAAGCGCTTTGATAAATAGCAGAGCTTAAGCATAAAGTTCTAGAAAACTTTCTGAACGATAAGCTGCTAATGTTGCGCAAAATACTTTAATTGTGACAAATTTGGTCGCTGTTGTTATTTAATATTAGAAAAGACTTATTAGTGTCAGATTGAAACTCGATGCACGATTAAGCATAATTATTTATTCGCAATAGAATTCTGAAAAGCCTAACACAAATACCACTTAGTAAAAAGTTGCTTCAAACGCTTCAAAAATGTAGGAGTTGCTAAACGGGACCAATAATGAAAAACAACTATATGTCAAAAATAAACGAAACACAATAAAGTTGAATTGGTGATAAATGTCAATGTGAGTCTATTACTGGCCAATATCCAGAAAATGATGAAAGAAGTGTCATAATTACTCCACCTTTGTTATTACACCATGACCCACCTTTGTCTTTACACCATGATGTTAACTACATATATACGAAACTTCGTCATATTATTTATGTCCACGTGTTTTTAACTGAAAAAAATGTCTTATACGTGCTTTTAGCTGAAAAAAAAAATTTAGTCAAATAAAATTTTGAAACGAGTGTGTCCATTTGGAACCGAGTGTGTCCATTTGGAACCGTTTTTTAAAGATAAAGAATTTTTTGATCTACAAAAATTAACCCCAAAGAGTATACAGTCGTCTTCGAAATAATAAGAACAACTTAAACAAAAATTGAAGTCGTAGTACAAAATTTTAATAATAATATTTTATAATATCGATTTTTATTGTAACAACTCAACACATATTAAGATTTTAAAAAATGGAAAAAGTGATGACTAAATCTATCCCCATTTTTTTTATGACAATATTGTCGCATTAAGTCCAAAATGAGCTGTTCGAAAAAATAAGAACAATGATAAGAAATATACAATACTCAATTTTTATGTTCATCAAATATGCTCTCATGACATTATATTCAATATGAAGTGGCTCCACCGTGATTTTTGACTACTTTGGCACACCTGGATTTCATTGAAAATATCAGGTCTTGCCATCTGGAGAGTGATGTATTATCCTAAGTATTTTTTGCTGATTGCCATAACTCTTCAGAATTTTTGGGTCTAACGTCCTTTATTCTTTTCTTAACATCCATCCAAAGATGCTTTATTGAATTAAGGTCCGGCAATTGTGTAGGCCACTTCATAACATTGATATTAGTGGTCCGAAACCACTCCTATGCTTTCTCTGAGGCATGCTTCGGGTCGTCATCTTGCTGAAAGATCCCCCATTCGGCATTTTCTCTTCGGCGTTTGACAACATTTCGGCTTCTAGTATATTTTCAACATAGTAACAAGCATCCATAGTGCCTACTGTCCTAGTTAGAGGTCCGATGCCATTCCACGAAAAACATCCCCACAGCATCAGTTTGAGGCCGCCATGCTTAATAGCCTTAGTGGGAAACTTTACATTGAATTCTTGCTTAGGAGGGCATTTTACGTATTGTTTTTCTCAAGCGTGGTCGAACTGTACAACTTTTGTCGCATCCGTTAAAAATATTTTGAGCCAAACGGTCTGAGCTTCCTTCAAAAATAATCTGACAAACTGAAGTCTCCGTTACAAATGAACACCTTTGAACAACGGTACTTTTCTAGGGCTTCGTGGATTCAGATTAATGCCGATGAATCCTTTTCTTATGTTAGAAGTGATATTGGAAGATTCAACTCATTTCTGAATTGCGTAGAGGTTATAAATGGATGCTGTTTAACAATCTTTGCGATCAATTTATACTGTCTCACGCTGAATTTTTACCTCTACCTCCACTTTCGGCGTATGGTGACCAATTTGTAGCATTAGTTATCATGCCGTTTGAAAAACCAAGAAGTTCCCTTATGAATGCAAAGGTATTGCCATCGCTGAGCAATTTTTTATTAATTTTCTTTATTTAGAAGAACAATGTTGACTTCATCCCATTTCCATGAGACTTTTTTCAAATTTTTGCACACTGAATATTTTAAATTGCAGTCAATATTAACCACACAAATACACATGATACGCTTGCATTTAAAATTTGGGAATCCCTCCTCTGTGCCAAGTAAACGTGCTGCCAACATGATTATGTTCTTATTTTTTCGAACAGCTTATTTTAGACCTAATACAAAAATATTGCAAGAACAAATGTAGATGCATTTGGGCATCACTTTTTCCATTTTTTAAAACCTTAATATGTGTTTAGTTATTATAATCAAAATCGATATTATAAAAATTTTGTACGACGAATTCGATTTTCATCTAAGTTGTTCTTATTATTTTGAACATGACTGTAACATTCTCTATAAATAATAGAGCAATTGTCGCAAGTATTTTACTTATTAAATTTTAAATTGTATTTCAGGAATTACAATTTCACACTGTAATTTTTATTTTAGATTATTCAGATGTTATTAACTGACACATTAGAGACCGGAAAGTTACAACTTTTATTCGTTTAAAATGGAAGCTACAAAATAGATGGAAATTTTCGAAGATCTATTTTGAAAGAATTTTTTTTGAACGGTTAGAACCTGTTTTTTTTTTTCCTCGTCAAAATTTTTCTTTTCGTACTTAAGGGGGCGCATATTCATAGTTAGCCTACGGCGGTCCGAGGTCTAAATCAGGCCCTGCCTTCATAATAAACTACAAATTACGATACGAAGGTACACGAATAATAACTTTATATCCACTTAAAATATAAAAATCCAAATTTTGTCTTGCACTTCCAACATACCACAAATAACAAAAATTAAAACACTTCTACACACTATTTTTTACACAAACATTAACAAAATATTTGCAAAATAACCTGACCTTCATGGTTCCACAGCAAACTTGTTTACTTTTGATATAGTCTAGCAAATAAATAATTCTTTATAACGTGAAAGTTTTCGCTTTTTTCAGCTTTTTTTGCACAAAAATTTTAATAAATTCTGCCTTTCAGGACTTACTACCAAAACACCAGAGCACTTTTGTATACCTTTGTTTAACCTGGTACAAACAGTTTTGACGAACCTTACAATTTGATTTTTTAATTAATCCAAGAAAACAAGCCTTGTTCAAAGTTATGCGATCCTGGTGCATCGCAGATTTTGAGGGTTCGGCGTGTTCCCCATAATTGAGAAATTTTTGGTTTGTTTGTTGGCTTTTAATAATAATAATAATTAAATAACTTAACTGAAGCCAATTCAGCAGCGATCAACATTCAAGTAAAATTTTACAAGTTGATACAATGCATTATTTACTAAACAAACTTTGAGAAAACAAAGGAAAAAACAACAAGTCTAGAATATAGACATATGTTTCAATTCTTAAAATCTCATCAGTATATTTTTGTTTGATGCCTACGTCAGCACTCAAATTACACCCGCTATATTAATGCAAACCTAACGAAAAGCTTACTTTTAACTTCAAGCAAATGTGGCAGATTTAAGTGAAAATAAAGATCACACCATTGCTCAGTTTTGTTTACATTCCTAAAGCATGACGTCATCTGAGTACATTTACCGCAAATTTTCTTTGTTATCGTAGTTTTCTCAAAAAACCTTATGCTTCAAAAGGCAACATTTTTCGTCCTGTCTCGCTGCTCTCTAATGTGGGCAAGTTATTGGAAAGGAGGGTCTGCTTTTCAAATTGATCCACTTAAATTTCCCAACTCATATTTTTTATTTGGTAGAAAGTTTCTTGTGTGAAACAACCGGTGGTGTTGCCCAAGGATCAATTCTGGGCCCTTGCTTGTTCAACTTTATGATTTTCCACACATTGATGATAACTCCACAGAAATTCTCTTCCCGGATAACACCTTTGTTTACGCAATTACTCTCTCCTCCCTCTCAATGCACGCAGGAAGGTGCGAAACCATGTCAACAAAATTAATACTTTTTATAAAAAAATCTGAATGCAATTCCCTTCGTGGTTCACTATCTCGCCTGTGGTGGCGTCTGAAATGGAGAGTTTGGAAAGGAGAACACTGCATTAATAAAAACTTTGAAACACGAGCAAAAAGATACTCAAAGGAGTCGGTTTATGGCAGGGGTCGGCAAAATTAAAAGTTTGATTGTGTTGGTGAGAGGAAAGAGTCTGCACCGCAAGAAATTTTTTGCAGAAATCGGTTGCGAAATGAATGTTGCGGCAGAAAGTGAAAAATAAAAAAAGATTAGAAAAAGTATTCAGATTCTAAAAATTAGAGCGCAATGCATTTTTTGTTATATGTCGTCAAATGAAAATAACGAACTGACGACGAAAAGGCATCTGAAATGATTCGTAATGCCTTTTCGTTGTAAATTCGTTCATTTGGCATAGCTGTAAAAAAAATTCTCTATGTGCATAACAGACGATAACTACATCCGCGCATGATGTTGCTTTGTCAATGGCAAAGAGTATCAAAAGAGGCGAAGCTCTCGACCGAATTCTACTACTAACGCAAAAAAATTCAGTTGCGGCGCTGCTTTTAAAAACTCACCCACTCGTGGTGACTAATAAAATTTTTAACTTTACCACTTAGGGCATTTTTGTCCAAATTAGGAACATTTGAAAAATATTTTTAATATATAGTCGAAAAAATCAATGAAATTTAGACTTATTGTAAAAATTATTAAAATAAAGTGATAAATAATATAGTTTGAGGGTTTATTGTCCTTTAAATAAGCAAAAATCACTACCTGGTTCTTTTCAGTTAAAAAACTTAGCATATGGTAACCTGCTCATCTGACAAATGTCATATAATAATTCACCACTCATCTTCTGTTTTTATATTGAAATGTCATTTTTAGTAGGACCTCAAAGTCAGCTGTTGGTTTGTTCACCATACTGAAAAATAAATAAAAATTTCACCTTTTCCACGGTTGCAAAAATCAGCTATTTTCACTAACACATATGGGACTGATTGAAACGTAACCTCATACTGCCATGGGACTAATTGAAACACAACCTCACATTTGCTTTATATTTTTTTAGCGTTCTTCTTCTTTTTCTTAGTTTTTTTATAAGGAAAACGGAATAAAAAGAAGATTATTATGCCCACCCAAAAATTAATAATGATTTTTAAGGTTCAAAAAATTATATATCTTGTTCGGCAAGTTTCAAAAAGCATTGCAATTGGACTTTAAAATTTTCATATTTTGGGATTATTTTCAATAAATTTTTTTTTTCACCACGACGTGAAGATGTTGCCACTACGGACAAAAACCGAAACGATATGCCGGAAATTGTCGCAAATCAGCAAAGTTTTCCCGAAAAGCTAGTTCTTATGACGGCTTTCAACAAGTTAACTTATCTTTGCATATAAATATATTCCATAACCCCAAATTTAAATCGCTCGAAAACAAGTTTATTTATCATAAACAAACTAAACATAATAAGAGGAATTATTAATTAGAGGAATGCATTAACGTTACTTGATGTACCTTTTTTTGTAATAGGTATTAGGTAAAAACTTAATCCGAAAAATTTTAACTTAATCTTTGAATTAAGCCGAAACACGAATAATCGCACCCGTTTTCTGTTCTTTTTAAATCTAAAACTCGATCAGATTTCTATTCTAACACTATTACAATTTTTTAAGCAGACAAATTTTATTTAATAAATAAATAGTCTTATTGATGATTAAATACTTATAAAATTAAAAAACATAATGACAGTTTTTTGGAAAAATAATTAAAAATAAAAGTTGATAGAGTTAAATTAAATGAATCAATCTCATTTCTGAATTAAATTAATGGCTGTTAAACAAAAACTTGTTACGTACTGCTATAAAAACGAAATTTTTGTTGATATTATTATTAAAGTTACATCGTTTTGAAAAAACAGTAGTTTAGGTATGAAGTAAATAGGAACTTTGAAACATTTTTTGTATTATGATAATAAAAAAATATGAAACTTTTCAATTATTTAACAGCACTACATAAATATATAAATTCCCCAAGTGTTTCTTCAAATCGCCTAATAATACCCCAAATGAAAAGAAAATTCCACAAAATTTATTTCCCAACATACGGCAGCATTGTTTTGAACAAGTCACACGCATTGTCTGACAATCAATACGTGTGAGCAGAATTTTTGGGCAGAATAGAGCTTCATCTCTTTGGATACTCTTTGGTCAATGGTTTTTCGACAACTGAATGAAAGAGCATAAGAATGCGTGTAATATTTGAGCGCACAATTGTGCTATGTCGTGCCGACCCCTGGTTTATGGTGACGCTAATGCTACTCTCTCTCTGAAAAAATTCATCACCAGTATGAATGATTCCGATAATGAAATCGTCACAGAAATTTTCACCTTGATTCATGGTCCCATACAGCATACTATCCTCCGGTAGGAATTCTTAATGTAGATCTTGGGTTGATTCCCGGTTGGTCTCCCTTCCCTTACTATTCTAAAGCCATTCCCGGGCATTACCGTGGTTTAACACTGATAATTTATTGATGCACTTAGTGTTGAAGTTTTGGTAATTACATCTCATTATGTGTATTGGAGAGAAAAACTTATTCTTTTTATATTATAATTTTTATGTTTTAAGTAAGGGATGGCCAGCTGCGGTGCCCAAAAGTCGACATCGCGCTGACGTTTACAACAAACATTTCGCGCTAGTATGTGTACAAATGTGTGAAGAAATTCCAGCGAAAAAAAAAATGAAAATAAATGTGTTTTGTCTTTTCCACGTATAGAAAAAATGACCCAGTAGAAATTCGTGCATCACTGATGTTAATAAATAAAGATAAATGTTGGCATATAAAATAATTGTATTTTTATTTAACAACAAAAAGAAAACATTTCATAAATCTTATAGTACATATTATGTATACATATGTATGTTATGCAAACATACTAACAGAGTTTACTTAAAATAAGACTTTCAATATCTGGTTCAATATTTTGTGATGACGCCAGACGCAATATCGGTGACAAATTAGTCTCTGAAATGCGATTCCTTAATGCGCGATTTGTTGAGTTTTAGTCTTGAAAAAAACTGTTCACAAGAATACGTAGTTCCAAACATAGCAACGATACTCGCTGCAAAAATTCGTATATTTGGAAATTTTTCTTTATCTAATTGTTTGTAAAAATCAATAATGGAACTATTTTTCCATGAAATTGAATTTTTTTACAACAATTAAATAATATTTCATTAATACATGCTTAAAAAATTACCTTTCGCATTAATAATGTTTTTGTTTCATTTGTTTTGTTTTTGCACGTTTGATTCCGACTGGGTTTCTCGCATATTCAATTTTCATGCGAATCAGCGCATAGAAATCAGCAACTGCACGGCGGGCCGAATGATGCCCCGAAACGGGCAATGTGACCGCGGGAGGGTAAATGGCCAACACTATTTTAAATCATAATAAATTTGAATTAAAGTTCTAATAAATTGTTCTAAGTTATCTCATCCGCTTCCTTCTCAAACTACCTTGTAACTAACGCTGAGAGGGGGATGGGGCAAGAAAAACTAGTCTTTGTCAGAGGCGTACCGTGCATATTGGGCACCCGGGGCAAAATTGTTTGCCGTTCCTATCGATTTAATTGCATTCACTAAAAAAAATTTCCTCATTTTTGATTTCAAAAACCCTATCAAATAAGTATATTTCACGACCATTTTGCCGCCCCCTCAAGCCTTGCGTCCGAAGCGGCCGCCCCCTCAACCCCACCCTAGGTACGCTAATTGCCTTTGTCAGCAAATGTGACTTCTTCTCTTTCTAACTGAACATTTCCATTTTCATATGTTAACGTAACTCTTTTTTGGACGGGTGAAGAGACGGCGAGGAAGAGTCCCACTAATCTTCAGCAAACACACAATTCGTGATACTGTGTGGTGTGACATTCTGCCAAAAAATTTTACGATCCATTTTATTTCAAAAAATGTTTGAGGTGAAAGCTTGGAGAACGTTTTAGAGCAATCCTCCAAAAGCCAATATATGGCCTTAGCAAGATAGTGCGACAGCCCATACAGCGTGTGCAACAGTAGACACAACAATTTTCATAGTAGCTAGTTTCTAAATACGGCAATTTGAGATGGCCATCATGAGCAAATCGTCCGACTTGTGGGCTATTTTAAGGAAAACGAGAATGTGAATACGACCCAAACTTTACAGAAACAAGAAACACTCCACAAAGTTATGGAAAATGCCGTAAAAAAAGAGATTTTCGCATTCGAGAAAATTCTTTTTATTTAACTGATATTATTTTTCATACATTATTAAAATAAAATAATAAATTTTATGTTTAACCTTCAATTTATTGTTTCTTTCATTTCATTCATTATATCATTCAAAAAACAAATCTGTAGCTACATATATGTAGCTACTTTTGCCGCACTCTGGTATATATCTAGAACCGAGGTTCTTGTGAGGCCGCGCTATTTGCCTTTTTAGTATAATAAGAAAGTTTATTTTAACGTACTTATTTAGCATTTCTAAAAATTCAAAATAAATAATCCATTTATATATTTTTATTTTTAATTTTAGCTGAAAACTATTCTGCTTATTTTCATCCACTGCCATCAGAAGGCACTCTATGCCTCTCCGTCTCCAAATTAGCTTTTTCATTTTGTGTTCTTGGCCTAATATTTCTGATAGCAATTATGGTTGCGATTTGTTCGGTGATACGTTCAAGAAGGTGTGCTGCCAGCGGTTCAAATAAAGGAAGCCTTACCAGACAGGAAGTTTGTACATCCATGTTTTCATCCAGGTAAAATCATAAAAAAATCGTCATAGCGTGACAAGTTACTAAGTCCGAACTCATACTTTTGAGACTTTAAAACCTTACTCGCTGCGCTTTCGGCTTTGAATAAAACGCTTCTCTATCGGTTTATTTGTTGTTTCAAATAGTCCAGCTCAACCCCTGACATGCCAACGTTTCATACAAGTCGGTTCATTTGCTCAAGAGTAATAGGCTTTTGTTTAGACGTGCATATTCTGACGCAAACTAACGTCTACACACTTTATATAAATGGGAGGAACCATACCTACTCATACAATTTCGTCGAATTTAATTTGTATTAGAGCTTACAGTTGTTCAAACCAAAATTTATTAAAGTCACTTTCGTAGTACATTATGACATTCAACGTTCTTTTTTTTTTTTAATTTTCCGAAAACAAAATTGTTTACAGTGTAGTCATCCCACATGTTCACTATGACCGACATTAGCTCCCACCGCACAATGGGTACAAAAGGCATGTTTTCTTGGATTAATTCAAAAAAAAAATTGTAAGGTTCGTCAAAACTGTTTCTACCAGGTTTAAGTATACAAAATTCTACATCACTTGTCGTTTATATTAATGTCAAAAGTACTCTGGTGTTTTGGTAGTAAGACCTTAAAGCCAGAATTTATTAAAATTTTTGTACAAAAAAAGCTGAAAAAGGCGAAAACTTTCACGTTATAAAATATTATTTATTTGCCAAACTATATCAAAAGTAAACAAGTTTGCTATGGAACCATCAAGTTCAGGTTATTTTCCAAATATTTCGTTAATGTTTGTGTAAAAAATTGTGTGTAGAAGGGTTTTAATTTTTGTTGTTTATGTTGGAAGTGCAAGACAAAATTTGGATTTTTATACTTTAAGTGGACATAAAGTTATTATTCGTGTACATTCGTGTCGTAATTTGTAGTTTATTATAAAGGTGGGACAAATCACTATTATATTGCAAAATTTTACGGTGCTCTCTTGTGCCTTTTAGAAGAAATGTGTTTTTTTTATGCAAGTCCTCCAGCAGTAAAATTACCAAAAAAATCCTTTAATCTCGCAACAGCTGCTGTTGTGTGTTTTTTTATTTAATTGGTTTTCGTGTTTCGGTACATTAATTGTTGTTTCTTTTGTTTCTTTTAATCATATTCTTTGTTTTAACAAGTGATAGTGTTGTACAGTCACAAGTAATCGGGTAAAAGGGATTATTAAAATTTTTAACCCAAAATTTTGAACCATCTTTTTGAATTTTATAGGAATAAACTCAAACGTTGTTATTTATACACGTCGTAGCTTATTTGATATTATGATGTCAAGCTGTCAAGCCATCACGATTGGTGAGAAAGCTGTACATGTCGTTCACAACTTAATTTTGGCAATGGTAGATGGAAAGGTTTGCAATGCCATAACAGAAACCACATCAACACAAAAGTGTTACTTACTTATGTGGCGCCACTAGTGAGGAATTTAATAATATAGAAGACATGATCCAAAGACCTGTAACTGTAGCAACTTTAAGATTTGGCCTTTCCACTCTTCATGGCTGGATTCGGTTTTTTGAATGTCTTTTGCACGTTGCATACAAATGACCTTTAAAATAGTGGCAGGCAAGAACTGATTCCGTAAAAAGAGTAGTAGCTGAAACAAAAACAGAAATTCAGAAAAAATTTAAAGAGACTTTGGGATTAATAGTTGACCAACCCAAACCTGGTTATGGAAACTCGAATGATGGGAATACGGCAAGACGTTTTTTTTCAAAACGCTGAAAACTGCCGAAATAACAAAAGTAGATGTGAATTTAATAAAAAAAATGCACGTGCTGTTTATTGTTGTATCCAGTGGCCATGAAATTAATACTGAAAAATTTAAAATATATGCACACAATATAGGCCGACTTTTTGTTGAAAAATATCCTTGGTACAATATGCCTTCCACCTTGCACAAGTACTTCATTCACGGACCTGAAATTGTAGCCAACGCTATTTTACCTATTGGGCAGATATCAGAAGACTCGCAAGAAGCTCGAAATAAAGATTTTAAAAAATATAGGAAGTTTCATTCACGAAAGTGCAGTCGCGAAAAATCAAATCAAAACATTTTTAATTGTTTTTGATAACCTCTGACCCAATTATTTCAAGCACGCGAAAATTGCCTACAAAGAAGATTCAAAGCTTGCCAAAGCAGGCAATTGATTTAATTGTACCTGCAGCTCCGAACTAAACCTATTTAAATGATGATGGTGATGATGATGATGTGGATTATGATAATCAGACATGGGGTAATACATTACTTTCAATTTTCCATTAAACTTTAATGATAATTGAAAAATTTCCGTTACCATTAAATCATTTTAATGGTAATGGAAATTCAATTATCATTAAAGCTTAATGGTAATGGAAATTTTTCAATTACCATTGATTTTTAAAGATAATTGAATTGAACCATTAAATCATTTTAATGGTAATTAAAAAATTTCCATTACCATTATGAAAATTTCCATTTTCATTACCATTAAAATGATTTAATGGTTCAATTCAATTATCATTAAAAATTAATGGTAATTGAAAAATTTCCATTACCATTAAACTTTAATGATAATTGAAAATTTTCCATTACCATTAAATTATTTTAATGGTAATGGAAATTTTTCACTTGCCATTAAAATGATTTAATGGTAATGGAAATTTTTCAATTATCATTAAACTTTAATGATAATTGAATGGTATTTTTCAAATACTTTTACTAATTTTTAATGATAATTGAAAAATTTCCATTACCATTAAATCATTTAATGGTAATTGAAAAATTTGCATTACCATTCAACTTTAATGATAATTGAGATATTTTCATTACCATTAAATCACTTTAATGGTATTTTCAATTACCATTAATTGAAATTTACCCTTACCATTAAATTTCCATTGTCGCTACAACTACCACTGTTCAATAACTGTGGTGGTGAAGAAATTGGTAATATCACTATTTTTTTACCACTATGTGAATATGAGACATTCTGTATGCCACCCTCAACGTAAACATTTACATTTACTAATTTTTTTTTATTCAACACAACAATAGAAAACGTCAAAATATAATTACATGGTATTTGCTTTCATAAGCACAAGTTTTTCAAAATTTTCGTCCGAAAGGTTTCGCCTTCGTGGAGTATTAACCATACCAGCAAAAGAAAATAATCTTTCAACTGGTGCTGATGATGGAATGGGCGTATTGTACTTCAGAAATACCTTATGGATAATGGTGTAGCGCCTGACAGATGACATTGACGTGGGCCGATCCGACAAGTATATCTCTAGCTCCTTTCGCACATTGTGTGTATCATTTTTTTGTGGACCTTCCAAAAAAAAATATACTTATGTATGCATGTATTTTCAATAAAAGTAAAACTTATGTAAATTGAGTACAATTTTCGTTTGAAATTAAATATTAAAAAACGTCTCCAAAGTCTAAAAACTAATTTTTAAACTCGCTGCTCTCCGTTTCCACCAAAGTATCTTGACAGAATAGTATTGCATGACGGACAAAAATTTGTTTGAATTTTTCTATGTCTATTTCCGGAGCGGTTTCTTGCAGTATTGGAAGAAATTTAGTTTTGATGTTTGGGCAACAAATAGCCGCAACAAGTGCATTTTCTGCTTCCTTATCAACTTGAAAAAATGTTTTAAACCGGTCATCCAAGCGGTTAATCAACTCAATACATACGAATGAGAGATCTTTTAAATTATTAAAGTTTATAATTTTTTGCAATTTCACCTTCAATGACACTATAGTGGGAAAAAAATAGCCAAAATACATATTTTCTTCGTTTTGCAAAAAATCTAAAGCATTTGCTATGGGTGTCATGATTAGAATACAGGATTCCAAATATTCTATTTCCACGGTAGTAAATTTTGAAAGATTAAGTTGGAAACACAAGTCCTCCAGTTTGTCTTTGTGCAATAGTAACTGTTTAACGCTATCATATAACGAATTCCATCTCGTTACCGTTGGTGTTTTAAGAGAACAGTACAATATGCCTCTTATTATTTCTGCAGACTTAGGACGATTGCATTTGTTCCATATACTGGAGCACCTATGCATATAAAAAATAAATATCAATATGTTAAGCTATTTATTTATATAATTTATTCAAAAATTATTGAGTGGACAGTGGACGGCATTTAATTTAATTGGCCTGACCAAAAATAGCATACTTATAAGAAACGGTTTGCTTCGTATATGCTTACTTTTTAAAAGATTGTTTATGTCGGGAAAGGATCGGCTCATTTTTTTTAATAATGTTGATATAGTCAGTTGTTGAAAGGAGATTCAGTGTATGGCTTGCACATCGGAAATGCTTGGGAAGCTTTAAGTCGAGGTCAACGAACTCGATGTCCTGATCGTGCTGCTCATCAATTGTATCGTATCGCTCTCTGCATCTATATGAAATTCTGTTGAATCAAAATAAAAATATTTAGCAAGATGCATTCTTCTAGCTTGAAAAGCTTCATTTGTATGCTAAAAAAAAATTTAACTCACCTGTAAGACCATACTCTCTAAAGGCTTTACAGAAGTTAGAGCCATTATCAGGTATTGTTAATGCAATTTTATTGTTATTCAACTCAAAGTCCTTATGTATATTATTTATCATTTCCGCAATTTTTTCATGTGTATGAGCTCCACTAAACCTTCGACACGCTAAGGCTTTACTCATCCTTTCAAAATTTTTTTCCTCAATCCAGTGACAGGTATATCCAAAAAATGATCTCTGACCAGCTGACCATATATATATTGGGTGTAAATTGACTGACCTGTTTATACCTGCCTACCCAATAGTTATGACGGAAAAAAAATTGTCAACCTAGGGTTTTCATAATCTATAGGCTTCATTCTTTCGATTGGAATGTAAATTGTCCATTAAACAAACCGGTTCAATCTTAAGAAAAAAAACCATTTTTAAAAAATTATATACTGGACTGAAATTTTTCATGCAACCCATCCGCGATATATTACTTTACATGTTAAATTTGATATAAAATGCATTTCATCCATTAAACAGATGGGTGAAGGTCGCCCCTTATTCGTATCTTAGACTATAAGGTTTTCCGAATTGAAAATACACTTTTAACATGTTTTTGCTTCAAAAGCTCCGAATATGTCCGCCTACTTTTTACTTTCAGTTGCGTTCCTCCAAACAATGCGGTAAAAGATGGATTTGCTACTATATTTAAAGGTTAGTATGTGTTGGCCAGGAAAGACAAAATCTTATCATCAAACGCACAAGGTTCTTTGGAAACGATTTTTTTTTTTAATATCTTTTTGCTTTAAATAAAGTTTGTATTCTTGTGGATGCTTATTTCTTAACTGAGAACGAGGCTTTCACTTTAGTTTGACATAGCATACACTCTGCAATTATACCACCCACTTTTATCAAATAAGGAGAATCTTCCCTCTAAAAGCAAATTTATTGCTTATATGAAAGTACATGTGTAATAAATACCAAAAAATTTTACCTTTTGCACAATTTGAAAAAAGTTCTCATAAAGAAGCCGGTTTGCACCTTTTATTTCATTTTCATTTGGAAGCATCCCAGAAGAAGATGTGGATTCCAAAGATGAATAAGAGCATCTGTTTCTGTTTCATCTCTGAAAAAAAAAGGTTTTACCATTAATATTGGAAGCATCAAGGCAACCTCCACCAGAACCAATGAGTGTTGATGGATCAGGACCGGGGCTGTAGTGGGCACCAATGATCAGGACAAAGCCGTAGAGCCCAAGCTAATTACAGTGAACAAAGAACGATTTAGATGGATCAGCATTTCCCATTAACAGGCTCGGAAACAAAACTGCCATTTGAAACATTAGAATGTCATTTTTTTGCGCAAAAGTAAAATTAAAAAACTCACTGGCTTCCGGACTAATATCAATTTACTTACATTGAATTGTCCAGAACTCTGCATTTCTTTCCGTTTATACTCGTGACCCTTTTTTTTCTTTTAGGAAGATCGCAAAAGTATTCAGGATCTTTGAGGCTGTCGTCACTTGAAAAATCTAAAATATTTTCTTCCGTGTTTATTTCACGTGAAGTTTTTATGATGAAAGTTTGAAAAGTGAAAATTTAAATTGAAAATGGTTTGACTCAAAATTAAAAGTAAAGTTCTCCAAAATTTTTTTAAATTTAAAGTCATTTACGCCAAGTGTATTATGTAGTATAGATGTTGGACTGTAGATGTAAGACTACATATGAATTTCTCGATGATTGGATGGATTTTGTTAAATAAACTAATTAAATTAATTTAATGGTAATGGAAATTTTTCAATTACCATTAAATTTTAAATTAAATTTTTCAATTACCATTAAAATGATTTAATTTCCATTACCATTAAACTTTAATGATAATTGAAAAATTTCCATTAAACATTAATGATAATTGAAAAATTTCCATTACCATTAAACTAAATTTAATGGAAATGAAGATAAAATGCATTAAATATATAATGCATTACCCCCATGTCTGATGATGATGATGATGTTGAAGATGAGGATGATGATGAAACTGATGGTGATGATTATAATGATGTTGATGGTGATGTTGATGATGATGATAATGATGAGATGTCTAAAATGTAATGTTTAAGTTAGCATATTGTACTCCTTGCACTATATACTTACACTAATATCTGCTAATATTTAATAAAATTGAACTCAAATACACTTGAAAAATATTTTTTTCTCTAATATTAATGGTGTTAGCCAAAAAATAACGAAAAATTATCCGAACACAGCTTCCCTGATTTGATCCAAGAAAACATGCCTTTTGGACCCATTGTGCACCGGTTAAATCAAAAATACACTTTCATACAACTTTCATTTGGGCCCATTATTTATAGTACCAGGAGACCGACCATTGTTCGGATTTCATTTTTAGGTTTAAAAATCGAAAAAATATGCAATATATCGAAAAAAGTTGAATAAGTTGAAATATTTAAAAAATTTGAAAAGGGTTGAAAAGCCAAAAAAAAAGTTAAGTCAGAGAACGACGACATACTTAATTGTAAGCAAATCCGCAAAAATCGCACGCACCGCAAATTATAATTAGGTACGATAAGTTCTTGCATCAACGTGACCTCTAGGTGTTATAGTGAAATTCCTTAAAAATCGCACGCAAACCAAAAAATTGCAATTTTCACTCACCTCGGTGACTCCAAGTGACCCAAAGTGACTCGGACTGAAACGCCTCGATGAGTAGACACTTATGGAGTGACTACCTCCGAGATACTCCAAAGGACAAGGAAAATATCCTTACAGCAATAAAATCCATAAAATCACACGCTCCGCAAGACGTAATTAGGTGCGATAAGTTTTTGTACCAACGTGGCCTATAGATGTTATAGAGCATTTCTACAAAAATCGCACGAAAGCTACAAGATCGCGATTTTCACTCACCTCGGTGACTCCAACTGACCCAAAGTGACTCGAGGTGAACCACCTCGATGAGTAGTCACTTGTGGAGTGACTACCTCCGGGACAATCCAAACAACAAGGAAAATATGCTTCCATCAACAAATTCCACAAATCGCTCAGGACGCACTAACTGGTCAAATATTAAAAATGACAACTACAATATTAACGCTACACCACTGCTATTAAAAGTCTATTAGAACAAACAAAATTTTCGGGAAAATAGGTCAAAAACAGTCCTTTCCAGGGTCCGGAGCCACCCTTACTGATGTCCAAAACTATTTGTCGAGCTTCTTCTATCGATTGGAACAAAAAACTTTAAAAAAATGACTCCCATAGTACACGAAATATAACATTAAACGTTTTTCGTATGTATGGGAGGTGCCACGTCCACTAACGAAATCCCGTCGAAATTCATTTAACTTCAAAACTTCTAGTATCCGACATCTCTGTACCTAATTTCACTCATATAGTAAACCAAATATAACATGAAACTTTTTATATTTGTATGGGAGGTACCACGCCCACTTATGCAATCCTTTCAAAATCCATATAATTTCAAAGCTTATAGTCACAGACACCTCTGCTCCAAATTTAAGAAATATTACTTCCATAGCACAATAAATATAACATTTAACGTTTTTTTTTTGGAGGTGCCACGTCCACTGGTACTATTGCACCCATTTTTGGTCTTGAGATACTTTATAGCAGGGGTTCTTAAACTTATGTAGTCCGCGGACCCCTTATCGAGTTAAATTTCTTTGTGCGGACCCCATCCCAACTCTAGACATTTGAAGTCGTTCTAAGCTTAATTTCTGACTCAATAATGACAAAGACACTCAGGCTTGCCAACCGATGTCAAACTCAACCAGACATAAAATGTCCGGTTATCTGACGAAGTTAAGGAACGAAGAATTTTTATTTTGCTTTAATTTTTCCGGTCTTATTTTAAGGGTCTTTTCAACACTATGTATGTTATGTATGTCCAGTTTTTGAAGATCCAGAAGTTCAAAAGCATGCAGACACTACTTTAGAATAAATATTTCACCAATCGTGCGCATTTATAGAGGCAAACATTATTATTAGGATTTTCATGTAATAAAAATACAAAATGAATAAAAATTGGGGCAATGGAACAAAATTAAAAAAGTTCCAAGTCAAAATATGTACATTAAACTCAGATAAATATTTCTTGGTCAAAATAAAACCTAGAAAATAATTTGTTTTTTTTTATATCTTTTTTAATAAATAATATAATAATAATAAAGCTCAAAATGAAAATTATTTTTTTGGTGATTATTGGTCATTTTATAAGCGAAATTTGTTATATTTTCTTCTGTAAAAGTTTTTACTTAATGAGATGGATGATGTTGTTTTCTTGAAACCAAATCCACAATGTCGGGCTCTATATTCGGAAGTTTAATTCTCAGGTCTGCTTCTACATTAAGCTGGTTTCTAAAATTTGATGTTATATATAATAGTACCAAAAAGCCTGTTCACACAAATAAGGAGTGCGGCATAAGAAATAAGTGCAAACGTTTTTGCTTATATTTTCTTTCATAAAAAAAAAAAATTAAATTATTTTGATCAGGTTAGCTTAGAAAATCATGTCAAATACTATTTCATATCACTTTGCGAAGACATGAGCAGCAAAATAGAAATGCGTGAAAAAAAATTAAAAATTTTACTTTCAAGAGGATTGCAAGGGATGCTAAAGTTAACATAAATTCGGTATCTTGGGTAATGACAATTTTTAAAACAGACGTTAGCATGAATAAAAAGCAGGAAACGCTCTGGAAAACTCCAAACCTTTCAGGAAAAAAAATCGGTCAGCTAGCAGATTTCTCTGTATCATTTGTGCGAAAAATGAAAGGGGAGGCTAGGCTGAAGACCTACAAAGTTCAGAAAGTGCCAGATCGGAATGCTGAAAACAATTTCGAAGCAATAATACGAGCTCAAAAACTGAGAAAAGATTTTGTGTCCAAATTCGAATGTGGCATTATGGATGTCGAAACGTTCGTCCTTTCCGACATTTTTCAAATTCCTGACCAAGAATTTTATTTTGCCAACGCTAGTGGCAAATTTCTTGTCTGGTGAGCAATTTACAGTTGTGGTAAAAGAAGCCAAAATTTCGTTACCAGAGGCACAATGAACATCGAAATCTTCATCATGGAATGCTACAGTAAAGCGGCTCTTGAGTGGTACCTAGAGAAGCGAACCCACCCAATCCACCAACTCCTGCCAATCGAGAGATATTAGGTTCTAGTGAAGAGGAAATTAACGGCAACAAAAGGGACATGTAAGCAAGTGGTGCGCGTCAGGCCAAAAAATCCAAAAAAATACCATCAAAGCACTAATAAGAGGTGTCCCAGAGAAAGTAAAAAATTTTACGCTTCAAAATTAATATTTCTTTTTTTAATATTATTTTCTGCATTTGAATTAAATTTGCATTAAAAAAATATAATCCTTTTGAAAATTGAATCTGTGGATATTGAGATATATTTATTTTTTAATGCACTCCTTACTTCGTACAAAACGGCATCAAGTTTTGGATGCCCTTATTTGTAATCGGATTTTAGGAGTAACTAAAAGTTAGTTAGTTCAATTTTATTGAACTTTAGTTTCAATAGCAAGGGATAGTCACGAGTATATCTTGCTCTAATATCGATAATTGCTTAGCAATACTAAAGTCGAAGGGATCCCTGATCCAGTCGTTGCCAGAATCAGAACAGGGAAAAGAAGAAGAAGAAGATTTTGTTCTATTTCTCTGCGATAAATTTTCTAGTATCAATTTTGTACGCACTATTAACGTATAAGAAAACTATGGGCGATATCGCACGTCCCAACTGTGTTTAGCTCTTAACTTCAACTTTAAATTTATTTGAAGCTGCACCTTGTAGGCTCAAATTAAAATTTACAAAAATTGATGATGTTGTCAAACAGTGGGAAGAGTGGAGTGGGCATCTAACTGTTTGAACAAAAGTAAATGCACAGTTTTTTTTAAAAAAATATGTGCAATCATTCAAAATGCCATGTCCTTGTAGAAATTTTAATAAATGAGTTATTTAAATAAAGCGAAAAGTTTGATGATGTAAAATTATTGATATCAAAATTGTTTCGGGGACCCCTGAAATGGCTTCGCAGACCACAGTTTAAGAATCGATGCCTTATGGCAAGCATATATACTATTCTCTCATTATAACGTTTATAAATATTGTGGGCTGTGGCACGCCCTGCAACGAGTTTTTTACTGCCTTTCGTAGTAATAAGACGTTGTCTCGTGATGTCTGAGTCGGTGCTTATTTGCGATAATTGTAAAAATAAATGCTTAAAATGTGCGAGTGAAAATATTTTTGCTCTTATTTCTAAACTCTCGTGTTAAGTGCAAGACCTGCAAAAAAAAATTTCTGACTTATGCTACCAACAAGAATATAAAAAGAGTAAAGCGAACAATGCACCTGCTGCTAAGTTACAAAAAAATCTCTCTAAACCGGTTTCCGTTGCTTTACCTACGGAAGATGTGATTTTGACTCGTGGTCGTGCTCGCGCTCTTGCGTCTCCAGTAGATAATATTGTAACTAATATGAATACATATGCTCAACCGCAAGTGTCTTCTAATGAAATTGTAAACTCTGTTGCTATTTCTCATTTTTTGAAAAGTTCGGCTGACTTAACATCCAATGCAGGGGTCGGAACGACATAGCACAATTGTGCGCTCAAATATTACACGCATTCTTATGCTCTTTCATTCAGTTGTCGAAAAACCATTGACAAAGCAAGATCATGCGTGGATGTAGTTATTATCGTCTGCTATGCACATAGAGAATTCTTTTAACAGCTATGCCAAATGAACGAATTTACAACGCAAAGGCATTACGAATCATTTCAAACGCCTTTTCGTCGCTAATTCGTTATTTTCTTTTGACGACACATAACAAAAAATGCATTGCGCTCTAATTTTTAAAATCTGAATCCCATTTCTAATCTTTTTTTATTTTTTACTTTCTGCCGCAACATTCATTGCAAACGATTTCTGCGAAAAATTTCTTGCGATGCAGCCTCTCTTCTCTCACCAACACAATCACACTTTTAATTTTGCCCACCCCTGATCTAATGTGCTTGCTAAATCTTCTGATTTAACTGCTGGCTCTGCTGCTGCTATTGTTGTTGATGCTGATGCTAATGTTGTTAGCGCTGCTGCTAATAGTGTTGTTTCACTTGATGTGCTGCCCCTTTCGGAAAAGCAGTCATCTCTGATGCCCATTGGGGATAATATATCATCGTCAATGACACATATTCCTTGGACGCTTGTTCAAAAGAGAAATAGATCCAAACAGCTTGAAGTGATTGGAAACTGTGAATCCACTGAATTAGATGTAGCTATAACCAAAAAGTTCGTGCAACTATCTTCTTTTTAGACATCTGTTACGGATGAGGACATCATATCTTATGTTGTGAAACATGCCGGTATTAGTAAAAACCATTCGGCTTGTTTTCCGCTCATTAAAAGGGATGTTCCCTTAAATGATTTAAAAGCCATAAATTTTAAATTGGGTATCTCAACTCCTTATTATGAGAAGCTTTTTGATACTGCGCTATGGCAATATAACCTTAAAGTTAGACCTTTTCAGTTTTTTCCGAAAACAGGAGAAACTCAGTTAATAAATTGATGCCTACTACAGTTTTTTGTCTTCCTGATCCATATGCAAACGATAACTACTTTAATGCGCTAAAAATCTACTTCCAAAATGTTTCTGGCATGGATTATGATGTCTTTGTGCTGGTTGAAACTTGGCTAACCCCTGATTTCTTCGATTACCAGTTTTTTGACAGTAATTTTTATATTGTCTTTCGTATGGACAGAGACCCCGCTAAAACGGGATGTACATGGGGAGGTGGAGTTTTAATTGCTGCTAAGTGTAGTTTACGCTCAGCCCTTTGTGAGCTCCGTAATATGGATTCTCTTCTTGATCAACTGTGCGTCTCCATTACTGGATCGGCTGGCTTACTTTTGCTATGTGTGTCTTATATTCCTCCTAATAGTTCCGAGGAACTTTATGCAGCCCATGTTGATAACATTGTTCATCTGACAAAGGATAGTAATGATAAACATATATGTACTTTAGACTGGTTCAAAAAAAAAAAAAGTCTCGGAAATTTAGAGGCACCAGCAGTTTCCTATTCCCATAAGTGTCCCGAGTGGGATGTGTAACCTTTTTTTTCTAAATATTGCGCTCCTGATTAGCGATTTCCATATTACTCTCGAAACTTTCGCATAAAAAAAAAAGTTCACCAACAACCGGGCTCCGGAGTTCACCGCTGACGGACGTGTTTTCGATCGCCTCCGTGGTCATTTAATAATTCGAGTGATAAAAAGTAATTTAAAAAATATAAAACTCCTGAAAACGGTTGTGGAAGTGAGTGCCACCGGGTTATGCCGGTGGAGCGCTCTCCGCCTATGCAGTGACGTCACTCTCTTTCCAATGAGTGCGTTTCTACATTCTCGAGTGCTTCCGACAACAATTCAACAACAACTAATAATATTCTTACCGCGCATTCTATTCCAAGCGCTCATTCGAGTAATGCGCATGCGTTGTTTTCTCAAAACTCTTCTCTGAGTACATGTAATATTCCAAAGCCGCTAAGTCTGATGTCTGCAGAACAGGTGCTGTCCTCTTCTCTCTCATGGGGAGCTCAATGTTCAACTCCGAACATCTCACCAGCACCTACAAGCGCAACTGTCTCTTTGCCAGCAACAACTCTGGCAACAACTAGTACATGTGTAATTACTACATCGTCATCTGCATCACTTACACCAATAATGTCTGTAGGCACAAATTCATATGTATTGAGCAACAGCTTAGCAACATTAGCTATGCAACATGAATCCAGTGTAGAGCAACAATGTTCGGTATTGCATCAACATCAGCAGCAGCAGAAACCACAACATAAACAGCAGTTGCTATTACAACAACAAAAACAACAATTTCGTCAAATGCAACAAACTCAACAACAACCAAAGTCAAACACACAAAATAAAGGTAAAAATATTTTGTTTCTAAAAAATAGTGAAGTTCAAACTGGGCTAGACCGCTACATCCAAGTAAAAAGAAAACTAAGCCCACAAAAAAATGGAGGCAATGTACAAGCGGCGAAAGTCATTAAATCCACCTCTACAGGTACAATCAACGCCAACAATAATAGATTTGCAATATTAGCAAAAAATGATGATGATGAAGCTGGTGGTAGCGGTAGGCAAAGTATTAAAGATCATAAGCCTCCACCTATTTTCTTGCGTGAGCGTAACTCTAATGCCCTTATAAATTATATTACTAGTCTAATAGGGAAAGACTCATATCATGTAGTTTCACTTACAAGAGGAAATATACATGAAACAAAAATCCAAATTTACGCGGAATGTAATTACCGTACTTTAGCACGTGATCTAGAAGCCAAAAAAAAGAATTATTACACTTACCAGCTGAAAAGCAGTAAAGGTATTTCTGTAGTACTTAAAGGTATTGAATCTGATTTAGACGTAATTGAAATAAAAAATGCTCTCAAAGAAAAAGGTTTCCATGCCAGAGCAGTTATTAACATTGTAAATAAAGATAGGGTTCCTCAACCTATGTTTAAGGTAGATCTACTCCCAGATGCTGCCAAGCTCAAAAAAAATGAAACGCATCCAATATACAAGTTGCAATATTTATTGCACCGAAAAATTTCTGTCGAGGAGCCCCACAAACGTAATGGGCCGGTCCAATGCGTAAACTGCCAAGAGTATGGCCATACTAAAACCTATTGTAATCTCCGTACTGTATGTGTCGCATGCGGTGAACTCCACCACAGCTCCTTATGCTCCAAAAAAGCGGAAAATAGCACAAGCTCAAAAAAATGTAGCAATTGCAATGGAAACCATACTGCTAACTATAGAGGCTGTCCTGTATATCAAAGCCTAAATCAGAGGGTAACTTTACTTAAACAAGCTGCTCGCAATCCAACTAAAAATGTATTTACCTCTGCCGCTTCTGCCCCCCAACAGTTCTCTGCTGCTTCTGCCCCCCAGCAGTCCTCTACCAACCCTTTTTCACCAGCTATTTCTTATGCTAATGTTGTAAAATCAGGCTCTCAAATGCAACACCTAACACCACAGGAACCAAACAATAACCTTGAGCTAATGATTTCTAATTTTACTCAAAGTCTATCACACTTCATGATAGCCATGCAAAAATCTTTAGATCGTATCGTTGAAATGCAAACCCAATTAATGACTGCTCTCCTAGCCAAGTTATAGGCCTTATAAAGATTTGCGCATGGAATGCAAACGGCGTAAGCCAACATAAACTAGAGATTTCAAACTTCTTGTCTCGGGAAGATGTAGATGTAATGCTTCTATCCGAAACCCACTTAACAAATAAATATAACTTCACTATTCCAGGCTATATATTCCATAAAACCAATCACCTAGACGGAAAAGCCCATGGCGGTACTGGTATACTAATTCGAAGAAGGCTTAAACATTCTTGCTTAGGGGCTTATGCCCAAAACTATTTACAAGCTACTTCAATTATCTTGCAAAGTAATGGCAAAGACCTTTCCTTATCTGCAGTTTACTGTCCTCCCCGCTTTGCAGTATCAGAGGCGCAGTTTATGGACTATTTTAAAACTTTAGGTGATAAATTTGTAGCAGCCGGTGACTATAACGCAAAACACATTTTCTGGGGCTCCCGCATTAATAATCCCAAAGCTAATCAGCTGTATAACGCAATAAATAAAAATAGCAATCTGGATGTTGCTTCCCCCGGAAAACCTACATATTGGCCAGCGGACCGCAACAAAATTCCTGACCTAATCGATTTTGCCGTCACCAAGAGTATTCGCAGAGATTTAAGTTCTGTCAGTACAAGTTTTGAGTTATTATCTGATCATTCCCCTGTTATCATACAAATTTTTGAAAAACCCAAGCATAGAGAGGTACCACTTACCCTTACAACTCCTTATACAAACTGGATTAATTACAAAAAATACATAAGCACACATATCCACACAAATTATACAATAGGATGCAAAGAGCATGTTGATGATGCTGTTGAGGTCATAAATTCCATTTTAACTACAGCAGCATATAACTCTACGCCTAAAAATTCAATTAGTAGAAGAAAAGATAGATTTTCTACTAACTAAAATTAGTTTCGGATAAGAGAAGGCTTAGACGGGAATGGCAGAAATATAGGTCCCCAGCATCAAAAATAAAACTTAGGGAAGCCGAAAAGAAGATAAGAGCTACTCTTTCTAGAGAACAGAGTAATCACCATTATAGTTTTATTCAAAACCTTTCTCCAAACAAAACTAATAAATCGTCTCTATGGAAGTCTAGCCGCGTATTTAGAAATCCTATTGAGACCGAGCCTCCTATAAGGGATAGTAATGGCGATTGGGCACGAAGTGATGAGGAAAAGGCATATGTTTTTGCACAACATCTAAGCCTAGTGTTTCAACCCAATTGTGTTTCAAACAATACTGATCTGCCTCCGCAAATAAATAACACTCAAAATATTAACTTGCATATTACTCCAACTGAAGTCGCTAACGTCATTAAAAATAAACTTATTTGTAGAAAAGCACCTGGCCATGACTCCATTACTCCCATAATGCTCAAAAATTTACCCCAAACAGCTGTAGTTTTCATCACCAGGCTCTTCAATGCTATAATTAATTTTGGCCACTATCCCAGTGAGTGGAAAAAATCAATAATTAAAATGATTTCGAAGCCCGGCAAAGATTCCACCTTACCATCTTTATACCGACCTATTAGCTTGCTTCCCTGCCTCTCAAAACTGTTTGAAAAAGTGTTCTTAGAAAAGGTTATGCCTTACCTTCAAGATCATCATCTCATTCCTTCACACCAATTTGGTTTTAGGGAAAAACATGGAACCATTGAGCAAGTGAATAGAATAACAAACGAAATAAGAAATGCTTTTGAACACAGAGAATATTGTTCCGCCATATTTCTTGACGTTAAACAAGCTTTTGATAAAGTATGGCATGATGGCCTAATTTACAAAATCAGACAGCTCCTACCACAAAATATCCACGCAGTCCTTGTGTCATATTTGGCAAACAGGTGCTATAGTGTTAAATATCAAAGTTTTAATACAACTGAGTTCTCGATTGGCGCTGGAGTTCCACAGGGTAGTGTTCTTGGCCCGTTTTTATATATCTTATTCACTTCTGATATTCCGACAAATAACCTGCTAGTTACCTCCACTTTTGCGGATGATACGGCTATTTTAAGTCGTCACAAAAATGCTGTGGTTGCCACCAACCGGCTTCAAAATCATCTAGTTCTTATTGAAAATTGGTTATCAAAATGGCGTATCAAGGTGAACGAGCAAAAATGCCGAAATGTTACATTTACATTAAATAGAAACCCAACACCAACCATAAAATTAATGGCATTCGAGTTCCAGAAGCAAATGAAGTAACTTATCTTGGCATTCACATAGATAAACGCTTAACTTGGCGTAAACACATCGAAGCCAAAAAGATGCAAATCAAACTCAAAGCTGCTAGCTTGCACTGGTTAATAAACAGTCACTCTCCTCTAAAATTGGAATATAAAGTTCTCCTATATAATAGTGTTATTAAGCCTATATGGACTTACGGGATACAACTATATGGATTCGCTAGTTCATCAAATTTTGAAATTCTTCAAAGGGCTCAATCAAAGATACTAAGGACAATAACAGGAGCACCGTGGTTCATTAGAAATGAGCGTATCCATAGCGATCTCCATATACCTATGGTAAACGCAGAATTTGAAAGACTGAAAAGAAAATACCTCCTAAAACTGCAAAATCATATCAATCCATTAGCTACTCCACTAGCTAACACTTCAACACATTCGCGTCTAAAAAGGGCTGACCGCCCAGCTACTACAAATAGTTCTGCATAATGAACTCCATATCAATACATATATCCAAATATTATATCCATAATACAATTTTAGACCAGCAAAAAAAAAATATTTATTTTTTATTTATTTTTGAGTCCCGCAGAGCTTTAAATTACTTATTATAATAAATATATCACTTTATATATAATTTATAATTTGTAATAGTGTTAATTAGAATTAAGAGCTTACAACTTATTGTTAGTCTTTACAATGTAAAGAGATCCAATAAATAAAAAGAATAATAAAAAAAAAAAAAAAACCAACAACCTAAAAACGATGGTGGTTATCGCTGAGGTGAACTTTTTTTTTTAATTCAGTCTCACGTTCGGAGTAGTTTTGAATGGGGAATTCGAATTTCTCATTATTTTTTAATTATGTTGTTGTCTTCAGTGGTAAAAACTGTTTTAACAGGGAATATAAAGTTTAATGTGGAAATCTGTTTCGAAAAATATGAAATATATTTATCTAATCCTATACACTTGATTTGGTTCAAGTAAACTAGATTTCCACATTAAAATTTATATTCCCTGTTAGAACATAGCTTCAATATGAAAAAAATCCTTTGTTCAATTAAATCTATGTTCATATTTTTAAGTACAAAAATAATAAAAATTTGCGGTTAATACCATCAGATAGAGGAGGAAAAAATGAATTATTCAAAATAATAAAAGCAAAAAAAAATCCAAAAATTTAGACCTAATTTTTCATTTTAAATAAAAAAATTTAAATTTTTGACAAAATTTCATGATTATTTTTAGTTTTTACCACTGAACAAAACAACATAATTAAAAAATAATGAGAAATTCGAATTCCCCATTCACTCTGAATGTGAGACTGAATTAAAAAAAAAAAGTTCACCTCAGCGATAACCACCATCGTTTTTAGGTGGTTGGTGAACTTTTTTTTTATGCGAAAGTTTCAAGAGTAATATGGAAATCATGAGCGCAATAATTAGAAAAAATTGGTTACACATCCCACTCGGGACACTTATGGGAATAGGAAACTGCCGGTGCCTCTAAATTTCAGAGACTTTTTTTTGAACCGGTCTAATGTACTTATATTAGGTGATTTTAATCTAAGTAAAGTTGAGTGGTGCTCGTTGTCAAATAGTGTTACTTTAATGCCCTCTAATATAAGTCAAAAGTACGAAATGTATTTAGTTGACTCTTTTTTTGAAGTTGACTTAGCACAAATTAATTCTTTTCCCAACAAATTAGGTAGACTTCTTGATTTAATTTTTATTAGTGGCAATATTAAATTTAAATTAAGTCAATATATGTTTCCGGTATCATCTCCGGACATGCATCACTTACCTTTAATTTTAGAGATTGAATTTTTTGAGTTCATTAAAGTTGTAGCTGAGTCAGATGCTAATATTCGTTATAAATTTGTATCTTTGCGATTTTGATCTATTAAATAATGCTTTCGGTTGTGTTGATTGGAGTACTCTATTTGACAACAAGAATACCTCTATTTGTTTTGATGAATTTATTAAGACTATACATTCTATTTGTAGAACTAATATTCCACTTATGCGTAAATCAATTCATAAGTTACCGTGGTATACTAAAGGCTTAAGAAAACTAAAAAATCTGGGGAATAAATTTTATAAACTCAATATTGCCACGAATAATTGGGATTATAAAGTCAAATATGAGCACTATGCTAGAGAATTCAATTTCCTTAATAAGTTCCTTTATAAACAGTATATCCTGCAAATTGATCAAAACATTTTTGCGAATCCTAAATCGTTTTGGCAGTTTATTAAATCTAAAAAAAATGTCTCTGATACTCCCACGGTAGTTTTCTGGGATAATAAATGCTCTAATTGTATTTCAGATACTGTTAATATCTTTGTTGATTTTTTCAAATTCAATTTATCTGATGACAACCCAACGTTTGATACGTCCCTTCTAGATGGTATCCAATCCTCGATTGAAGAGGATGTACTGAGAGGGCATCTCTAGTCTGTAAAATTCCTTAAAACCTGACTTTGACGGTGTATCGTCATTTCTTTTGAAGAATTGTTTTAATTCATTAATTATTCCTTTGAGATTGCTTTTTAACAAGTCTTTAAGTTGTGGTGAATTCATAAGTAAATGGAAAATTGCCGCGATTACCCATATTTACAAAGGTAGTAAAAAAAATGATGAACTAACTTTAGGCCTATATCTAAATTGTCTACTGTTTCTAAAATTTTTGAAACTATTGTTAAAGACAAATTATATTTTGCGGTAAAAAATTGTATTTCCCCCTGTCAACATGGTTTTGTTGCTGGAAGGTCAACTATCTCGAATCTAGCAGTTTTTTCAAATTTTTATCTGAGTTCATTTGAAAATGGCTCTCAAGTTGATACTATCTACACAGATATTTCAAAAGCTTTTGATAAGATTCCGCATGCTATTTTGATTGAGAAATTGTCTAAATTAGGATTTCACTTCAATTTTCTGCGCTGGATTAGGTCATACCTTAGAGGTAGACTAACGTGACCATATGATCCGCTTTTCGCGGAGCAAGTCCGCGTTTTTGATTTTCTGCTCCGCGCGTTCCGCGTTTTCATTGAAAATAATAAGTCTCATTTTGTTGGGGTTTTCGGTGAGTGAAGACCTTTTTTTTAGAACATACAAAAAATAATACAAATAACTGGAGATCAAATCCATTTCAAATCATGCAGTCGGAGTGACTTCAAATTGCGGAATGGGTTGCCGATTAAATATGTTGTTTTTTAAAGTAATTAAGGGAACGCATTTTCCCCCGATTTGATTGAAAGTAATTTTTTACGAAGTTATGCCCATTTAAAATTTGAGTGTCAGAGCTTGAAAAACCACTGAAAATTTTTTCAAAATAGTCGGATTTTCATCCAAATCAAAATAATTAATTTTGTCTTCTAATAGAACTTCTGATTCTCTGTCAGAATTTTTAAGAAATTTTTAAAATTGGCTGATTTTCTCAAAAACCCCAATTTTTTTTACGCTTACAATTTTATTGTGTACTTGTATTGATATGAGAGAAAAATGACATGAGTTTAATGCTTGTTAAAACATATTTGAGGTCAGAAGATTTTTTTTCCAAAATTGAAATGTCAATTTTTTGTTTTTCATCATTGCAAAGCCATTCTACGGTACTAGTTTCAAAGAAAATAACAAAAGCAACATTCCAAATTACTTTCTGCAAATCCTGCTTGCATTCTGCATATTTCTATTTTATCGTTATTTTCGTAATAACTTTTTATCATGGGAAAGATATAAAAACATTGTACGCATATTTAACTTTTTCGCTGACAAAGTCAAGCAAACAAAACATTCAAAGCCCACAGAAGTACAGTCAGCGAAAATGCTATATGTGCATATAATGTTTTCATATATTTCCAATGATAAAAAGTTATTACGAAAATAACGGTAAAACAAAAGTATGCAGAATGCAAGAACGATTTGGAAATAGTCAATACATATTTGATTTTCCTTAAAAATAAATGGAGATATATGATTTGCTACTGTTTTCGGGATTTGAAAGTGAGGACCCTTTTTTTAGTACCTACATACATTTTTTTTGCAGTTAAAACAAAAGAATCTTAAAAAAAGTTTTATCAACTTTTTTCTGCTCCGCGTTTTGGTCAAAAATATCTGGTCACGTTAAGGTAGACTCATGTTTGTTGAGATAAATAGGGTCAAATCAGCTACGTTTATTGCTTCCTCGGGGGTACCGCAGGGAAGTATTCTTGGTCCTTTATTATTTGTCCTTTTTATTAACGATATTCAATCCTGACTGGCAGGAGCAATACTTGTAACAAAACTCTACCGTCGGTTACTACGGCACGCATCCTTTAGGCCGGTTCTGCACACCTAGCTCTGCTTCGGTCGTAGCTCATGGAAATGGGAGTGGGGTTGCCTATTAGATACGATTCGAGTGAGTTACATTATATTAAAATTTGTGTTCAGAATGTGTGGTTGTAAACATAAAAACCGAAAAATTTTATAAAAATTCATTGAAGGAACCAAATACCAACTAAGCATACTAAATCTGGAAGAGGAATTTACCTGTGCAATGAATTTAACGGAATGAAAATAGGTCTTGGTTTTCCTCCCTGTCTATACCCGCCCAACCTGCTAATAACGAAAATAACCATTTTTTTTATTATCCCAAACACACCCTTACTAACTCATCACTTCACCATTTCATGGCTAACACAAAAAAATTTACCAAATCATTTCAAAATTTCATTATAAATTTATTGTATAAGAATGTCTTAACAACATTATAAGCTTAGCAATTAAAGTTTATATATAATAGGGAATCATACAAAAAAAATTAAAGAAAAACAATAATTTTTTTAAGAAGTAATTAAATTCAGTAATTCTTATGAGTTTCAAATTATTAAAGCTTAAATCAAAATTTTGCTCACTGTTTCCGATATAATGATTAACATGACTTTAAAAATTTTATGGCAACTCTTAACTTCAATTTATGAATGAAATTTAGGAATCAAAATAAAAAGTATAGAATTGAGTTTTAACTTATGCTTAGCAGACTTACTGCACAATAAAAAAAAATTTAACAGGAGGAATGAAATTTAGGAATCAAAATAAAAAGAAAAGAACGGAATTTTAACTTTTGGTTTTGCACAATAAAAAAAAATTAATAAGAAATTTAGGAATCAAAATAAAAAGAAAGGAACGGAATTTTAACTTTTGCTTTGCAGACTTACTGCACAAAAAAAAATTTAACAAGATCGATTGTTAAGATCCCATAGCGAAGAAAGAATAAGAAAAAAAATGTTTATGTTTACTCACTGTTAAATCCCACGTCGACAGCAGGCCTGATGTTCGATTGTGGTGAGTTTGCGCTGTGCATACTTTCTGCTCTGAAAACTCAAATGTTAATCTGATCTTTTGTTTATTTTATTTCTCTTTCTTTATAAATGAAATTGAGTATAACTTTCGTAATTTAATGCAATTTGAAATTTTTTTCTTTTTCTTTTCGTTTTACTTTACTTTAATTCCTTATTTTTTTTTTTTCATTTTTGTTTTGAATCTAAATTATTAAATATTTATTTTCTCAATTCATTTTAAAAGAAAAACAGAAAAAATTTATCAGTAGATATTATGGAAACACAGAGATGTCAAAATTTATAAAAAAATAGGTTTTAAAAGTTTATATGTAGCATATGTATATAAGTGTAATTATTCAATATTCGATATTATTTAAATTTTATGTTGGATGCACTTGCACATTAATTTAAAGGGAGTAGTGCTAATCCATATTTATATAAATATATGTACATACAAGTAAATGATCTAATTTTATTTCCTTTAATTTTTAGTTGATTAGAATTTGTTTTCTTTTTGATTTTAGCAGTAGTGTAGATTTATTTTAATAGATATTAAAATAGTTTAATTAATATATCGTTTAATTTTATAGTTTCATATACTTATACAGCTATGTTTGTTCATGTGCATATATATATATACATCATTAAATATAGATGTCTAATAATTGTAAATGAGTTATTATCAGGGATAATATATTAAACAAAATCATTTTTCTTCGAAAGCTTAAATATTTTTATGTAATTCAAAATATATCTTGTTGAAACTTTTAATTATAGATATATATTTCTTAGACGAAGATAGTTTGCTTGCATAAATGGGGTTTTAATTAAAGCTTAAAGTAATTTGCAGCAACACAACATTTTGAGGTTAACACTCATGATTAACTTTTAAAATATTTTTCTTTTAAATGATCACCGTATGATAGTAAATACGTATAGGACTTTTTATATTAAATGAAAATTTTAAGTTTGGTCCATATCCATTTCAAAATTCAAACTTAATAAGTTGTATAAATATAAAATTGGTAAAGAAATAGATTAACGAGAAAAATATCTTATCTGGTGGTCAATCAGCCGCTGTTTTCCATAATTTTTGATGCAGGTAATTTTTGTAGATGCTTCGGGATTCTTGAAAAATATGATGATGGGTACTTTAAGTACGGCACAGCCTCATGGTCGGGCTCGTGAGTCTGTGCCAAAATGGCTGAATTGGCTTACGTAATTGTTGTGCGAATAGTCTTATTTTATATTATAACTTCGCAGCCGATTATGTGTTTTGGTTAAACTTTTACTTTAATTGTTAAGACTTCACAAACGTTATTTTTATGTATACTTTTTAATGTAAGTCAGTATACATTCTAAAAATCACTTTTTCTTTATTCGACGTCTGTTCGGCATCAGCTTCGGCAAGCAAAAAGGGCAGAGTAAATCCGGAAACTGTTCTACCATTACTCAGAAAAAGAAAAAAAATAGCTCTCTGTCACTTGAAGCTGTCAAACAACTTTTTAGTACTTTACTAGCTAAGCGACACTAGGGATGCGTTTTGTGATGACGTACTATTCAATAGTCGTGGCACTGCTTGTGACTATTTTTGTTCGATTATTTCATCCGATTAAAACTTAACATATTCATGGTTTGCGTAATTTTGCTAATAGTGAAATTTTATGGAGGAATATGCATATGCGCGCATATACATACATTCATAGGTAGGTAGGTACATTTTTCTGAATTATTCTAAAGTTCCCTGCAGACTAATTTTAGATTTAAATTATTGTATCGTAGAGTGCAACTAATATTTAAAAACAAATAAAATTCAATGCGTATTTTTGGTATATCACCTCACATACTATCATAAATATTATAGTTACTATTTTTAAATCCTAAATAAAATTAAAATTATAGAAATTAAAGAACAATTCACATTTACAATAAATAAGTACACGAAGTCATATGACATTGTGAAAAACTTACATTGAAGACTGATAAGTAATTAGTTTGTTTTTAAATTGCGTCGCGTTGCTGATTGTTTGAATATTATGAGGAAGCGAGTTCCGAAGACGAGTTGTGTGTATAAAAAATTGGTGTTTTGATGTAAGGCTTGCGTATTTTGGTAATTCAATGTTTTTGCCACTGTTAGATCGCATAAATTTTAGTTTTTCCAAATAAATATTGAGGTTCACAAGTGTAAATAACTTTCTGTAGCATGATTAAAGTTCTTAAGTTCAAGAGAATGTCAAATGTCATATTGAAGATTTTCTTTGCAAACTGTGAGATATGGTCAGATCGTCTTAGGTCGAAAACATACCGTGCAATATTATTAAAAACAACGTTTAATTTAGATCTGGTCACAGCGTCACAGTTTACAAATAGTTCACTTTCATATAACAATGTAGGGACAATGTAAGATTTTGCTAGTAGCATTCTTATATCTAGGGGTGTGAAATATTGAGTAGCCCAGAGGGTGCGCAACATTCCATATGCATTCCCAATGGAGATGTTGAAGTAATGTGCCCAAGTCAGCGAACTGTTGAATGTTATTCCCAGGTTTTTTTGCAGTGGACACAATTTCGATACTCAGTCCGTTTAGGATTATATTTGGATAAGTCAGTGTGTTGCTATGCTTTCTACGTATTACCAAGCATTTCGATTTTTTTGGGTTAAGGCAAAGGCCATTGAGTGTCGCCCATTTATGCACACGATCAAGATCTTCATTCAACTTAGCCCTAAAGTATTTAAGATTCTTTGGAGAACAGCTAACAAGTAACTACACGTCGTCAGCGTACATGTGTATTTTGCAATGTTGAAGGACCTTAGGTAAACCATTAATGTATGTTGAAAAAAGGAGGGGTCCTAGGATAGAGCCTTGCGGTACTCCTCTACTTACAGGTAAAAAATTTGAAAAACTGGAACTGACATTAACGGATTGTGATCTATTTGAGAGATAAGTTTCTAAAAGGTTCGTCCCAGATTTTGAAAAATTTAACATACCTGAAAGCTTAGCGCAAAGTCTTTTGTGATCGACAGTGTCTAAGGTTTTTGAGTGATCAAGTAGTACGAAAAGTGCAAGATTTTTGCGGTCAAGAATTTATCTTTATTCAAAGTAGGCTTAAGATTTAATTTGAAATTATATATTCTTTAAATTAATTGTTTAATTAATTAATTAATTTATTAATGTAATAACATATTAGCTACATATATTTGTGCAACTTACAAGATTAGTCTTATTTGTACAATGAATCATTAATGAAATAGCTCTCCCGGAGTGATCCGTAGAGGATTCATATGTATAACCAGGTCCTATTATATTTTTTTCCAATATTTTTCCCGAAGATACTTACCCTCTATCTGCCACTCTTTTGGGGGTCCCCCTACAAAAACACAAAAAATTTCGAAAAATAGTTCATAGCTCCCCCGGAGTGACCCATAGAGAGTTCATATGTATCACCAGATCCTATTATATTTTTTTTTTCAATAATTTTCCCAAACATACCTACCCTCTATCTGTCACCCTTTTGAGGGTCCCCTTACCAAAAACAGAAAATTAAGAAAATTTCTTAATTTTTTCAAAGGGATCCCCCCAAAGAGGTTGAGATAGGGGTAAGTATGATCGGGAAAAATTTAGGGAGGACCTGGTAATACATTTGACACCTCTACGGGTCACTCCGGGAAAGCTATGAATTGTTTTTCGAAATTTTGCTAATTTTTTGTGTTTTTGTAGGGCGACCCCCAAAAGGGTGGCAGAGAGGGGGTAGGTAGGTTTGGGAAAAATATTGGAAAAAAAATATAATAAGACCTGGTGATACATACAAACCCTGTACGGGTCACTCCGGAGGAGCTATGAACTATTTTTCGAAATTTTTTGTGTTTTTGTAGGGGACTCAAAAAGGGTGGCAGATAGGGGGTAGGTGTGTCGAGAGAAAAGTTTGGGAGAGTAAAAATAATAGAAAATGGTTTAACATTTTACCCCTCCAGAGGCGTCTGAGAAGAGGGGAAGCCAATTTCTTAATTTCATAAGAATGTCATTTTTGCAGGGGAGCCCTCCAAAGAGGTGGTGATAGGGGGTAAGTATGTTCGGAAAAAATTTTGGATCACTCTACGAGGTATCTTCGGGGAGATATTAATGATTTCCGATAGATTAAGGACCATTTTCAAGTTTTCAACACGGTCGCGGGTCCATCAAATGTTATCTGAAATGAATCAAATTTTACGTGGTTCTTATTGAAATAAATACGAAACTTTTGGTGCCCGGAAGCGAAGATCGAAGCAACTTTAATGTTTTGAACCACCCCAGTGCGCACGGTGAAAAATACGTTTTTTTGCCAATTACCCTAACTTTTAACTTCTGAAAATTTGTAATTCGTCTAATTGTATTGTAAGCTTACTGCAAACAAATTTGCAGAAATATATCTTATGAGTTAATTTTCGACATATACCTTACCACTTTATCACTTCTGGGAGCGGTTAATCCCCCACCTACACTTCTGGGAATACTTTTTGTCTCTTTGTATACTCAAAATCTAATACTATACCAATTTTCAGAGTTATATCTTATCGGTTTTTTTTTACGAAAATTTGACACGTTTGACCGACCACCCACGCTTTCCCCCTCCAATGAGACTTCTGCAGAATGGGTGCTTGTTTTGACGATGTCATTGGGAACTTATAAAACAAAAATCACGAGTATAGTCGAGCGGTTCATTTTTATTTTGCCAGCTCTCCGTCTATAATATTATCGATCATTTTTACAACTGCAGTGGAGCAGCTATGTCCAGGGCGGAACCCAGATTGCAACGGTGACAGAAGTCCAGTTCTATTAATATAGAAAAGTATTTGTTCAGCCATCAGTGACTCACAGACCTTAGAGAGAGCCGATAGTATGCTAATGCACAGTGTTGCGACTAGAACAAGCTAGCTGGACAAAATTTTTTTTTTGCGTTTTTGTATTTGTTGGATCAAAACAAAAAAAAAAACGACCCCCTGGGCGGGTACGGGTCAAATTTATGGACGCGAAAACTATCTGGCCAATTTTGATGAAATTTTTACAGTATCTTAGTATCGATCAAGCGGGTTTCATAGGTTATAAAACTTTTATTTAGGGTGCATATTTAGGGTGGCCATCATTCAAAAATATATTTAAAATATAATTTTCACAAAGACCACTTGATCGATTCATATGGAATTTACACCATGTGTCTTTTATATTAAAAGGCATAGCTAAGGCTATAAGACTTTTATTAAGGATGCATATTTAGGGTGGCCCTCATACAAATATATTTTTAAAATATCATTTTCACAAAGACCGATCAATCAATTCACACCGAATTTACACCACTTAGCCTTTATATTAAAAGGCATAGCTTAAATTGGTTAAGTTTTTATCGTTTTTCGCGAATTTTTCCTATTCCTGGTATAACTCACATTTTTTGATAGAAAATATGTACTCTAAAAACAAACAAAAAAATATATATGTGCACAATTGTGCAAAAAGATATTACATTCAGAAGAAGAAGTGAAAGAATACCTTTCATTATAAAAAATAAAATGGCTGAATACACGTGAATACAAATATTTTCTACTCTCCCAAAGTTAGGAAACTAAATTTATTATTTAACTCTATTAAGACTTCTATTTGTTGTTGTTTTCAATCAAAAACTATAATATTATTTTTCACTTTTTATATTACCTTCAACTTTGAAGTTCATTAAAAAAAACTTAATAAACTTAATGGGCAGATTATCTTCACCAATGGAATTAGATTTGATTTTCAAAATATTTTTGGCAAAATCACTTTCACTGACAGCCATAAAGTCAAAGTTATGTAGCGTGTGTATAGATTTCAACTCGCCTGGAATAGAACGATGTCTTTGAGAAAGAACATTGGCATTACCTCCACGAAAAAGTTAGGAGATACTTTTTAATAGAAAATTTTATGATCTTCTAATGGAGTTGGTCTTGTTTGTGTAAGATATTTTTTCACGAGATATAGAGACAAATAGCTAGTGAACTATTTCTTCCCATACAAATCGAATGGAAAACTAAAAATCTCGATGAGCCACCAGTAAATATTAATATTATGAGCTTAAATTGCAACAGAA
Source organism: Meiosimyza platycephala (assembly GCA_963662105.1). Taxonomy (NCBI): domain Eukaryota; kingdom Metazoa; phylum Arthropoda; class Insecta; order Diptera; family Lauxaniidae; genus Meiosimyza; species Meiosimyza platycephala. Next base: position 62,377,918 of record OY759208.1, read on the forward strand.
TTCTTTGAATCACCCTAATATACATACAATTTTAGCTCGTTTAATAGTAAATAAGAGTTTTAGAAGAAACTAGTTGAAAAATTTTCATTCCCACTAAGTTTGTAGATCTGGAAGATTTCTATGTATTCTGAAATCTATGTAGGGGAAGACGGGACAAAGCGGTACACGGGGCACAGCGGTACAAAGAGTATATTTATCATTGCATTACTACGCCATCAAATGGCATTTGTGTTTGAGTAGTGCTCTTGTAACTGCCAGGTTATAGCGACATTTCGACCTTCCGTTTTCGAGAACCACGAGGTTCATCAAAATGAGTGCAGTCGATGTAAAATTCGAGAATTTTCTACTAAAGTAAATTCATTTCATATGAATCATTTAAAAAACATCGTAGAATATATTAGTGATATTCATTTTTACTGACAACGATTTGTTGATAAATTTTTGTTTCGCTGTATGTTTACATACATAGGTCATGGTAGCAGAGTGGTATTGCACTTTGTATACCGCTTTACCCCACGCATGGGGCAAAGCAGTATAAACGTACTTTTTTTTGCATCGTAATAATGAACATCATCTGTTGAGAAAATAATGAGCCTAATAACTTACATGTTTAATTACGCGAAAAAATAATTTTTTTTGTGAAAACTTACTTTCCCCGTTAGGCATACCACTTCACCCCACCTTCCCCTAATTGATATGGTAAAACATTTTCATATTTTTCTAGAAAATAAAAGTGCAGCAGTAAATAAATACAAACCCATTCAAATAAATGTCAATAAATATCACAAACGTAAATACTTGATATAGTACATATTCGTATAATTTACAAACACAATCAATATAACACCAATACTGCCGTCAAAAAAATTGATATTCGAGATTCTTATGGCATCGGATAGCTTAAGAAACTACGGATCTAATGAACGGCGTCTAATGCTGGAGTTCAAACCTATAAATAATCGCCTAATAAAATGACTTATTTCTCAATTTTACATGTATTTCAACAAATTGACATAAACAAAACATCAATTATCTCGAAACGAGTTTTTTTGAGATACGCCTAATTCGCTTCTGACGGCAGAATAAAAGTTCTTAAAAAGCCTTTATTGCATGAAAATGTACTAATGTATTAATGGCAAAAAATAGAACTTTAATTATACTTCTAAGGCATTTCAATAACTAAATTCTTGCATCTTTGGAAAGAAAGAGACAATTTGTGGCATAGCAATGGGGCTATTATTTTGCATTTTTCCTACTGTAAAGGTATGTGAAATGCTAAATTCTGATTCCCAAAAGCGCGTTATAAGCTATATTGCAGTTGTAGGATCAGGAGAGTTTTCCTAACCGCAAGAACTTCACCGAAATAGCAAAAAATAAATCTACGGGCAACGAGTGTGCCGAAAAAAATCAAATTAAAAAAAACAATTAAAAATAATCAAGGCGACGTCTTTCATTTCTAATGCTTACAAAACTAGTTCTTACAAAATTAGAATATAGCATAAAGCATAAGAGAGAAAAATGAGAGTTATGCATATGTGCATTAGTGAGACAATTGTTAACAGTTAATTTTGTTATGTACTTATGCATATGAATTTACATGTAAGAAAAAACAGTACTAAAATAAAATGTTTGTTTATATAAATGCATATAAAAAAATGAGTGCATTCAAAGCATAAAGAAAATAAGTAAATTTAAACGCTAGTACAGCGGTTCCCAATCGGTGACCCAACATCCCGGCCCCGTTGAAAGGCGCCGAATAATTCCTCTCGAAGTTCGAACATCAACGACTCTGATGCGTGAATCTCTGCCTGGTATACAATTGATGACACGGCCTAACTGCCAGCGCTGTGGGGTCACGTTGTCTTCATGGATAATGACCATAGTGTAATTTTTTAAGTTAGGTTGATCATTCGTCCATTTCGAACGTATTTGAAGTTCATTGATGTAGTCATGAGCCCATCGTTTCCAAAAATATTCCTTGATGCCGCTAGCAAGAGCCCATTTTTGAAGATGATCGATGTCAGAAGTTGCACTACGTTCTGGTAAGGATTTTAGCGAACTGCCAATGATGAAGTGCGCTGGAGTCAATGCTTCAAAATCGCTTGGGTCAGGCGAAAGTGGCGATATAGGACGAGAGTTGAGAATCGATTCGATTTCGACCAATTCTTCATATGTGAGTATTGCGTTCATGAGACTGCGATTGAGATGACCTTTGGCCGATTTCACAGCGGCCTCCCAAATTCCACCAAAGTGAGGAGCCCTGGGAGGAATAAAGTGAAAATTAATAAATTCATTAGAGCAATACTTAGTGATTGTAGCTTGATGCTCCTTTTTGAAGAGAAACGCCTTCAGCTCAGCGAGCTTGTTGCAGGCGCCAACGAAATTTGTTGCGTTGTCGCAAAAGATATCTGATGGCAAGCCTCTCCTGCCGATCAGCCGCTTAAGTGCTGCTAAGAAGGCATCAGTAGACAAATCTGATACGACTTCGATGTGAACAGCTTTCGTAGCCAAACAAATGAAAATGGCGATGTAAGTTTTATATGGCGTCTTACCTCTTATTCGGAGATAAGTGTTGATTGGGCCACAAAAGTCAACGCCACATCGAGCAAAGGGACGTGATGGAGTTAGCCGCTCAACTGGCAAATTCCCCATCATTTGTTGTAACAATTTGGGCTTGTACCGAACACAGTGGATACAATTATTGACTACGCGCCGAGTAATATCTCGCGCGTTCACAATCCAAAATTCCAAGCGAATGAGAGCTATCAACGCTTTGGGTCCTGCGTGATAATTCTTGAGATGTAAATGACGAACGTAGCCATAGGCGAATTTAGATTTAGCTGGGAGCAAAATGGGATGTTTGCGGCTCTCTGATAGATTTGATAACTCGAGCCGTCCACCAACTTTTAGTAGATTGAATCCTCCAGTGACGTCAAAAAATGGGTTTAAGAATTTTAGCGTGCCTTTTATTGCCAAATTTTTCTTAAGTGAATGAATTTCTTCAGCGAAGTTCTGTTGTTGTATATTCCATACAATGCAATTTTGCGCATGCTGCAATTCTTGAGAGGAAAGGGAAGTTGCCACAAAGTCGCTATTTAGGTCTTTGTTGAGTCTGCGATAGAAACGAAACATCCAAGCGATGACACGTACACTGCGCATGTGAGAGCTGTACTTTTCAATAGTATCAAGAATATAGTTATTTAAAACTGATATTTTGAATGCTGACTTCCGCTTTTCTTTGTTGATTTCATCCATATCTAAATTGTCGCATTTATTTTTCGGCCAATTGTGCATGGGTTCGGTTAAAAACGAAGGGCCTGTGTACCATATTGAATTGCGAAGCTCTTCCACTGTGCTGCCTCTAGAAACAATGTCAGCTGGATTACTTTGCGTTGGGACATGCCTCCAATGAACATCAGTTGTAATATCTTGAATCTCAGACACTCTGTTTCCAACGAAGGTAGATAGCGTAGCTGAATGAACCCTGAGCCAGTGTAGCACAATTTGCGAATCTGCCCAAAGATATACATCAATGTCATTATTTGCGAAAATTACCTTTATTTTGTTGTAGAGTCTGGAGAGAAGCAGAGCGCCACATAATTCAAGTTTTGGTAGTGATTGCTTTTTGGTCGGTGCAACTCGTGACTTTGCTGTAAGAAGGCGAACACAAATTTTGCCCGAGGTGTCAATCACACGAGTGTAAATGCAACAGCCGTAGGCGCGAATGGAAGAATCACAAAATCCATGTATCTGAATGAATTGTGCATTCGATGACAAACAATATCTTGGAATGGAGATAAGCGAGAGTGATGATAATTCTTTGAGAAAATTATCCCATGCCAAGTGCAAATTTTGCGGTACTGATTCGTCCCAGTCTAATTTGAGCAACCATAGTTCTTGTAATATTATTTTAGCCATAATCACTACTGGTGCTAAGGGTCCAAGAGGATCAAATAATGATGAGGCAATCGAAAGAATAGTGCGTTTTATAACGCGGTTGTTTTTATTTTGCTTTGGTTCAAAAGAAAATAAAAATGATTCACTTTTCTGGTCCCATTTTAGTCCTAATGCACTTGTGAGTGCTGCATCTTCAATATCAAAATTTTTAATCGTATTATCATCTCTGTAATCTGGATGATTCGAGTGCACCTTTGCTAATTCAAAACAGCCTAGTTTCAACAATTTTGTCACCTCATATTTTATCTGAGATAATTCACTGAGTGAATTTGCACCACATAAAAGGTCGTCAACATAAAATGACGATATTACGACATCTGAGCCAATTGCAAAAACTGAAGCATATTGATTTGCCAAATAAAATAGACTTCGCACGGCAAGATATGGCGCAGCAGCCATCCCATACGTCACGGTATTGAGCTGGTATGTGACAATTTCTTGATCTGGTGAATTTCTCCATAAAATATATTGATACTTGCGATCTTTTGGTTCGACAAGTACCTGCCTGTACATTTTAACGATGTCAGCAGTGACGGCATAGCGATAGAGACGAAAACGTAAAAGCAAAATAAATAATTCGCTTTGAAGAGTAGGACCAACCATTTGAATATCATTAAGAGATTTTTGTGAAGTGGTTCGACACGAAGCGTCAAAGACAACTCTTAATTTAGTTGAAGTGCTAGTTGGTTTAAGCACACAATGATGTGGGATATAAAAGTGAGGCTCTTTCAAATTTGGGTTTTTTACCAAACTCATATGGCCCAAATGCTTATATTCATTCATAAAAGCAACATATTGCGCTTTAAGTTCGGGTGAGCTTGATAAACGAAGTTCTTGCGCTACAAACCTCTGCAATGCTATAGCGTGAGAATGACCAAGATGAGTTGGATCATCTTTAAAAGGCAATTTGACGACAATCCTGCCATCAGGATTTCTTGAGACTGCTTCAGTGTACACGAGTTCACAACTGTGCTGCTCACGGGTCCACACTTCCGCCGTGGCTGAAACTTCTACAAGTTTCCATAAACGCTCTAACTTTTCATCTATAGAGTTATGAGAAGTGAGCAAACATGTAGATATTTGTGTGTTGAGTGGCCTTCGATATCGACCTGAAACCACCCAACCTAGCAATGTTTTTTGCAAAACAGGTAATTTTTCGCCAAGACGAATTTGGCCAACAGAAAGAATATTGAAGAAACTTTCTGTGCCTAAAAGCAAATCGATACATTTTGATTTGTGAAATTGTTCATCAGCGAGCTCAGCGCTCGGTGGCAAATTCCATGATAAGACATCAATTTCAGCTTCTGGCTGATATGCGATATGTGACGTCACACAAAATGAAAGTGGAATTTCAAAATTGTTTAAGCGAGACTTAATAGTTGTTGAAGCTTTATATTTTATATTTGTAAACAAATTTCCAACGCTATGAATTTCGATATTATGTTTGCCACGAGGCAATTGTAATTTTTGAGAAAGTTCGTCGGTAATAAAAATAACCTGCGAGCACGAATCTAACAAAGCTCTGCCAAGTTTATAGCAACCTGTAGCATCCTGAACCAAAACCATAGCAGTGGCGAGAATCACATTATCTGTGGACGAATTTTCCATTTGCGTATGAGCTGCAGCCTCTCTTGAAGTACAGGGCAATGATGACGATGTTGTCGTTGATGACAACTGAGGTGCAGGTGACTGCGCTGGTGTATAGGTAGGAATAGAAATATTGTCGGCAGTGCTGACGAGATTAGTTTTATGCAATAAGCTGTGATGTTGACGCGAACAGGTCCTACATCTATGTGCAGAGGAGCAATTTGAAAGTTGATGCCCTTTGGAGAGACAATTAATGCAAAGACCAAGTTTCTTTACATTTTCAAAACGATGGACATCTTCAAGCGACTTAAATCGATCACAATTATTGATCTTATGATTTGTGCTTGAGCAAAAAGAGCATACTGGATTCGAGCAAGCAAACGAATAGCCTCTATTTTGATTTCTATTTGGTTGTGGTTTTTTAGAAATTTTATCAATTTTAGGCTCAACGAAATTAGTACCCTCAATTGATTCAAGATACTGACAATGTCTCTCTAAAATCATTCTACAACTGTTCCAAGTTGGCAACTCTTTAAATTCTAGTGACTGCTTCCACTTTTTATTAGATTCCTCATCAGCTTTTTGCAAAACCAAATAAATTCACATGGCTTGAGAAATTTATTTTTCCAAATCTAACGACAGCAGTGAACCATATAGAGCCGAAGCGTTGTCGACAAGACTTCGTAGCTGACTACCACTAGGTTTAGAAATTGCTGACAAATCAAAAAGCGATGAAATATTTTCGAGGAAAATTAAAGTTGTGTTGTCGTAGCGTTCCTTAAGCCTTTCCAAAGCTTTAGGGTAATTTTCATTTGTTATTTGGAAAGCTTTAACAGTTTCCAATGCTGGGTCTTGGAGACAATTGAGAAGATGATTGAATTTTTCTATGTTAGATAAATTCAATTCGCGATCAATAATTTGCGTAAAAGAGACAATGAAATTTTTATAAGCTGAATATTTGCCATTAAATGTTGGCAGTTTTAACTGTGGTAATTTAGAATGCGGCATAGGCATGAAACAGGTGACATCCGACATTGAGGCGTTGTATACATCGTCTCCTAATCTCAATTGAATAGCTAATTTTGTGGTAATGTAGAGCTCTTCAATGTCAGAGCGATCTGTATCAATTTTTTCAATGCTCGTTTGCACAGTGAGAATTTGCTTGAAATACGATTCAAGTATGCCTAAGCGACATTTGAGTTCGGCTGAGGAATGAGTTTTCCCTTCCCCTTTACCACTGCTTTCGACGATATTTTTAATGCGCGTAATACTTTTCTTTGTATTAGCTCTCTGCTGCTTAAGCTCTTCGATGGTCATTGTGACCGACATTGCTAATTGTTCAACAATATGAAAACGAACAATATGCGCCGAAAATGCAAGCAGCGGCAGAGGCTGCGATTGCTGCAGCTTAAACGATGCGACGCTAGCAGCGAAAATTTAGCAATTTTACGTGTTGCTACGCAAGCACGATAGCGGGATTTTTGGGACAGCGGGATCTTACCAAGTTGATACAGTTTACGAAACTGTATTTTACATATATTTTTAGCGATGTTTCTGGTGCTCCCTTAACAGGCGATTTTACAGCCAAGTCCCACGACGAGATGAAAATGCTTGAGTCCAACGACGAACCAGGAAATAAGACAGGAACAATAACTTTTTATGTTAGTTTTTGAACTGGAACCTTTTTTTTACGCGACGCAAATGCCACGAATTTTTCCAAAAATTTATTTTAAAAATATTTTTAAATGTCTTTATTGAATTTAAACACTCGTGCCCCACGTTGGGCGCCAAAAATGTAGGATCAGGAGAGTTTTCCTAACCGCAAGAACTTTACCGAAATAGCAAAAAATAAATCTACGGGCAACGAGTGTGCAGAAAAAAATCAAATTAAAAAAACAATTAAAAATAATCAAGGCGACGTCTTTCATTTAAAGGTCAATCGTAGAATAATTTATTTAGTTTGCCAAAACTCTAATGCTTACAAAACTAGTTCTTACAAAATTAGAATATAGCATAAAGCATAAGAGACAAAAATGAGAGTTATGCATATGTGCATTAGTGAGACAATTGTTAACAGTTAATTTTGTTATGTACTTATGCATATGAATTTACATGTAAGAAAAAACAGTACTAAAATAAAATGTTTGTTTATATAAATGCATTTAAAAAAATGAGTGCATTCAAAGCATAAAGAAAATAAGTAAATTTAAACGCTAAGTACAGCGGTTCCCAATCGGTGACCCAACAGCAGTGCATTCCTGATCAATTCCTAGTAGCAAGAAAAGTTTTGCTATACACTACATAGTTGGCATAATTATTTTGACAAAATCTATTTGTGACTATCGAACGTTGCTTTGTTTAGTACCGTTAAATAACGGTGCGAAAATGATGCGCAAAACAAAGAATCTATTTTTAGCGCTATGCACGTCAAATTTTATATTGTTTAGCTCTTTCTGCCAGTGTCTCCAACTGAAAATTTTAGATTACCGTGTTTCTAGGGTTGAATTACCGTGTTTTGAAGTAAATTACGGTGCATCAGTTTAAAAATTACGGTGTTAATTACGGTGTAAATTACGGTGTAAATTATGGTGTTATTAGACACTGCTCAGAATATTTGTACAGGATAAAAACAGAATATTATATGTAATCAACGTAAAACTATTTTAATAAGGTGAAAAAACGAAGTTTTCTAAAAAAGGCTTATTGTAGTGACCGAAAAAAATAAAAAAAGCCGTTTAAAAAACTTTTTTTTGAGTTTAAAAATAAATAATTTTCTTTTTATTTGCGGACGTTTCGCAGTTTTTTTGACTGCTTCATCAGGACTGCTTTTTCGGTCACTACAATGAGCCTTTTTTTAGAAAAATTCGTTTGTTCACCTTATTAAACATAAAAAGTGACCTTTAAAAAATTTAAATATGTAAAACTATTTTATTAATTTTCATAAAATTCACTATCACAACAATATAGTGGTCAGAATCAGAAAAACTAGTTTTTGTGACTAGTTGTCAACATAAAATTTCAATTTTAAAAAACAAAAAGTTACACGTATTTCTTACTTTAAATTCAATTTTAATAAATAGATTTGTGCATTTTAATAGTTCAAAATTGAATATTAATTCAAAATATAACTTCAAGAAAAACCATGGCTGAAGGATGTGCTCCAAAAACAAATCGAAACCGTGGCCGGCTAAAATGTTAATTTCTATGAAAATGCACATATGTATCTAAATGAAAAAACCTACTTACAGCTATTCTGAGTCCAAATTTTCTAATAAGACAACATCTTTTTCATACATGGAAAGTTTCATTTTTTGGATCGTGGCACTGGTTGGCCTAAAATCCACACAATTTTTGCCAATCGTTTTTATGGATTGTTGGGCGAAAATATTGCCCTTTATTGTCTTGGTCAACAATTTATTTCTTTTTTTCGTCTTAATGTCGTTGACATGACTGAAAATACGCTCACATTCTGCATTAGAGTGGGGCAGAGAGAGCACACTGAGCAATAAAACTAAAAAAAGCCGCTTGGTGATTCGTAAGCGAAATTACGGTGGAATACGACACCGTAATGGATGTTTACGGTAGACGGTAGATTGGGCCAGATTACGGTGGATCTACCGTAATTACGGTGTCATTGGAGACACTGCTTTCTGCTAATAAGAATGCATGCAGCCAACGAATTTTTGCGTGGCATAATAGACCAGCAGCTAGCGACAGAAATTTAGTGCTGATCAAACCACGTATGCCTTTCAGGATTCTGAACATATTTCACTTACAGAATAAAAATTTGATGATGTGAAAGTTGGCGGCATTTTGAAGAAATCCGAATTTTAAATTGCAATAAAAATAGACATTTTAAACCTATCGAACCAGTGGCGGATTAAGCGTATAAGCACAACAAGCACGTGCTTGGGGCCCCCACGTGTTTGGGGCCCCGCCTCATTTTCTGTACTAGCGTTTTTTAGAAAACGTGTTTTATTTTGAAAATTTTAAACTATATTTGCAAGTATGTTAATATTGCAGAATTTTTTCATATATCGAACTTACAGTGGATGAATAAATGTGATTTAATTAAAAATTTTAAGAATAATATGCATCGCACATACTTTTTCAAATAATAAGTAGGGTCAGTTCGCCTGTTCGCGTCCATCGCCCAATTCGCGTCCATTTTACGGATCTCCCTTTTAAAATCCTCGAAAATAAGTAAACTAACACACCAATCAAACGAAAAGTCATTACCGCTAGTACCTCAATGTATAAGAGGCACGTACATATGGACAACAGGTCCTTGCGCCAAACCAATCCCGTTTAAAAAAAATATTTAGTCTCGGCTGTTCATCGAGGGGTGCGTACGCGCGGGATATTTAGTTAAAAAAAAAATAGTGTGCAGTGGCGTGTTCGATGGTAAGTTTTTAATTGTTTTATGTGAATTTTAGGATACATAGCTGTTTCTAGACTTTTATATTGAAAAAAGGAATGATATTAATTATGAATTCGCTTATATTTATTATATTTAACCAATAAAATAAGGTGGACGCGAATTACTACATCGAATTTACAAAACTTCCACTAAGCGTCCGCAATGGACGCAAACTATACATACAGGGGATAATAATAAACCAAATTGCGTCCACTATTTTTGTTAACCCTTCTGTGTGTGACGGGGTACCCATTTCATTTTCAACTCAAAATATTTTATGGTTCCACATACTCTACAACTCTGAAACCTTACGAGAACTCCTAATATTATGTTAATAATATATTTTCATATGAATGGTTTCACTTGATCAGTTTGAGAGGGCCTGGCACACCCATTTTCTTTTTACACCTTTAACAGGGTGACGGGGTATCCAGGTACCCTCTCTACGCTTTGTATGGAGTAGCATGAAATTTAGGGTTTTGTTTGATTAAAAAGATAAATATTGCTTTAAATGTATGCAGAAATTCCTCCACAGTTTTATATAGAAAAAAGAAATAATTACATTTGAAAAAAAAGACAGATAAAGTTATGAAAATTCATTGAAAACTTTGCATAAAGATAGAGCATATGGGAAGATGGGTTTGATTGTTCATTACAAACTGGATTGAAGCAACTTGTACAGGATTTCCTAGTTTTTCTGCATTTCTTTCGTAGTTGCTTGCATACGTAACAACTTCCCATAATTGCAATGCGGCCACTTTCATCTCGATTATGGTCGTGGGAATTCTCATTGTTCAATTTGATTACTCGTCCAAGTACGTCCTGTAGTCCTGATCGAGTGGAAGGCTTCGAATATATGATTGGATTTTCAGCACGTCGTCTTATGTTTGCCTTACAAAGCTCAAAACCTAGATCTTTCAAAAATTATGAAACTTCGTCAATACATTCATATCCATCTTCGTCATCAGACGGAATAAATCCTTCGTTATTGCTTTCAATTTCACACAATATTTCTTCAATTTCAACTGCATTGAATCTATTAAACCGTACTCTGCACAAATTAGGAGTCATATTTTCCCAGAAACTTTTGGAATGATAGAAAACACTTTACTTTAATGCGATCACACAAAAGTAAGAATAAAACTCACAAGTTCAAAGTCAACATCAAAGTGCAAAGCGTTACTGTGGGAAGTTATTCTCGAGTATGGTTGCCACATGGACTGGATTCGTCGGGATTGTCCAGATTTTTAGTCCCATGTCCAGAGTCCCGACAATCAGAAATATGTCCAGATAAAATTCGAAAAATGAAATAAAAGAAAAATTGCACTAGATACAAAAATATCTGCCGTAGGCATTAAAAATGAATTAACATTCGCCACGTCCAAAAGGTACGGACTGCTCGCAAGAAGTTGACATTTTTCAAACAAGAAAATATGATTTATAAGGATGTCATAAGGTCTTAATCCTCCTGAACGCGACGAACAGCTACGTACCTTTAAATGAAAATAAGTGTGCAACACCATGATTTAACTAACATGGTTACTGCACTGACAAATGGTCCCTCTTTCTCTTTTATTTTCGAGTTCAGCAAATGTCAAACAATACGTAATAATTTTGTCAACCAGAATTGAATTCTTAAAAAGTTGTCTTAACTATTTAGAAACCCGGTATGAATATAGTGACGTTTCAATTAAAAAGTATCGTTATTTTTTCTTAAATATAAATTAATTTCCTGGGATGAACTACAAACAGCAATAGGAGTCTTAGGCTTAAAAATGATGTCAACAACGATGAATTATATACAGATTATTGTTGCTTACGTAGAAAATCTACCAAAAAATATTCCTAACGATAAAATTTGGAGATCATTTTTTTCCAAATTTAAAAATGACGTATTGAACAACTTAAAGAAATTGATCTCATTTATTTTTCCAATTCCAATAACCAACGCTTATTGTGAAAAAGTTTTTAGCCTTTTAAACAGCTTATACTCTAAAGAAAGAAATCGAATGCTGACAGATCTGATAAAGTCAGAACTAATTATAAGATTAAACTGTACCGAAAACTGTCAATCGTTTGGTAACATTTTAGAAACTCCAAGTGGTAATAAATTGACAAAAGCAGTTCGGTCTAATAATAAGTATTTATGGACTTAATGTAACTTATTTAAAAAATCATTTATTTTTTTTTAACTGAATTGTTATGTTTATTTTATCTAAATAAAATATATATGTTCCTCTGACACTAAGCTTTAGTTTTCTTTTTTGTCCAGATAAATCCCGATTTTTTTGTTTTTTTTTTAAAAAGTCCAGGTGAAACACAATTTGGATCTGGCAAGCCTATTCTCGAGTGACTTTGTGTTACGCATCATAAAATGATGTAAAATGTTATGAAAAGGGGAATCCCCGAATGTATATTAATGTTTACGAGGCATGTGAAAATAAAAGTTTAGCTCAATGTCGTTATTTTGTACAGTACGAACGAAAATGTTTGAAATTTTCATACAATTTGTATGGGGGTACACAGGTAACTTATTTTTAATCAAGGCTGATCTTTAGCAATAATAATATACCTTGTGATTTTAGAGTAAAATTAACAGAACTGATTACTGTTTATTCTTAAAGGTGTTATCATTATTTCTTACCTAATTTTAAGTTCAGTCAATGTTGAGACGAATTATTTTTATTTTTTTAAACTGATGTTTTTAATGATAATAATGTTGATATTTAATATTTATATTCTTAAATAAAGAAATTGTTAAAATACAATCTTTCTTTACAAATTCTTAAAAATATCACCCCTATATTCCTTTTCTAAGCTGGTGGACGCTAAATGGTCCACGGGTGGACGCAATTTGGATTTTGTGGATGCGAAGTGGGTAAAACGCCTAGTTCTGAAGTTTTTCTATTTAAAAAAAAAACACAAGATGTTTCGAACCAAACTGAAAGTTAATCTTAAAATAGACTATATAATGAACACATTACATAAATTTTTCATAGAAATTAGTGCTAGGATATTTTTATTATCGCCGTCAAACTTGCCAACTACACTAAATGGACGCGAACAGGCGAAATGACCCTACCTGGTCCAGAAAAAACCATACAACAAAAAATTTGAATTTCATACAAAAGGTTTGTGCAGTTTCTGGTTGTCTACAGCTCACAAGTCAATTGATGGAATATATAAGCAAGCTCGGACACGTACTAGGAAGAAACAAGTAAATGATGGAAATGCAGCTCCAGTCCGAGAGATAAATTCCGCATCGAGACATTCAATGTAATAATTGACACACTTATTTCAAAAATGCAAATAAGAGGTAACGTATACAATGACGTCTCACTAAAATTTTCATTCCTTGTTGATCTTGATAAGTCACGTACAGAATATCAAAAAGATATTGAATCGCTTTTAACGGCATACCCGGAAGACTTTGATAAGAATTTCCTTGGTGAATTGAATCATTTCCATAAATATGTTCGGGTGAAATACGAGCCGTCAGAAATAAATACCACTCATTCCAATTTGTATAAAATAATCATTGATGATAAATTGAAGAGCGTTTTCCCAAACATAGAAGTGGCATTTAGAATATTTCACAGTTTAATGATCACAAACTGCTCGACTGAACGAGCCTTCTCGCAATTAAAAAGATTAGAGAGTCCACAAAGAACAAAAATTTGCCAAGACAAGCTTAATTCTTTAGCAATAATGTGTATTGAGGCTGACATACTTCGTTAGCAAATTTTGACGATGTAATCTCGGAGTTTGCTCTGAATGAAGCAAGAAAAAGAATGTTTTAAATCTAAAATTAACTTCTGTAAATTAAATAGAATCTAACTTAATATAAACTTTATTTATTATGAAAAATTATGTTAATTTTATTTTCATCCTTCAAAATCCAAGCAACAAATGGCCTACGCAGCCGCTGTGCTTAGGACCTCCTAATCTATTAATCCGCCACTGAATCGAACCACGTATGCTAAGCGTACTAAATGAAATTTTAGGGTAAAATATTCCATCAGCATCCATTCATCAGCATACGTGTTGAGCTGGGTCTAAGGGCCAATACCCACTCTTACATGTAAAAAAAATACCATTTTAAGTCAATCGAACCATGTATGCCATATATAATACATTAATGTTTACAAGATATTTTTATCGGAAAACCATCGGCATACATGTAAGGCAGGGCCTAAGGGCCTCTGAAGATATGCAATTGTGTAAAAAAATATCCATTTCGGAACGATGGAACCATGAATAAAATTTATTGCAAATTAAAGCTGTAACCTTAAAATGTTAATGTGCAAAAGGGCATACGATTACTGTGGTATATACCTCTATAAAAACAGGCAGAACACAAGCAATTTTTACATAATTTTGGACCCATCGAACCATATATGGCCTTTAGGATTTCAAAATGTAACGACTGACTTATGTCATTTTTACAAACGGCGACCGGGGCAATCGCTCTAAAAATAAACATTTCTACTGAGCACAGCGATTTCATTTCTTATATGTAAATACTTAAAGTTCAGAAAAATAAAATTAAAAAAGACATACAATATATACAACATACATATTGTTGATTTAAATATAAAGTATTGTTCACATAAGGTTTCCAAAGTTATTTCGTCTTTTGATTTGCGTAAAGTCTCACTTTTATGTTAAATTGACAATTTAACATGTTAAATACCGAACCTTACCATAGTTATCTATGTACTATTTATACATAAAATATCAACAATTACTATCATAATGGTTTAATAATGGGAATGATATAGAGTAGTGTTGGCTATTTACCCTCCCGCGGTCACAATCAATGAAACGTGCCATCATTCGTCCCGCCGTGCAGTTGCTGATTTCTATGCGCTGATTCGCTTGAAAATTGAATATGCGCGAAACCCAGTCGGAATCAAACGTGCAAAAACAAAACAAATGCAAACAAAAATATTATTTATGCGAAAGGAATTTTTTAAGCATGTATTATTGACTTGTATTACTTAATTGTTGTAAAAAAATTCATTTTCATGGAAAAATAGTTTTAGTTCTCGGAAAATTACTTTTTATTTTTGTTGATGAATTTTGAGTTTAAAAATTTTTTGTGTAGCCATACGATGCTTTCGCAGTTTATTTATTTATTTACGATGATGTACGAATTTCTACTGGGTAATTTTTTCTTTACGTGGAAAAGTCATAACACATTTATACTCATTTTTTTTTCGTTGGAATTCCTTTCAAAAATCACTTATTTACATGACTAATAAATAAAAACCTTCAGGGCATACATGGTGCGATTGGTTCAATATTTGGTCAAACTTTACTGAATTTAAAACGTATGCCGTTAACCTTTTCATTCCCGAATTAAAGTGTGTGGACTTAAAAAATATTTGAGCTTATATTTTTATTAATACGACTACAAAGGTCAACTGACATCAATTTCAAAGTCCTACGTATCCTTGTTCGTCCTTACGGCCTATAGACAGGATTTACTTCGGAAAATTCCTGAGACACAACTCAACAATTTTTGTTTGCAAATTATGTTTTTATCTATTAATTTATCTATTTTGAACCAATTGAAGTCATTTTTTTTGTAAGTCTGAGTAATCTATTTCTCATAATTTAATTAAAAGCACAAACACTTTTTCTCCAATTTTTTGGCACTTGTTGTTTTAACGACTTTAAGACGTAAGTGACGCCAATACTAAAAACTCATAGCTGCTAACTAAATTTTGTGTACACTTGAATGCACGAAACAGAACAGCTGATTGAATTGCTTAATTTTTTATGAAAATTTTTAGTTTTTTGGTGAAAAATACCACCGCAAACAAATATATTATTGTTTTTACTGTTGTTATTATTGATACTGTTTCTTTGTTGTTCTTTCTGTTGTTGTTGGTGATCTTGCTCATGCTTTTTCAACAAATCCCAAATTTTCAAGTGAATTTCTAGAGCTCGTTCACTTTCCTTCCTTAAAAAATCCTGTTGCCCAAGAAAAACCAACTTAGAAAGGGGCTTAAAATGCGCTATGTATCAATTGAAATGTTTGTAAAATAAACATTTTTCCAAAAAATAACGATTTTTAAAAAAAAAGTTGACCAGAAATTTCGATAAAGTGTCATATCTCGAAAATTATCAAAAACTGTAGGTGAAATTACAAACTTTTCTATGCTTCATTCATTAAATAATCTTTCATATGACATTCATTTTTTGAAAGTCGATACAGGGGTTCCCAAATTATGGGCACGGTTCGCTTGAAGCAAGATCAAGATCCATAAAATTGTCAACCAAATCTGACAATGCACAATTATTATATAGTGTCTTGAGATTCCAAATACATAATCCGTGAAATCGGATCTGCTCATTTACTCATTTTATGGCCATTTTAAAATTAGCACTTTGGCAGACTCGGTTCGTTTGAAGCAAGATCAAGATCGGTAAAAATTGTCAACCAAATCTGAGAATGCATTATTATTATTTAGTGTTTGGAAATTCCAAAAACATGATCCGTAAAATCGTGCCTGGTCATTTACTGGTTTTATGGCCATTTTAAAGTAAATGCTTTTACCGATAATTTTAATAAAATTATGAAGCGAACAGTGTGGTTTTTGATGGTTTTAAGATCAAGCGAATTTTTTAAATATGCTATGATAACTGTTGTTTATGTAATTTGAGTTGCTGAACACGAAAAAGTCACTTACTTTTGCAAATATATAAACACTTTTGCGTTATTCACTATTTTTCATGGAAAAAAACCGATACAAAAAAAAAATTTTTTTTGTCGGCCGAAAAACTAGTGAAAAATAAAATTTTTTTTATTATCTTTTGTGGGCTTAAAAATATTTTTTGACTACAAAGTCCACGAAGAAAAAAAAAATTACATTTTCCATGGAAAAGAATTGAAAATTTAAAAAAAAAATTCTTTTGGGCCTTAAAACTAGTGAAAAATATTTTAAATTATAATTTTGTTTTATGGTATTTTCGACTACAAAGCTCACCAAAAAACAGTAAATAAAAAAACTTTTGTATTTGTTGAGTTATTCACCGTTTTTCATGAAAAAAAAAAAATTTAAAAATTCTTTTGGACCTAAAAACTAATGAAAAATAATTTTTATATATTTTTGTTTTATGTGTTTTAAAAGTATTTTTAATTGCAAAGTCCACAAAGAAAAGAAAAATAAAAAAATGTAAAGTTTTAATGATTTAATTACAATTTTTCCTAGAACGCATTTTTATTAATATTATCGGTAAAAGCGTTTACTTTTAAATGGCCATAAAGCGAGTAGTTGATTAGGTACGATTTTGCGGATCATGTCTTTGGAATCTCCGAACACTAAATAATAATTGTGCATGTCAGATTTGGTTGACAATTTTTACCGATTTTGATCTTGCTTAAAGTGAACCATGTCGGCCAAAGTAAAACCTTAAAATGCCCATTAAACGAGTAAATGAGCAGATCCGAATTCGCGGATTATGTATTTGGAATCTCAAGACACTATATAATAATTGTGCATTGTCAGATTTGGTTGACAATTTTATCGATCTTGATCTTGGTTCAAGCGAACCGTGTGGGGTTGTCATACGTACTGATATAATCAGGGCATGTACTGATTATCACTAATTTTCTTCAAAAATACTGATTCATCAATCAAGATTTTTAAATCAGTACGCAAATGTACTGATTTTTAGCAATTGGTACTGATTTGTACTGATTTTTAAGATTTTATTTGAATTACTAAATAATTTTTACATTTAATACTATGTAAATTATTACCAGTTGCGTACCTACACTGAGAAAAGAGTATGTTTCCATTAAACAAATGTATTTGGTTGATAGATTTTTAAAATATTTGTTAACTATCAACAAATGTCTTTAATTGAAATTTAAATGCAGTCTATACCGTGCGCTCATTGAGAACAGTCGTGTAGTTTTTCCTTTTGCTTCAGTTATCTCTTTCATACTTCAAACCCGTTTTTCGTTATTGTTACAAAGCTATTCTAATTCTTTGTGCTTATAGTGAGAGTGCTTTTTTGTGTTTGTGACTAGAACTGTGGCACCATGCCGGCATCCTCCTCAGGAGGAAACTATTATTCTGTATTGGATAATGATTCATCTGATAAAAACCCACCAAAACGAAAAAAGAATGCCTTCAATTTACAAAACAAAAATGATTTCCCCACTCTAGGTTCAAAAACTTTATTGAGCAAAAACTGCCCAAAATATATTCTAATTAAAAATAAAAATCAAGATACTCCTCTAAGATCATTAAGTGTATTTTTGGTATCTAAGGCCCTCGAAAGCATTAGTTCCGAAAAGCCAGAAAAAATTTCGTTTACTCGTGAAGGTGACTTACTAATACTTACAAAAAGTGAACTTTCAGCCAACAAATTCCTCAAAGCCACTCAGTTGTCAAATGTATGTCTTATATCTGTCACTCTACACCCTTAACACTGTTAAAGGAATGATTTTTGCTCCTCCTCTTCAAAATTTGAAAACAGAAGAAATTTTGGAAGTTCTTAAAGATCAGAACGTTGTTGACTGTCAAAAAATAACCAAATTTGTCGATGGCAAAGTAATAAACACACCTTGGCACATTATTTCATTTAATCTTTATGATATTCCAAGCGAATTAAAAATAGGGTTTTTGAACTTCAAAGTAGATCCATATATTCCTTCGCCATTACAATGCAAAATTTGCTTCATGCTTGGGGCTCCACCCCGCTGGCACCCCATCTAGCGAATTTTGATAAAAAAAAAACTGCATCTAATAGGTCACTAATTGGTCATAATTGGTCAGATAGTCCGAGTAATTGGTCAGCAAGAGTACATTATTTAAAGCGTTATGAAAAATTTCAAGGTCATCAGCATATTTTGGCAACCCCATCTGGCGAATTTTGATAAAAAGAAAAGCGCATCTAATAGGTCACTAATTGGTCATAATTGGTCAGTTAGTCCGATTAATTGGTCAGCAAGAGTAAATTTTTTACAAATATTTTTATAAGTTTCAAGGTCATCTGCATATTTTGGCACCTCATCTGACGAATTTTGATGTAAAAAAAAGTGCATCTAATAGGTCACTAATTGGTCATAATTGGTCAGTTAGTCCGAATAATTGGTCAGCAAAAGTACATTTTTTAAAGCGTTATGAAAAATTTCAAGGTCATCTGCATATTTTGGCACCCCATCTGGCGAATTTTGATAAAAAGAAAAGCGCATCTAATAGGTCACTAATTGGTCATAATTGGTCAGTTAGTCCGATTAATTGGTCAGCAAGAGTAAATTTTTTAAAGCGTTATGAAAAATTTCAAGGTCATCAGCATATTTTGGCAACCCCATCTGGCGAATTTTGATAAAAAGAAAAGCGCATCTAATAGGTCACTAATTGGTCATAATTGGTCAGTTAGTCCGATTAATTGGTCAGCAAGAGTAAATTTTTTACAAATATTTTTATAAGTTTCAAGGTCATTTGCATATTTTGGCACCCCATCTGGCGAATTTTGATATAAAAAAAGTGCATCTAATAGGTCACTAATTGGTCATAATTGGTCAGTTAGTCCGAATAATTGGTCAGCAAGAGTACATTTTTTAAAGCGTTTTGAAAAATTTCAAGGTCACCTGCATATTTTGGCATCCCATCTAGCGAATTTTGAAATAAAAACATATGCATCTAATAGGTCACGAATTGGTCATAATTGGTCAATTAGTCCGATTAATTGGTCAGATCGAGAAAATTTAAAATTTTTTATACCCTACACAGAGGCTATATTCGCTTTGTGTCGATATAGCTATGTCCGTCTGTCTGTCTGTCTGTCGGTCTGTCTGTTGAAATCACGTTTACGAGAAAACTAAGCAAGCTAATTCAATGGAATTTGGCACACAGGTCACACCTTTTGCAAGCTGCTAGCATGTAAAAATGGGCGAAATCGGGTCACGACCATGCTCTATGTAAATATACCTCAGCCCATTTTGAAAAAAATTGCTGCGATTTTGATGAAACTTTTTTAAATTTGCAAAGGCTCTTAAAGGGGCGTGGCACAGCCCTAAATTTTAACTTCTATAACGCTATAACTCGTAAACCGTGCAAGATATTGTGATGAAATTTGGTACACGGATACAAATCATATATACATATGGAATTGTGTTTAAAGTGGGTGGAATTGGAAAGTGAGCGTGGCACTTTTTAACAATTAAAAATTTTGATTTCGTAAAAAATAAAAATTTATAAAAATTGTAAGGATTATACTACTGAGAGCAGTCATCAATACAAGCTTCGTCAGTATACTGGAAAACCTCGTTGAAGGGCATGGCACAGTCCACAATATTTATAAACGTTATAATTAGAGAACTAACAACATAATCGTAATGAAGTTTAGTATGGCAGATATCCTTGCTAAAAGGTATCTTCTTACGAAAATTTGGCACAATAGAACCGGTGGGCGTGGCACCTTCCATATAAACAAAACACGTTTAATGCTATAGATAGTGTGCAATGAGAGTAATCTTTATTAAATTTGGTGCATAGATGTCACGATTGAGTATTTCTCGCCCTATGTTTTTTTAGTTTTTCATGGTCCTAAAAATTATTCAATGGAATTTAAACGGACTCTATAATAACTTACATGAACTACAAATCTTGATAAAAACTCATTCACCTGACATCATAGCACTGTAAGAAATCCGATTGAAAAAAAAAAATTTAAAATTAAAAATTATGAATATACGATGAATAATAATTTTAATACAGCATATGCAAAAGGTGGCACTGCTATACTGGTCAAGAATTCCATTCAGCATACATTCCTCTCTGTACCTGGTAACATGCAGGCAGCAGCGGTAGAAATATCAAGCAACATTAAAATCACTTTAGTTTCAATTTACATACCACCATCCGAACAAATTACATCTTTTAATCTCAACGCACTTTATAATACTTTTAACACATCAAACATTATTATCATGGGGGATTTCAATGCACATAGCACCCTTTGGGGTTCTCCTCATATGAACTCTAGGGGCAAAATAATTGAAACCTTTTTTCTTCAAACAAATCTCTCAATTTTAAACGACTGTTCTCCAACTCATCTATCTACCCACTCAACTTTTACCCATGTAGATCTTTCTCTGGCTTCTTCAAATCTCATCCCCTGGAGAATAGACTCACTGGAATATATACTCAAATCTTCACGGCAGTGACCACTATCCAATTTTAATTTATTTCAATAATTTTTTTCAACACCACAACAATAGCTCAATAAACAACAAACATCTTGCTCGGTTCAAAGTGGAAGAATTGAGTTGAAATTTAAACAAAGAAGCCGCATTATTTCACAAACACATAATTTCTGCTGCAAACAAACCCATTCCTCATACATCGATAAACTCAAATTATTCAAGGTGCGTTCACTGGTGGAGTAATAAACTTTCTAAGCTTCGTACAGATAAGCAAAAGCTCTGACATATTTTTAAAAACAACCTATCTCCTGAAAATAGGATCGCTTATAAAAAAGCAAAAGCAATTTTCAAACAAGAGGCAAAGATATCTAAACGAAAATCATTTCACGAATTTACTTCTGATGTAAATCCACGCACTACAACTAAACTCATGTGGAACAGAGTAAATCGTCTGTACGGGATAAAAACACATTTCAAAATAAACAGTCTTTCAAATAATGGATCGGTAATCCCCGAACCGATGCAAATAGCTAACTTCTTTGCAAGTGAATGGTCACTATCTAGGGATGAAAATTTCAGTTCTGAATTTATCGCAAGCAAAACCAACGCCACTACACAAATTAATTATACACCTTGTGAAAGCGCAAAAATTGAATCTGAGATAACTTTATTCGAACTAAATACTGTTCTTAAGGTTGTAAAAGGAAAATCACCAGGTTTTGATTAAATTAGCTATCCCATGCTTAAGAATCTTCCGTATACAGCTAAGTCCCGGCTTTTGCAAATATATAACCAAATTTTTCAATCTGGCGTTATTCCCCAGGAATGGAAAATAGCAACATTAATCCATAATAAGCGAAGAAACCATTTTGAAGGTTACAGGCCGGTTTCACTACTGTCCTGTTGCAGCAAAACTCTAGAAAAATTGTAGCAATGAGGCTGTCATGGTTTCTTCAAACAAATCATGTCTTTTCAAGCAATCAGGTAGCTTTCAAAAATAATAAAGGAACTATCGATGCGCTGTTGTTTCTTGATTACAAAATTGCAAAGGCTCTATCAACAAAAAACCATATTTCCATTATATCTCTCGATTTCGAAAAAGCTTTCGATATAATCGGCACACATGGTGTCATCGACCAACTCTGCGAATGGAAAGTAGGAAAAAAAATTTTGAATTTTGTGTATTCCTTTTTGAATAACAGAAAAATTAGAGTTCGAATTAACTCGTCGCATTCTGAAACGAAACCACTGCGAAATGGTATCCCACACACGTCCCGCTTGAAAAAAATTTAATCAAAGGTCCGTGGACTACGGAGTTTTTTATTGGATACTTTTCGGGACATCATCAGAAGTCAAACCGCGCAAAAAGCAAAATCGTAACACAATATTTTTTTTAATACGGCCATTTTTACGATTTTTTAACGAAATTCCGAGATTTTCATATTCTTTCGCTTTATATATATATACATATACACACAAATATGTGCACGCACACACCCACACCCACACTCACACACATACACACACACACACACACACACATACACATATATATATGTATAAATATTTATATATATATGTACAGTTTGTAAAGTAATTGTTGGCAAAATAAATTATGCAATACCATTTTCACTTTGATATTGAATTAAAATAAGAAATACATATAATTTTTTATTCAAATCTCTTACTCATTCCTCATTAGAAAACAACAAAATAATTATTTTTTAAAAACAAAAACAAAAGTTTATGGAACATAAATGAAAACAATATAAATTTCTTAGTGTCAAATAATTGTTAGCAAAATGCAAGGAACATATGAATAAACTAATAAACAAATAAGAAAAAGTTCAATAATTGCTATTTTCACCACGAATACCAATCACGGCTTGTAGCTTTCTTGGAAAAAATCTGTATTTGTCCCTCTATTGCTGCGTGTTTTCAGGTGAAGCATAAATAAACGCTGCTGTAGTGTTATTTTTCGCTTTTGCAGAGTGATCCTGCTCCTGCTTGTTTGTATCTTTCAATAAATACACAATTTTCGTTATTATGGTCTGAGCATCCACAGCAGAAGGAATAGATTTCGGCAACATAATGTAATAAGCCGTAATATAAATTTTGTCAATATCTATTTTGTTCCTCGAAATATCATAAATTTGTTCAACATTTTTAGTTATTCTGCCTTACAGAAACTTACATATGTATATTTGTATGGAGTCGTGTATGATAAATTTCAGTTTACGATATTTTGGAGAAAAAAAAAGATATCGATGCAATTCTACTTAAGTGCGTATTAAAGATAAAATATAGTTATTTCTGTCTCCATTAATAGTTTCACAAAAAAAGGTACTTTTCGATGTAACTTTGCCTCAAATATCTTGAAAAAACGTGATTTTCGCAGAAAATTTAAAAATTTTACTATTATTATGAAAATTTAACGCTGAAAAAGCATTAAAATGCACCCTTCGATATATATTTCCCAGCAATAATAATGAAAATATAACGCTCAAAATCGCGTTAAATTCCCCTAGCATACATTATTCCCGCAGAAAAAGTGAGAAAAAACGCTGCCATAGCTGCATATTTTACTTAGAAGAGAGAGATGTAGAGCGGAGAGAGAAAATAGTTGGTGAGCGG
This sequence comes from Meiosimyza platycephala, assembly GCA_963662105.1. NCBI lineage: Eukaryota > Metazoa > Arthropoda > Insecta > Diptera > Lauxaniidae > Meiosimyza > Meiosimyza platycephala. Next base: position 62,401,686 of record OY759208.1, read on the forward strand.
ATTCACGCATTTACAGCCTGAAATATTTTATTTTTTGTGCTATGAGATTTTACTACAATAGTTGTAGGAAATCTGTTGCCAGCAATAATTGTAGTAAATTCCCGACTTTTTTTCTTAGAGTGTACTTGAACAAAACGCTCTGTGTTTTGAGAATGGCATGGATAAGCTGTGAAGACAATTAAGTTTAGCAAAGAAAGCTATCAAATAAAGTTATTTTCTTGCACTAACTTAGTAAGGGGACATTCAAGTATTACGTAACGCAATTTTTGAAGGTATTTGACCCTTCCCCCCTCTCCTTAAACGTTACGGTATCACCCAAGTGACCATGTTTACCTAAAAGTCACAATTATGTTGCGCAATGTACCGGAAAGTTATTTTAGCGACTTCTGTTATGTTTTAGTCACGTTAATAAATATAACAAGAGATTTTTAACTCGCAGCGTAACGCGTTGTTCGAAAACCGCCCCCCCCCCCCCCATCTAAGTGCGTTACATAATACTTGAACGGCCCCTAATTTGATTATTTCTTTTGAATATTGTAATGCTTCCAGCTGGTCTTGCGTGAAGAACTGCAAGCATGGCGGCTCAGTCACTTCAAATTTGAGCCAATTGATCATATTGAAATATGAGTCACTCTCAAAATTTATAAAATGATCTATTTGTGGACCAAACATTTGACGAATGCATCCTGTTACTTCTTTGCGGGCGGCTAAAATCTTCTCATAGCCATCTGAATATACTTGCGGATTTGGAGAGGCCCAGATTTACCGTACAAACGGCAAATATTGGCGGAACTTTGAAAAAAAAATTTTATTGAATTTCCCGCCTATTTCGTTGCCACGCCTACCCACATTATAAGGGAAAAATGTCATTATAACTGAACATTGGTGATCGATCGGCTAGTGAAAAACTACTTGAGATCAAAACTGGTTGCAGAACGATTGAACGCACTTGCTTTGCTAACAATAGAGTCAGCTTTGCTCATGTCTTCAGATTGTGATGACATTATCAATGACTCTGTCATGCGAAAATCAAAACGTAAAAATTTAAACCAATAAGCAATAATTTTTCCACAAAAACCAATCGCATACATAATGGTAATTGTTGAATAACATAGGTCATATACTTACATACTTCATACTAAGGCTACTGACTGTAATAAAATAAAATATTTGCTCTCAGAAAAGTGCATTTTATTGATTGAAAAGCTTTTCGTACCAAACTTATTCCACCATTGAAGAAGTTTTGAAGGGGGAGAGGGGGAGGCGTTAATTTTAGCAACTGCCTATGGCGGCAAATTTCTAAATCCGGGCTTAGATTTGGGTTCGTTATCATTATAACAAAACATTCAATTAAATTTTATAACTTTAGTGGAATACAATATAGACGAATATCAAACTGATATGTATCTCACAGGTAAAATGAACAGCAATAATAAAATACATTAAGAGAGTAATAACGGTATTATTCCAACTATCATTCGATTAGAAATCATTTTAGCACTACTAACTATAAATACCGAAGATATGACGAAAAATTTAATAAGGTGACCCCTACGTTCCGTAAAAAACTTTAAAAACATTTTTATTTATTTATTTATATCTAAAAATAGTTCTAATGGAGTAATCGAAATACTTTAGTTGGAAAAATTTAATGATTTTTACAAGCTTTAATTTTCTGACATTAGGGTGGTAGAAACTGAGATATGGTGGGTAAGTTCAAAAACGGGGTACTTGATGTCAAGGATCATTAGATCAAAAAGTTGGTCTACTCAAGACAAAAACATTGATATATTGTACTTTGAGATCGGACTGTAAATGCCGAAGATATGATGTTTTTCTCAATTGCGCGACCTCTATTTTCGTCCAAAAAAAAAAAAAAATTTTTTCGAAATTACCTTGCAAAAATGCTTCGGATTTGCTGGTGTACCGAGAAATTTTTTTTTGAGGTACGGTCTAATGGCCACACTACAAAATCAAACTTAAGAAAAATAAAAACAATTTTCCTTTCGTTTTACACCAATCATGAACATACTAGTTGAAACAGGATTACCTACAATTGAGCACAGAATTGTATCTACTACAGCAGGACTGATACCCAAAATATTATTACCCGCTGAAAAACATATTATCAACAATATAGGAAAAATCAATGTCCGAAGAATACCGAAATTTCCATCTACTTTTTACCGCATTGCCAAATTCGCCAATGAAACTGGCCTTGATCTAAAATCACACTACACATACTACCCTCGTAAGCCACCTTGTGCCTTCAATGAAGACAGCATCGTGAAAACGTTAATACACCTGCCAAAAAAATCAACTTGTTCAATTACTTATCTAAGCTATTTCAATGAAACAGCGGAAAAGTTCAAAAATTGGAGTTTTTTTCTTTACGGACGGATCTAAAACAGTTTCCGGAACCACCTATGCGGTAGTAAACAATAATTTTCAAACTGTAAGACTTGCCCAATTAAATGAACACAGCTCAATATTTAAAGCAGAATCAGAAGCAATCCTGTTCGCAACAAACCTCTGTAAGTTACAAAAAGGTAATTTTTTAATCTGCACTGACTCTCTATCCGCAATTAAGGCTGTAGATAATTCACTTCATCAACGCGAAACAATAAAAAAAAATTCGCAACAATCTAGTTGAATCAAAAAATAAAATTAAACTCATGTGGATATCCAGTCATATAGGCATAAGGGGAAATGACATAGCAGACGAAGCAGCCAAATATGCCTCACTTGCACCAGTCATCAGACAACACACATGCAACAGAACCGATTTGAAAAGGCATATAAAGTCGTATTTAGCTGAAATAGAGAGACAATCATGGATGGCCTACTCCCACTATTACAAACGAACAAACCTGACAGGAAGGGCTCCCATATTTCCGTCCAATATTCAGAAAATACATCTTCAAAAATATGCACGGCTTCGAAACTCACCAACATCTAATGGAAAATACTTCACCAACACTGTGTCCGCTTTGCAATAACCACACAATATCCACCTTGCATCTCATAGATAACTGTGACATTTTAAAATCGTCACTAAAGAAAACATCGTCAAAATAATAGATACTTTAAAACATCTTAATGTATACTTACTTCAAAATCTAATTCATTAATTCAATCGTGCCGAAGACCTTAGTCGTCAGTGACTTATCTCTAAGTTTATTTTGTAATTTAAATTGTAAAATAAATATTTAATAATAAATAAAAAATTAAATTTAAATGGTTGCTTATTGCGCCAAACGTTATATTAGTTTGAGTCGATTGAAAAAATTTGTTTGAGTTGAATATAAATTTGTTAATCGTATTTTTATTTGATTTCACTTCTCATTAACATGAAAACTTTGCAATTCGCAACATATTCAAGTATATTTGGTACGTAATTTAGGTATTTATGATTGTATAAATACCAACAACATCCTATATAAGGATGTAACGATATTTGAAAAATCGTTTTTGGCCATCGGTTTTTAGCACAAATCGATATAAATAAATGTATACGTTTGCGAAAAGAAAATAGGTTTTTATTCAAATAGGTGATGTATTGATTATTAACAAAGGAATGATTGCTTCAAAATAATATTTGTTTCAACCAAAATATGATTTAGTAATTATTACCAAATGTATAATTGATCCAATAATATTATTCAATTCACTGTAATATGTGACATTTTAACATATATCAAATATTTAATTCGCCTATATCAAACATACTACATATTTGTTAATTATTACCAAATTTTGGTATATACAATTAAATTGTTTTCTCAGTGTAGGTCTGAAAAATGGTCCGTGTTTTTTGTAGCATATTTAATTCAATTTGTGCACTTTTTTTGTAGTAACACATGGGTCATTAAGTCCCGGGATTAACATAGAGATAACGCCACCTTCTAATTTTTCTCCACCTTACAGGGTAGCTCTGGTCTCTAATTGACATGAGTCAAAATTTGATGAAATTTTGGCGTTTAGATTAAAAGTTATAGTGGTTTTAGTGAAGCATCCTTTTTTAGCGCTTTAAACAGCTTGCACCGGCAGTTGTCCGCTCAGCTGGTGATCTTCTTGATTTTGGCCTGTATTAATTGATCCCTGTTTCATCCATTGTCACATATCGATGCAGGAAACCCGTTGTATTTCGCTTAAACAACTCCAAACAGGGCGTTGAATTGTAAACGCGTTGTTGTTTTTTATCAAAAAAACGGGCAAACGCTGCACCCATTATGAACACAGCTTTTTCATTGACAATGCTCATGCAAATTATTGAATACACTTCTTTCTGATATCTTCAACTCTGTTATCTCACGCAATTTCGATTCCCGATCGTCCTAAACGACTTCATGAACTTTTTTGATATTGTCTGGGACAACTGTTGAATTCGGGCGACCTAAGCGCTCACCGTCATTTGTGTCTGCGAGGCCGCGTTTAAAGTCCATACCACCTTTTAACCATTGATATCGATAAAGCAGAGTCCGAATAACATTTATCGAGCCATTGCTTTGCTTGGACATTTTTGTTTCCATCAAAAAGCAATGGTAAATCAACACTCGAATTATTTTTCATCCATTCTTCATAAACAGACAAAAGGAGCTTCAGTAATACCACTGTAACTTTAAATCTAAACGCCAAATTTTCATCAAATTTTTACATATATCATCTGAAAGCCGGGGCTATAAAAAAATTTGGAGAAAAAATAGGAGGTGGCGTTATCTTCATGTTAGTCCCGGGACTTATTGACACAGGCCCATGCGCAAGGGGGGTTTCGGAGGTTCTAACCCCCCCATTGGAAAGTTTTTTATATAGACTTTTATTGACAATATGTTCTTACTTAAATGAAAAACCAAAAAGACTTGCGCCTCTTACGAAAAAATGAAAATTTTATGAAAATAAAAAAACTTACATATGTACATAAGTATATGTAAATGGAAAAAGGTATGAATTTTATGATATTTTCCAAAGTTATGTCGGGAATTTCGATATGAAAGTACATGCGTTCTTAGGTTTGATTGAGGAATAACTCATAAAAAAAACAAGATGTTATATTAAAGTTGTTTCGAGAAAAAATTTTTTTAAGAAAAATATTAATGTTTCAACAAATTTATTTAAATCTTTTTAATTTTTTTTATAAAGTTATAGTATTTCTTAACAAAAAATATTTTGTAATTTTTATCCTATCTCCTATAGTTTTTAGATATTTCGTTTCAAAAAATGCTCAAAAAGGTAATAAAAAAACAAAGTGTGCAGTTATTAAAAGAATGGCCGATATGTACATATGTATGTATGTATATACGATACACACATAAGCATATACAGTGGCTCACAGCTTATTTCATGCAGTGCATACTTTAAATTTCAATGCTCTGTAACTTTCAAACGAATTGGAATATGAAAAAAGTTTTGATACCATTTGAAAGAACAAAAATTGTAGTTTTAAAAAAATGTTTATATATTGTAAAAAAATATTACCTGGAATTTTTATAATAGAAAATCGAAGAATACTACTGAATTTCATGTCACAGCTTATTTCATGCAGACATGTATGAATTGAAAAACCATTGTTTAAAATAATGATTTCATAATTTTAAGTATGTAGTGTGGTAGCCTCTTTGGTCAACTACAGCTTAAAGACGGTTTGGCATCGAAGCTGCAAATTTTTTATTGGTATCTGGCGAGTTAAATCGCCACTCAATTTTAAGTGCCTTTTTTAGGTCGTTTTTGCTTGAAATGTTGTGTATTCGGATATTTTTTTCCAAAATCGTCCATAAATTTACAAGCACCCTTAAGTCAGGTGACTATGCTGGCGGTGCCATCAAATAAGGGCACTTATATATTAACCAGAATTGAACTAAGCCCGCTTTGTAATTCGGGTTTTTATCTTGGTAAAACCGTAAATTTGTCTGCATGCCCAGATTTTCGGCACTCTGCAGCAAATTGACACTTATAATCTGAAGACACATATCCATACTAACGATATTTTCCATTAAACCCAAATTTCCGGTACCAGCAGCTGACATGCAAGCCCAACCCACGGCACTGTTTTATATCGCGTGTATGTTTTCCTTGTTGTTTTTTCTATTTGGCTATCGCGACATGCTATCTGAGTCAAATAAGTTCAATTTCGATTCGTCCACAAATATTACTGAATTCCAGTACTCAATGGTCTTCAAAACATGTTATTTGGCGAAAATCAGACGGACAATCTAATTTTTAACTGATGAACGGCCTTTTGCGAACTACTCGCCAGTTAAACACTTTCGGTTTGGGCTTGCATGTCAGCTGCTGGTACCGGAAATTTGGCTTTTATGGGAAATATCATTAGTATGGATATGTGTCTTCAGATTATAAGTGTCAATTTGCTGCAGAGTGCCGAAAATCTGGGCATGCAGACAAATTTACGGTTTTACCAAAATAAAAACCCGAAATACAAAGCGGGCTTAGTTCAATTCTGGTTAATATACAAGTGTCCTTAGTTGATGGCACCGCCAGCATAGTCACCTGACCTAAGGGTGCTTGTAAATTTATGGACGATTTTGGAAAAAAATATCCGAATACTGAACATTTCAAGCAAAAACGTAAATAAATATTTTTTTTATATTACAATTTTTGTTCTTGAATTACAATTACAATTTTTGCATTGCAATTTAAAGTATGCACTGCATGAAATAAGCTGTGAGCCACTGTATACATATATATTAGGGTGGTTCAAAATGCAATATATGTTTCGATTTTTGGTGCTCAGGCCCGAAAATATATCTTTAGACCATGGAGCTATTCTACTAAAATTTCAGCCGAATCGGACTATGGGAAGGCGTGTCAGTGGGTCCAATTGTATGATTATTGTGCATTTTCGAGACGATTTTTTAGTATTATTTCTTTTAGTTAAAATAAATATCAACTTCGAGGTATATTCGTGGTTATCATTTTTTACAGACTCAGTATGATGTGAAATATGTGTGAAAATTATAAATCAGAAAATCGCCGCAAATTTGAGTCTTGATTATTGATACGAATGTGAAAAATGCTAAAAAATCTGACATACTTCCACTTTGTCCGTTCGAAACCCTACCTATTTTATATTTTTCGGCCACGGCACTATGCGCAATCGATTGGGAATCGGTTTTTACACAGAAAACGATGTGTCAAATATTTTTTGTACCAACGATGTGATCTGAAGAAATACTTGATTAATAAAAGCAAGCATTTTCGTCATAAGAAAATAAAGATTTTTAGTTTATAAGAAAGTTGATTTTAGCGACTGATTATTTTATAATTAAACATTATTTAATCGAACTAACAGTCATTAAGCAAAGACCAATATTGTAAATTTTTTACTTATTTGATCAATGCTATTTTTCAACAAACATGACAAAGATAACAAATGGAACAATTTTAACCTGGTAATTGGTGACATGTTTTGGCTATTACCAATAGCCTCATCAGACCAGTTTTGGTTAATTCTGTACATGGACTCGAACCCCTGACCGTTCATACATTGCAATTGCATATTTTGCGACGGCCGCTCTAACACTTGAGCTACTGAAGGACCGGAATGACTGTAAATCTAAATATCGTTGTCAAGATCTTCACCATACCATGCTGCATAAGGAGTTAAACGCTAACCCCAGCAGCATTTCAGCAACTGTTTGTGCAACATCTAATGCAATTTCTAATGACTGTGCATCTTTTAATTTGCAAAACGGACAGAAAAAAGAACGATTACCATATAACTTGAGTACACTTCATACTTTATCTTTGCCACAAGTATTGCTGGCAACCGTACGTGTCATAATTGAAACGGATAATGGACCTCTATAATTGAGAGCCCTCTTAGACCAAGCTTCACAAGCTACTTTAATTACAGAGGACGCTGCTCAAACTCTTCAATTGAAAAAATACACAACTTTTCAAATATTCAATAATGGCGTTTCAACCTAAGCAGCCCTCACTCGGTAACAGTAGTCGAGAAATTAGAAAATCGATAATCGCAATATACACCGTAGTCAGCAAGACTCCTGCGTATCCAGATATATTCACAAGATTTTCATCTTTAAACAAATTGATTCGAATAACTGCCTATATGTACAGGTTTTATTATAAATGTTCAGTGCAAGTGAATGAACCACGTCACAAAACAGAAAACGGATTTTTGAAAACATATGAGCTGCAAAACGCTCTTCAAAAACTTATAAAACTGTCTCAGCAAATCGACTTTGCGCATGAATTATCAGCGCTCAGCAAACAAAGAAGTGTTCAAGTCAAGAGTAACATTTTAAAATTATCACCATTCATTGACACTGAAGGTATTTTACGTGTTGGAGGTCGCATACGCCACTCAGAACTTAACTTTTCACTTAAACATCCAATTTTGCTAAAGAAGCAGAACCCACTCTCAATTTTAATATTTGTAGATGCCCACAACAAAACACTACACGGAGGTCTTCAGCAGATGCAAGCTTATGTTGTACGTAAATATTGGATAATCTCTGCACGGAATCTGGCAAAACTCATTCAATGACAATGCGTCACCTGCTTTAAGTATAGCACAAAAACATTTCATCAAGTAATGGGTGATTTACCTGCAGTTCGACTACACCCTACACGCGCGATCAAGCACAGCGGAGTCGATTATGCGGGACCCATCGTAATTAAACAATCAAAGGCAAGAAATTCTGTAACAACAAAAGGATACATCTGTCTATTTATCTGCATGGTAACAAAAGCACTGCACTTAGAAGCAGTAACTAATCTTTCGACAGACTCATTTTTAGCCTCATTTCGTCGTTTCGTAGCCCGTCGTGGTGCCTGCACAGATTTGTACTCTGAGTCTCAGACTGTGGTACTAATTTCATCGGTGCAAATAAAAAATTGCAAACTTCAACTTTACATCTAAAACAAAATTTATCCGAAGATCTACTACACATGCTAGCGAACCATGGAACCACTTGGCATTTTATACCGCCTGCATCGCCAAACTTTGGCGGCCTTTGGGAAGCTGGTGTAAAATCAACTAAATACTACTTGCGTCGCATTATGCAGAATCGTGTACTTACGTATGAAGAACTGAGTACTTTGCTAACGCAAATTGAAAGTTGTTTGAATTCTAGGCCCTTGTGTCCGCTTTCCACCGATCCTTCAGCTTTCAACATATTCACCCCTTCTCACTTTCTCATAGGTGAACCCACACTTTGTGTACCGGAAGATAACGTGTTGGATTGCTCTATAGACCGCTTATCTCGTTGGAAAGTCGTCGCAAGATTGAAACAAGATTTTTGGAAACGATGGTCAAGCGAGTATTTGTCTCGTCTTCAATCAAGACCTAAATGGCTGACATCACAGCGTAACGCTGAAGTAGGTGATTTAGTTATCGTATTTGATGAACGCTGCCCACCAGGTCAATGGCCACTCGCTCGCATAGAAACCACTCATCCAGGTCAAGATGGTCATGTCCGTGTTGTTACACTGCGCTCAAAAGGAAAGCTTTTCAAACGGCCTGTATCTAAAATTGCTTTTCTGCCTAATAACGACTTATTCCAGCTTAGTGAACCTGTTCGTGACCTTAACACATCAAAATTTTTGACTAATAACAACAACAATGATGTCAACTAAGCAACAGTATTCAATTAACAATCCGAGTTAAGAACAGTTGTTCTTAGGAGGGGAGAATGTTGGCACTTTTATATATATTTTGTTTTTGCTTAATTTAAATTTCAATTTAACAAGTTGTAATAAAATATTAAAAGCACCCTGTAAAAATTACTTAAATTCAGTCACATTATATAGTACATACATAATTTCAGTAGTTTCTCAGTTAACTATTCTAGTTTCTAAATCTTCACATGTACATGTTAACATTATTTAAACAGTTCATTTATTTTTTCTCATTTATGGATTAACTGCTTTTCTCAACATGGATTAACTATTTACTCTCTTAAGTTCTCATTTCAATTATTGAACCACTTTATGTAAGCTAAGTTACTTTTCAATTTTTATAATAAAGTCAGAGTAAGGTCATAACTCAACAGCGAATGTTCTGCACACGCGTTTTAAATTAATTAAATTTTTGTAGAATCTGTTTGTTGAAATTTTGCAAAGAACAATTGCTCTTTCCGCGGTGTCATTCATGGATTTTCTGGAAAAAGGCCCCATTTTCTGGCCAAATGACTATTCGTGCAAGTGGTCGAAGATTGTGGCCCAAAAATTACATATTATGAACGACGCCGCAAAAAGAGCGATCGCTCTTGTATAAGAATAAGATCAGTTTTAAAAATTACTTAAAGTGGCCGCCGAAAACAGAAAAAAATCTTCAAAATGGACAAATGTGAAATATCAACGTTTCTTGAACAAAAACTAAAAATTCTTATTTTCATATGACGAAAATGCTTGCTTTTATTAATCAAATATTTCTCCAGATCACATCGTTGGTACAAAAAATCTTTGACATATCGTTTTCTGTGTAAAAAAAGATTTCCAATCGATTGTGCATAGTGCCGTGGCCGAAAAATATAAAATAGGAATGGTTTCGAACGGGCAAAGTGGAAGTATGTCAGATTCTTTAGCATTTTTCACATTCGTATCTATAATCAAGACTCAAATTTGCGGCGATTTTCTGATTTATAATTTTCACACATATTTCGCATCATACTGAGTCTGTAAAAAATGATAACCACGAATATACCTCGAAGTTGATATTTATTTTAACTAAAAGAAATAATGCTAAAAAATTGTCTCGAAAATGCAGAAAAATCATAAAAATCGACCCACTGACACGCCTTCCCATGGTCCGATTCGGTTGAAATTTTAGTACAATAGCTCCATGGTCTAAAGATATATTTTCGGGCCTGAGCACCAGCAATTTGACGGCATTTAATTTTTCCATATGACTTTGAATCAGCCTAATATATGTATGTATATTCATTCAACAATTTTTGTATTTTTGTCTTTTTTTGTATGCTTTGTAGTCAAAAATACTTTTTTTACGAACTTTATAACCTGAGATGAAATATCCGAATTAACCCAGCAATACACAGCGTATGAAATTTCATACAATGTTTGAATCCAAATCGCTATTTTTTACCAACAACCAAGGTAGTCGGTGATGACATTTTTGAATTTTTTGGTGTAAATATTTTCAATAAACAAAATCAAATTTTTTTTTATTTATTTTTTTATAGCAAAATGCATTGTTTTTTAGTGAATTTTCCAAAATCGCATGAAAAATTTTTTTTCTGGGAACTGCTGGGTTAAACCCCACCCCCCCTTGGATAATTTCTGCGCACGGGCCTGTATTGACCCATGTGTTACATATGTTACGTTTGAGGAATTCTTTAAATTTTCTGGTTTTAGACGGTTTGAAAACATTTTTAATCTATAATTTGGACGTTTCTTAATAAAATGAGCCATTTATCACCCAAAATTTTGAGTGGGAACACCCCATCTCCTCCGTGACCGGAAAAAAAGAAATTCACCCCATTTGAACAAAATAAAAATGTCGCTCGTTTGCAAATTAAGTTTGTTAGAGATCAAAATATCTCGAATGAAAAATTGGCTGTATTTAAATTTTAAATTAAATTTAGTTTTCAAGGAATGAGATCACGTCAAGTGGGCACTCAAAATTCCACTTTTTTTTTGTCAAATAGATGATTTAGTGATTATTAAAAATAAATTATTGCTACAAAAATAATATTTGTTTCAACCAAAATATGATTTGGTAATTATTACCAAATATATAATTGATCCAATAATGTTATTCAATTCAATGTAATATGTGACATTTTAACATATATCAAATATTTAATTCGCCTATTTCAAATAAACTATTTGTTAATTATTACCAAATTTTGGTATATATAATTAAATTGTTTTTTTAGTGTACTAACTTTTTTAATGCATGAATTTGCGACAAGTATAAATGAAAAATTAATTCCTCTTAAAGTTGTTAACATAAAATTATAAAATTTAGAACACATTTTGACAATTAATTGCATGATACAAAACTTTAATAATTATATTTTCACATTTTTTATAACTTTCAAAGAAACAATCAATGATAATTTTGCCTTTTCAATACGAAAAATTAATATTTGTATTTTTGGTATAAGCCTTGAATATTTAAGATTGAACATACATACATATGTACATGCACTCGCGCTCACAATTAAGTATACGGTTTCCATTTTCTAACAAAATTAGGTATATATCGAATTGAAGTAATAAATAAAAGACATTTTTACATTTTTTTTGATGTAAAGATGTTCTGTCATATATTCTCAGTCAATTCAATGATTTTCAAAATACATTTTAGGTCTGTTTGTTTACTGAAAATTTGTACGAATTTCTAACAATTGTTACTGAATTGACAATATTTTTTCATAAATAAAATAGAAAATTGTTTTGAAAAACTTCAATATTTTGTCAGTTTTTACAAATTTTTACTGGATTGCGTTTGTTTACTTTTATGAAAATTTCTTTCTTTGAGAGCAAATATTTTCTTACTCTCAAATTTCGTTACTGGATAATTGTTACTGGGAAAGTAAACAAACACACCTTTTTATACAAATGAGGACAAAATATTGTCTTAAAACTAAATATCAGTTTATATGAAAAAACATAAAAAAGAAAATGTTCAAAAATAGTTAACTAATTCAATTTTTTTTTTCAAATTTGGTAATTTGTATTTAGTATTTCTTACCACCTGCAAATGCCTACGCAAATGTTTTGGAAGACATGTGTACACGGAAAAAACACCAGCTCAAATTTTATTAAAAATTAATAGGAGATTATAAAAATTAAAATCTGAAAACAAATATTACTCTTTTTAAGTAATAAATAAAAAATTATTATGAAAAATTCTATTCTAGTTTGTAATTATTTTCATTTTACATTTTTTAATAAGTGCATATTAAAAATTATTTTCTTCATTTTAATTATCACCTAAAAACTTTGAAATTTTACAAAGAATTTATTAAATTTCAATAAATTGCGACATTAGAATTTTTACATATTTCATATCGTAATAAATGATTTCCACTTTATAATTTATAAAAAGTATTGTAGTTATAGTTGCATTCTTTTCTATTATTTTGTTAGTTAATTTTTGCGCGTGGCGGTATAGAAAAATTCATATCTAGAGAACCACGACTCTTCCCCACTCTAAACTAAATTGCAAAATGATTGCTAAGGTTTTATTTTCTCTCTGAAAAAAATTAATAAAATTAAACATACCGTTTTACGAAAATTTTCGATTTTAATTTTTAAACTGCAAAATTTTTGCTTATAACTTAAGAGAAGAAAATTTTCAATACAACGATTAGAAAATAGACGTATAATGCTAACTTTTATACCCAAACGGTTTCCTCTCTGACGTGTGAATTTTGACATACAAGCATCCGAAAATTCATGTATTTTTAAATTTTATGATTCTCAGAAAATCGTATTTTCTTCGAATATAAGTCCGCAAAACTTTTTTCCAAAAACACGTATCGAATATTTTTAGACAAAGTATCGAAAAAGAATTTACTTTGAGAAATCTAAATTTTTAATGTAATGCAAGGTACAGATGCTCCAATCTGTTGTACAACGAAGTTTAGTTGTACAACGTATTGTATCGATTTTTGCATCGTTGTACAACCAAATTCTGTGTTGGTACAACGGTTAGATAAAAATCAAAAGGGTTTAATTTTTTGTGGGCGGAGTTAGCGATTGTACAACGAGTTGAAGCGTTTGTAGCGAGGTTCATGCAATATCATTTGCTTAGTGGTTCTCTACCGTTCACATATCAATTGTCAACGAGTGTCAAAGACAAAAATGGCGATTGAAAACAACGAAAAGTGGCGTAATTTTATTAATACTTACCAAAATTAACCTGAATTATAAAATGTAAAATTGGATAAATATAAAAATAAATTTATCCGGTTAAAAGCATATAAAACTTTATTATTGGAATATAGAAAGAAAGATAAAACTTAAAGAAAAAGTGGTGCTGGAGCGGATGATGTTTATGAGCCCAGCTTATGGTAATTTTATTTACTGGATTTTCTACATGATATTGAGTTGCCTTGTGCTGGAGTTACAACAGTATATTGATCTGATGAGGAAATAGAACCGAGCTATGTGGTATGAAAGATTAAATCGAACAAATTGAAGTTTGCACTTTTTTACAGGCACCAGCTGCAAAACAATCGAAAATCACTCAAAACATAGCAGAAAGAAATAATTTATTAAAGAAAGCTAGTGCGCATTTAGAAGATATAGGCAAAAAAACAGACAAGGAAGAAGCTGCGGCATATGCGGAAGGATGGGCTTTCTCATATAGAAAATTAAGCACTGAGCAACAATTATACGCCAAAAAGGCTGTGCATGAAATATGTTGTACTGGCACAGATAAATAAGTTGACCATTGACAGAGTGGCTCAGGGAACTTCACGGAGTTTTACTCCTTTTGAGTTTTCAAGAGCATCGACGCCACAAGAGATGCATTTGTGTAATTTGTACCGTCTGAGCCATCATACTCAATGATATTTAATAGCAGTAACATTTGATACGATAGCTGTGGCACCACACGATGCGCAAACATTTCAGTTTTATACAATGATAGTGAATATTCTTAAATTCCTTTTTTACTTTAAAATGTATTCGCTTAAGTGACGTTAAAGTTGAGTCAAGGCCAATTTCTCATTAGTTCTGACCACAATTTAACGGTCATGTTTGGGCCTAAATATTTATAAAAAAACCAGTTAAAAACTTAAAACAAATTTCGTGCAGAAGTGATAGAAAAATGGCCTTAACTCAACCTTAACCAAATTTTTTTTAGCTGGACTGCAGCTGTTTTTTCCCCGTCCTTTATTTATAAATATATACCATGTACAAATATCTACATAAATATATGGCAAAAATTTCTCTCAAATACTTCTGTAGCGATTTCTATTAAACTTTAAGAATTAGTGAAAATGGAAACCAAATTAGGATTCAGATAAGTTTGGACAGCTCAAACAGTAGACTAAACTTTCAACTTTCATAGGTTTTTAACCTTTTCGTTCAAAGTCATTAAACTTTTAATATTTTTTCGATTCTGCCAATACAAAATTAACATAATAACATTTTTGACTGCTCGATTTTTCATTTAAATTTGTTGACTGCAGTGTCGTTATTTTCGTAGTAAAATTAAAAATTTTAATAAAAATTTGTCAAAATTTCTGACAAAATCGATGTAGATCCTAAAGAATATACAATAAATTTAAATTTTTTAATATGTTTTTAATTTGTAAATTTATATTACATGTTGTACATATGTATGTGTGTATATTAGAGCGGTTAAAAAAAAAACTTTCTGATTTTTTCACGATGTGTTAGTGGATTTCAATAGCCCTATATGTCTAGACAAAACAGCTCATAAGGATTTTCATCAATTTTGAAAACTGGATTGCCGCCGCCTGTTTTAAGTTGCCTACCCATTTTCGAAAATATTGATTTAAAAAATTATGCAAGCTAAAGAGGATATCAAATTTTGCAAGGATCAAGGAATTCGAATCCGTGATCAGTTTTTCTTCTTCTTCTTTTTTTCTTACAAAAAAGTTGAAAATTGCCCGGACAAAAATTAAAAAATGCCGATTTTCTACTTTTAAGTTGCAAAATCTTGATATAATATTTTACCGCCGATCTAGTGGTACATTATTTTTAATGTACCTTTATTTGCCTAAGAGAACACCGTAAACCGTATATCAATCTCTTATTTCAAAACAAAGATATCTGCATTTTTCTAAATTAATAGACCCGAAATTCTTCGATTCCGCGTTGACATATATAGTACATATTAACCTGATTCAATATTTTTTATTATTCTAAACAGCTATTATCGATTGAGGAACTTGAATCAGTGATTGGTTTTCTTCTTCTTATTTTTTTCTTATAAAAAAATTTAAAATTTACCGGAAAAAAACAAAAAATACCGACTTTCTGCTTTCAAGTTGCAAAATCGGCCCATATTATTTTACCACCGATCCCGTTGTACAATATTTTTAATGTATTTTATTTGCTTAGGAGAATGCCGCAAACCTTATATCATTATCTTATTTCAAAACCAAGGTATCTACATTTTTCTAAATTTTCAGACCTGGTATAATTCAACTATTCTATAGATTTTTCTAGGAATTTCAAAAATTTCAAATTATGCCAGATATGTTAATTTAGAAAAATGTAGATATCTTGGTTTTGAAATAAGATAATGATATTCCGTTTTAGCTTGCACCATTTTTTAAATCAATATTTTAGAAAATGGGTAGGCAACTTCAAACAGGCGCACAGTGTTGCGACTAGAACAAGCTAGCTGGACAAAATTATTTTTTTGCGTTTTTGTATTTGTTGGATCAAAACAAAAAAAAATTGTATGGGAGGCCTGGTCGCAAACGACCCCCTGGGCCGGTACGGGTCAAATTTATGGACGCGAAAACTATCTGGCCAATTTTGATGCAATTTTTACAGTATCTTAGTATCGATCAAACGGGTTTCATAGGTTATAAAACTTTTATTTAGGGTGGCCATCATTCAAAAATATATTAAAAAAAATTATTATCACAAGGACCACTTGATCGATTCATATGGAATTTACACCAAGTGTCTTTTATATTAAAAGGCATAGCTAAGGCTATAAGACTTTTATGAAGGATGCATATTTAGGGTGGCCCTCATACAAATATATTTTTAAAATATCATTTTCAAGAAGACCAGTTAATCAATTCACACAGATTTTACACCACTTAGCCTTTATATTAAAAAGCATAGCTTAAATTTGTTAAGTTTTTATCGTTTTGCGCGAATTTTTCCTATTCCTGGTATAACTCACATTTTTTGATAGAAAATATATACTCTAAAACCAAACAAAAAAAAATATATATGTGCAAAATTGTGCAAAAAGATATTACTTTCAGAAGAAGCAGTGAAAGAATACCTTTCATTATAAAAAATAAAATGGCTGAATACACGTGAATACAAATATTTTCTACTCTCCCAAAGTTAGGAAACTAAATTTATTATTTAACTCTATTAAGACTTTTATTTGTTGTTGTTTTCAATCAAAAACTATAATATTATTTTTCACTTTTTATATTAATTTCATTAGTACTTACCTTCAACTTTGAAGTTCATTAAAAAAAAATTTTTTTTTAATATTGACAAATAGCAAAATTAATATTTTTCCACGACTACTGAATCACAAGTTTTCAGAAATTAAAAGTAGAACAAAACAACTTCTCTCTCTTCAACCGTCTGAAACTGTAAATTTACTTCCAGAAAACAAAAATATTTGTTGGTTTCCTAGCTTTTAGAGTATTTGTTGTAAAACTATACCGTTATTTTCTTTAAACGAGAGATTCACTTTTGTCCAGCTAGCATACACTAGACGCAACACTGTGAGGCGGCGGAAATCCAGTTTTCAAAATTGATGAAAATCCTTATGGGTTGTTTTGTCTAGACATATTGGGCTATTGTAATCCTCTGACACATCGTGAAAAATTAAAAAAGTTTTTTATTTTTAACCGCTCTAGTGTATATACTAAAAAAGATATGTAAGATTTAAAAAATTTAGGTTGATTCCAATTTATTAACCCATTAAAGCCCACAGCGATCTAGAAAGGCTAGAGAACTGAAATTTGTAACAGATATTTCTTGCAAAATTGTTAGTGGTTATACGAAATTTCAGCTTTGTAACTTTGAAAATAGAGGCGTGGCCAGCTGTTACCATATGGTAACAGTGGGCCATCCGTAGATAAAAACTTATTATGTTTTCATATAAAAAATTTAGCTCAACACATATGAATGCTTTTGCTTTTTTTTTATTAAAATGAACGAAATAACATAAGTTATGAAATACATAGTTAGTTTATGCATGAAATAATATAAATTATGAGTAACATAGTTAGTTTAGTACAAAATGATATTTCTTAAAACAGTTTATACATAATCCAACACTACATTTTGAACATTGTGTACGAACTGACGAACTACAGTTACTACCAGCACATCGGCGTCTTTTATCTTCATTTGTTCTGACTACAAAGTGTCCGAGCATATCGTAACGGGACGTGCATTCGACACTGTTTGCAGGACGACGATATCCTTGTGGAGGTCGGGTTACCCCTAGAGTACAACAATATCGTAACGCAATTTGACGACGAAAATCCAACTGAGATGTATTACCTCCAGCTTTTTTATGAAGGATCCAAGCATTATTTATGGAAACATCAACTAACCACGTAAAAATTGAAGAGTACCACTTTTTTCCTCTTGCTCCGATTCTATAAATGTTTACGTTTTGGTCCATACGATATGTACCACCCATGCATTTATTGTATTCCATAACTGCATGTGGACGTGTTACAACAATTCTTTTATGTTCTACCCTTGAATATCGGAGTGCTTGTCCCAATGGAGCCATACCATATAGAGTAGAAGCAATGCTAACTACTGAATTGTCCACCCATTTGGTAATTTGAAAACCAGCAGTCTCGCAAACAGTACCAATGGTGTATCCGCGCTCTTTTTTTTAACAAATCTTTTCTTGGGAGAGGGCATGATTGTGGAATCATTTTTTCTCGAATGGTACCTGTACCATTGTAGCCACGCTCTTTTAAACCCATTAAACTGATGGTGAAGTAAATAGGTTGTCAAAAAAAAAGTGAAATGGCATTGATTTTATATTTTCATCAAATTCATCAATAAAAAAAAACAACGGGGTAGAATTTTTACCATACATACTAAAGTATCTCTGATTGAGGCGTGGATTGTTGCCCTGATACATCTCGAAATTTACTAAGTAACCTAAAGTTGTATTTAGACACCACATTTTGTAGCCAAATCGCAGTGGTTTTCCTCTTATGAACTGCTTGCAACCATGTCGTCCAAAATATTGTATCATAGATTCATCATACGATAAATCTTGTTCAGGGTGAAAATGTTTTGCAAATCTTTCTTTCAAGGCATCAGTAAGTGGTCTGAGTTTCCAAATTTTATCATCTGTATTTTCTTTTGCATTATCACAGAAGTGAATATGACGGAAAATTTCAAAAAATCTGTTGCGCCTCATCGCTTCTGACACAACTAAATTTTGTAGATCTGGCTCGTTAGACCAATATCCTCGTTTGTTTGGCACAAATGAATATCCCGTTATGATAAGGATTCCAAGGAATACTCTCATTTCATTTTTGGAAATATTTGGATTTGGACTGCCTTTAAGAACGGCATACTTATTAGTTTCAATACTACAATCCTTTGTTGAGCAATCTCGATAATCGTTCTCAACAAAAGGAGACTTCGGAAGGCTGCGACTATCGTTAGACCATACTAAGTTTGAAGGTCCATTAGTTTTTTTTGTGAAGATGGAATTGTTTTTCTTTTACGCTTTGTGGTGCTTGTTGAGACTGGCAAATTTTGATGAGTGTGAGAATCTCTAATATTTAATTTAGAAGGTGTGAGCTCTACGGCATCTCTCACTGGTGCAGTCAGCAACAAAGTGCCGTTTTGTAAAACAGTATTGGTACCACGTCTAAGCGGACTTGCATTCACCGAACCTATTAAAGAACCTGATGGTGTAGTAGAATCCAGGAGACCAACATTTATATTGTCACATGAATTTGATAAAATATCTTCTAGCATCATTTCTATTTGTTTCCCAGTATCATCTGGATCATCATCGAGAATTGCGTCATTATCTGGGAAATTTAGAACCAACATGCATGGAGCTATCAGTTGAGACTTAGGCAAATTGCTGATGTCACCAGGTCCATCCTTCTCTCCCGAGTCTTCATCTGACTGCCCATTCTCTGGTGGCTCCAAAACTATTTCTTGAACCACGTCATTTGTATCTTCTTCATCCATAAGCTCTTGCAAATATTCACATATCTCTTCTCCTGTCATTTTAAATCTAAAAACCAAAATTACCATGCAAAATGACTTCTAAAACTAAAACGAAGCATAAAAAATATAAGTAGCAACAATGGCCCACTGTTACCATATGGTAGCGTCAGAAAAAATAAGTTTTAAACAAATTAGAGTAGTGAATGGCCCACTGTTACCATATGGTAACATCGTTGAAAGCATTGTCTGTGGGTCTCAGGCGAAACAAAAAAGAACAAATCATTATATTATAATATTCTACTATTTATTGACTAGAAGTTTGTGTAAAAAACTTTTCAAAAAAACTAACATACATAGGAACAAAATAGTTTCTTACCTTCGCTGTCGTCCAGCATCCGATTTTTTTGGGTTTTCACTTGCACTGCTTTTTTTAGACATGTTTTTTGCACAAAATCAAACACACAACTGACAATTTCAAAATTTCCTGTGCTTTGCTATGAATTTGTTTTTGTAACTATACCGTCAGAAACATAGCAACATGTGTATTCAAATTTTAAAATTTGTTTGAAAAAAGGTAAGCGAACGTTACCATATGGTAGCAGTGGGCTTTACTGGGTTAATAGCATCGCATAAATTTTTTCTGATATTTTTTGCCTCTAAAGATGAATTTCTGGCTGTTGTAGGTTCCATAGGAAGTAATACTGATCCATTATGGTCTTCATTAAATGGTTGAATTGAGATATATGAAGCACCTCCCATCTTTTTCAAATAATTGTGTAAATAGCAACAAGTAAGAACGATAAATGCTGCTTTTCCTGGTGATACTCGTATTATTGACGAGATAACTTGGAAGCGAGAAGATAAGATTTCGAAGGCATTTTCAACTTTTACCTTTGCGGAACTTAATTTTTTTATTGTATAAACGTTCCTCTAAACAGGGTTTATCATGTGCAAACGGTTTCATAATGTTACGCCGAAGAGCAAATGCGTCGGCAACAATCACGTATGGTACAGAGTCGACTTCCTCAACAATTTTATCCTGTTCCGGTAAATTGAGATTATTTTCTTCTAATTTATCAAAAAACTTCGTGTTTGAAAAAC
The DNA here is from genome assembly GCA_963662105.1 of Meiosimyza platycephala. NCBI lineage: Eukaryota > Metazoa > Arthropoda > Insecta > Diptera > Lauxaniidae > Meiosimyza > Meiosimyza platycephala. The sequence goes on from OY759208.1 coordinate 62,422,641, forward strand.
CTCCACCATCGGAACTCTACCATTCGCACCAACATCCACTATAAGAAACTCGCTGTCGCTATTCACTATTACCATCAAAACTATACTGAACGTTTTTTTTTTTATAATTAAAAAAGTATGATCCAGAGTGTTGTGGTCTTTTAATTTGAACGTACTTGCCATCCGAAGCTCCGATGCAATGAGGAAACCCACTTTTTGTATAGAATTTTTGAGCTTCTTCTTGCCACTCTTCAGCATTTCTTGGTTACTGAAAAAATTCAGAAAAATGTTTGAATATATGTATGTATGTATGTACATTAGGGTTGTTCAGAAAAAAATTTTTTTTCGAATTTCTTGATGATACTTTGGAATCCCATTCTACATCATGGAAGAACATCACATGAATTTTTTCAGATTCTTAAATGCATTTTTAAGGTGTCTCAAAGCAAAAATATATTTTTATTATTATTATTGTTACACACAAAAAAAAAGGTGGGTAAAATGAACCAAAAAAACTGGTTAGCTTACTATTTCTCTAAATATATGAAAACTTCAAATATATTAACCGATTTCGTGAGGTAGAATATACCGAGAAAATTTAATTAAAATAAAATCTGAGAAGTCAACAAAGAACAGTTCATATAACCGAAAAAGTTGTTACCGTTACATATAGTTTATAGGTATCTATACCGACATTGTTGGTTAAATTTACCAAAAAAAACATTTCAATGTTTTCTCACAAATTAATTACAAAATTTGTTACATAACCGTAATAAATAGTAAAAATACTTGTTAGATTTTCAATTTATGATTCTCAACTAGTTAATGCAAGAAATCAAATATAGTATGCTTGCAGACTCTTAAACATCGGCTAACAAAGCTAAGTGATGATATCACGATATACCTACCTTGTCTGTAAAATTTACCTACCTCTTCCGTAAAATTTCTTATACTTCCGTAAAATGTATGTACCTACCTTGTCAATAGATTTACCTACATTGTCGGTAAAATTTACCGTCCTTGTCCGTAAAATTTACCTACCTTGCCCGTAAAATGTACCTGCCTTGCCCGTAAAATTTACCTATCTTGTCAATAGATTTACCTACATTGTCCGTAAAGTGTACCTACCTTGCCCGTAAAGCTTTCCTACTTTGTCAGTAAAATTTACCTACCTTGGCGGTAAAATTTACCTACCTTGTCAATAAGTTTACCTACAAAATAGTTAGCTAACAACTTTTTCAATAATTTAATTTTTTTTTTAAGTTTACTACCTCGCATCGGTTTAATTTACTATTTTGAAAGGTTGGAGCGATTTTAACTGTCGTTTTTGGTTAAATTTAACTACGTTTTTTTTTGTGTGTAGCATAAGTTAAAAAATGTTGTCAAACCATTTGAAAAAGTTGTTCTAGAGTAACTTAAAAACATTAATTTTATTTGTTTTTTAATGAACTTTAAAACCTACGTTCTAATATTGACAAAAAAAAAATTTTAACCCTCTTAAATAACGAAAAACTGCTTTAAAAAGGCAAAATTTAACGTTTTTTGAAGAAAAAAGTCATCGTGCTTTAAATAAAATTAGCTTTTTTTAATCTACAAGATCTCATTCGAAAGAGCTCTCAAAAACCTTTAAAACAAGACATGGTAAGACTTTTTTGGTCCATTAGGCTCGATGATATAACGTTTGAAACATAGTGATGAAGCTTTTTTTTCAAAACGAGCGGGTCGGTTATAGATTTAATCGACCCTTGATGTGTTGTGTTTCATATTCATCTTTTATTGAATACTTACCTTATAGCTGACATTAAAATCTACAATTTAAGATTTTGTAGGACCTTTTAGGCCATTTCGCAACCAATTTACAGCAGTTTTAAGTTTGAGAAAAATATCAAGTATGAAAATTGGACTATGGTTGCTCAAAAAAAATTTTTTTTTAATTCCTTGCTGATACTTTGGCATCACGTTCTACATCATGATAGAACATGAACTTTTTCAGATTTTAAAAGGTGGCTCAAAGCCACCAAATCGTTACTTATTATGTTTTATTTTTCATGGTCTAATTTTCATACTTGTTATTTTTCTCAAACTTAAAACTGCTGTAAATTTGTTGCGAAATGGCCTAAAATTTTCTACAAAATCTTAAATTGTAGATTTTAATGTCAGCTATAAGGTAATCAGGGCCGTATCTAGGGGGGATTGTGGGGATAGACGCCCCCGAAATATTTTGACGGACACTATATAGAATCGATTTTGTAAAGCATAGACACTATGTGAAAACGATTTTGTGAGAAATACATCATACAAAAATCATTATGTAAAAAGAACAGACACCTTATAAAAATGATATTTGAAAAAAGGTCTAAAAAAGGTCATGAGTTTTTTATAACAATTTTAAGTCCTTATATGAATATATATTAGGAATAATTTACATGCGGTAACATGCGGCAACAAAGCACATCCGCTGACATTAAAATCAATTATTCACGTTGTTGAATTGCCGCTCATGCCTGTCTGAACGTATTCATTGCATTTTGATTTTCACTGCTGGCTACTGTGTAGCTACGCACATTATGGGCGTTCACACTATCTAGCATGGCTTGACAAACCGAATAACTGTAAATTTCGTTTAGCGTTCACATTGTCAAACATGCTTGACAAACATGATTTGCAGAAAATTTTTGAGGCGTACGCATCTCTCGCATTACTCACTTCAATTCTTTGTTTTTTATTTTTCGGAGGTGTAATAATAAAAAAAATTGTTTTCAACTCCCTACAACGAGGTTGTGTCCCTAAACAAACCTAAATCATGCCAAAACTTTTTATTATTCACGAAACCCCTATTATAATTTAAATTATTTCAATGTGTCTCTTTCATTAGGGGCGTTCACACTATCCTTCATGCTGTAGAGCATGGCTTGACAAACCTCGATGTTTGATAAGGTGAACGCTCGATACAGCCGCTTGACACTCATGTTTGATGGATTTCAAGATATTTTGATTTCTCTGCTGGCGCCAACAACAACAACAAGAAAGTTTTCATTTCAAATAAGATTTCATAGAGTGCACATCGCTGGATTTCGTGAATAATAAAAAGTTTTGGCATGATTTAGGTTTTTTTAGGTACACATCCTCGTTGTAGGGAGTTGAAAACAATTTTTTTTATTATTACACCTCCGAAAAATAAAAAAACAAAGAATTGTAGTGAGTAATGCGAGAGATGTGTACACCTGGAAATTTTTCTGCAAATGATGTTTGTCAAGCATGCTTGATAATGTGAACGCTAAACGAAATTTACAGTTATTCGGTTTGTCAAGCCATGTTGTACAGCATGAAGGATAGTGTGAACGCCCCTATTGGCTTCATAGTTGTCAAATTCTAGTCCAAAATGTAAACAAACGAATTGAGTTAAACAATTTTTCTTCACATTTTGTATTGTACTTTGCCAAGTATGAAACCATTTTTCGGTGTCAAATTTTAAATAGTCAAATTAATGTAACCTCAATGATTCAAACATGTTTGCCCATGATTTAACTAACATGGTTACTGCACTGAAAAATGTTGCCCCTTTTTCGAGTGCTGCAAATGTCAAACAACACGTAATAATTTTGTCAACAAAATTATTTTATTTTTATATGATTTTGTCTTTTCAGCACCGCTCTCTCAGTGTTGCAATTTCAAATTTTGACAATTTGCTTTTACCTTATATGATTATACCATGATGTTTGCCTAGCTGAATTTGAGCCTTTTGCCACTTTTTGAGTAAGCTGCAGTGCTGTGCAATAAGATTTCTTAAGAAATAAAACTTATAATAACTGATATCATACTAATTACAAAATAAAAAAGGTCAGCAAATTGTTCTTAATCAAGAAAGAAAAATATAGCAGAAAGAAAATAAAAAAAAGTTCGTAAGCCATATTGATTTACGCAGAAAACATGAGTCCTCTAATGCATCCTGCCTTCTAAGAAAAAATGCTCTGCAGTTTATTTTGATATTTTTTTCATAAAGTTTTAATCTTTATTTTTTGGGTCATTTCCCTTTATACAGGGTTTCCTCTAGAGGTTTGGTTATTAAATTGGAAACACTATTTCTAGTAACAGTTGATTTTTCTCAGTACGTTTTTCTATTGCACCATGAAATGGAATGGAATGCAAATTTGCAAAATTCACTAAAATTCAAGTTTAAATTTACTCAAAACTTGCATGATGTTTTGCAATTACGAATTCAATTGGCAATATGAGAAGCCTCAGGCTTATGCTGATAAACCAACAATATTTAAAGCTTTGGTAATTTCGGTAATAAGGCCTCATTGCTGAAGAAGAAATCGTTACTTTGACCTTCAGGCTGCGCTAAATATTGGCCTGTTGCGGCACTCATATGACCAAAAGCATATTTAAATGCTAAATGGCATAAAATTATCTAGCTATTAAAGTTATGTTATGTTTATTCTATCATAAATTCAATATTTACATATATATAAAATTTACAAATTTTGAGTTTTAATCCTATGGATTTTACAACAATTAAATTCTAATTTAACATTACAAATAATCACTTAAAATAAAATAATACTTTATAGGAAAATGATAGTAAAAAACCTATATTAATATCACAATAAGTCTACCTGAATGGGAATTTCGTGGTCAGCTTCTTTCCGCTATAGAAATAGAGAATAAGACACTGCCTATAAACTTCTTAAGAGGGCGTAAGTTGAAAAACTGCATCTATTGATGAATGACAAGTTCATATCGTTAATAGCATTTGAAATCATTTTTTCTTGTGCTATCGTATGTAATTCTGACGTTGAAAACCTTTTTGGTAACCCAAAAATTGTTTTCAGATTCTTATTTTGGATAACTTGAAGTCTTTTTAAGTGAGTATTAGCACAATTTTTCCAAACAGGACAGGCATATGTCAGAATTTGCCTAATACACAATTTATATAGCATCATTTTATTTTTCATGTTTAACTTAGATTTTTTATTCATAAGGAAATAAAGACTCCTACTGCACCTAATTGCTTTAATGCAGATGCTTTCTATGTGTTGTCTATATAACAACTTCTCATCAAGAATCACTCCTAAGTACTTAACTGACTTTGAAAGCGGTATTAAGTTACCTTGAAATGAAAATGGCCTAGTGGGAACTCTCTTTGGAGATTTGTTAAAAGGAAATATAATAGCTTGTGTTTTTTCATTATTAACTTTAATTTTCCATTTGTCGAAATATTTAGTAGCCTGGGACAGGGTATACTGCATTTTTTTGATGATTGCATTTGAAACTTTACCCGATACCATCAAAGCGCTGTCATCTGCATAAAAAGCTAAATCGACATATGGAGAAGATTTAAAATCAGACGTATATAGGGAATACAAGAGAGGTGATAAAACAGAACCCTGAGGCACACCAGCAGGAATTTTTCTTTCTGTAGAGCTAAATCCTTCTACTTGTACTAAAAAAACTCTATTAGAGAGGAAGCTTCTTATAATCTTTATGAGATACAAAGGACAGCGTAAAATCTTTAGCTTATACAGTAAACCATTATGCCATATGGAATCAAAAGCTTTCTCGATGTCTAAAAACACAATCCCTGTTGATTTTCTTATCCGTTTGTTTTCTTTTATTAAATTAACTACTCTTTTGACTTGATGTGTCATACTGTGTTCCGCTCGGAATCCGAATTGAAATTCGTTTATAGCATTGCTTTCTTCAGCAAAAGATTTAAGCCTATCAAAGATAATTTTTTCTAAAATTTTATCAAGACAGCTCAATAAGCTGATAGGCCGATAGCTGTTGGGTAGTTTTGGATCTTTGTTTGGTTTTAAGATTGGTATAACTTTAGCTTTTTTAAATATTTGAGGGAAATAGGAAAAACGAAGATAAAAATTAAAGATTTTAACTAGAAAATTTAAAGCCGATTCTGGAAATTTTTTGAGTAGAATATTATTAATTCCATCGAACCCAGGAGCTTTCCGATTCTTTTGTTTATTTATTGTAAGCTTAATTTCTATAATGTCGGTGAACGTTCTTAAATCTTCATTAATTATAAAGTTATCACTATCTAAACTACTAACATAAGTATTGACATTTCTATCAATGGAGTGAGTAAAAGCAACTGTAGTAGCATGGGCCTTAGAGAACTGATCAGCTATGGAGTTTGCTTTATCAACATGGCTAATAACCTCATGATTGCCTACCATTAATGTCGGGATGGTTTTTTCATTACAATAATAATAGAGTTTAGCTACTACAGCTATTTGCTTTCTTAGCAATTTAGCATGAAGCTTTAAAACCAAGTAAAAAGCTTATATATTAATGGAAATGAAAAAATTATACATGCAATTAATTTTTTATTTTTTTATAATTTCTTCTTAGCTTTATCACACTTTCTCAACATACCCACCCAGATCATATGTATAACGTATGCGCAATAAAATCTGGACAAAAGTTTATAATGCAACAAAAAATGTATTTCATTTATAACAAAAATCTTATTTCAATACTTTAAAGCTTATACTTATGCAATTACTACAAAAAAATTTTATGTCCATATCTGTTGGCTTTCCTGACTTTTAAGGGTACTCTTTTCATTGCCTCTTGAATTCCGATTGTATTCATTTTGACCAACTCTCTCTTAATTTTTAAGATCAACGAATCTATGTTTTTGGGCTTAAACCCTTTGCCATAAACATTTCTTTTCAAGTTTGCCCAGAATGTTTCAATTGGGCGAAGCTCCGGAACATTAGGGAGATTCATATCCTTGGGCACAAATGGTATATTTAATTCATTAAGAGCTCGTTGAGTGGCTTTTGCGTAATGGGACGATGCCAGATCCGGCCAAAATATAATTTCATCATTTAGGTGATGTGTTCCAATAAAACGCCTTAGCACTGGAAGGAATTTAGCGACATAAACCTCTGCATTCACAGCCAAACTGCTTTTTATGAAAACAGGCTCACTGATACCGCGCTCACTTACAGCTAACCACAACAAAACTTTTTTAGGGAACTTGGTTTTGCGAATATATTTCACTTCGTCAGCAACAGCTTGAAATAGATAGCTTGAAATAAAATTTTGGAGTCCATTCGTTACCTTCAAGTGTAAAATATGTCTCATCATCCATGATGCAAACGACGTTTGATGTTGGAGCAAACAAATTTTTGGAAAGCCGACTAAGCCTGAGTTTGATATAGTTTTCTTGACTGTCTTTGACATCAGGGACTATTTTTTTTGTATATTTCTTGATGCCCATGCCATACAAATATTTTTTGACAGTATGGTCACTCACCTGGTACTTTTTAGCCAACTGTCTGTAGGACTTAGCTGTACAACCCACAGTTTCAGCTTTAAGGCGAGATCGTACTTTACTGTCACTCAAATAACATTTTCTTCCACTTCCTTTCTTCCGTTCAATTGATTTTCCTCTTTCGTATAATGCAATTGTATTATAAATAAATGATCTTTTAAATTTCAATCATACAATTGCATGAATGTAATTGTATGAATTTATTAACATGGTCCAAGGCATAAGTGTTAGAAAAAATGTACCCATCATGCGGTGGGGCTCGGACAACACAAACATAAAGACCAACAACCATTAAGCTACAAAATTAACTATAGTTATTTTTCAATCTAAGCTTGAGTTGACCTTTTGACAAGCTAATATCATATACATCGCAATTATTAATAAGAGTAGTCATGCGATTAAAAGGAGCTGTAGCCATATAATTAGTTCTACTGAAAGGTTGGTAAAATAATTGATAAGAGTTACGATTACTCCTGCGATTAGTATTTAAATGAATATAATTAAGAAGCTCTGGTGCAGCAAGAGACCCAGTCACAAGTTGATGCAGATAAAGTATATCCGCAATATTTCTACGCGAGCTCAAAGACTGCATATGTAGTAACTTCAAACGATCCTCATAAGGAGGAAGGTTTAAAGAGTCAATCCAATTTAAGCCATTGAGAGCAAAACGAATAAAATTTTTTTGAATTCTCTCAATTCTATTAATGTGAATATTATGAAATGGTGACCACACTTGGCCTGCGTACTCTAAGTGAGGACGCACTATTGTATTATATAAAGTCACCGTTACTAAAGGGCTATTAAATTCTTTTGCCCACCTCTTAATGAAACCAAGCAGAGATGAGGATTTTTTACAAATTTGATTAATATGCTCATTAAAAGTTAATTTAACATCAAAATGTATACCTAGGTCTTTGACTAAATCAACACGACCAATTTTCTTATCTTTTAATTTGTAATCAAACTCCACAATATTTTTTCTCCTGGTGAAAATCATAGTTTGGCATTTATCAGGATTAAGATGTAAGTTATTTTTAGAACACCAAACCTCAAAGGATTTCAAGTCAGCCTGAAGTGGAATAGTATCCCCAACCCCCTTCACGTTCCTGTAAATTTTCATGTCGTCTGCATATATTAGCAGATGCGAGTTTTTAATGACATGTGTAACGTCATTAATTGCTAAAATGAACAGGAGCGGCCCCAGGTGGCTTCCTTGTGGAACACCTGATGCCGCGCTGAATGGGGAGGAAAACACCCTCCGAAATCTTATCTGATATGAGCGATCAGATAAATAAGATTCAATCCAGCTGACAAAACTCGAAGGAAATCCAAGCTTTTTTAACTTAAATAAAATCAAATTATGTGGAAATTTCTCAAATGCTTTACTGAAGTCAGTGTAGATGCAGTCAACTTGCCCACCAGAGTCAAAAGAGCTTAATGCAAAGGAAGTAAAATCAAGGAGGTTAGAAGCTGTAGATCTGCCATTAACAAAACCATGCTGACGAGTTGTTATGACTTCACTACAGCACACCTTAACTTGATCGTACACAATGCGTTCAAAAATTTTCGGTATCGATGATAACTTCGCTACGGGCCTGTAATTTGAAAATAGTTGATCTCAGGGCTAAATAATTCCGTAGAAAAGGATTCTTTAAACAAATTAGCAAACAACCCAGCTATAATTTGTGGGTCGCAAGTGAGTCCATCAACTGTTCTGAATTCTGATGGAAACCCGTCAGACTTTTTTTTTGTATTAATAAATCCCCAAAAATGTTTGGGGTCATGAAGAATATTCAACCTAATTTTATTCAAATATTCAGAATAAACTAAAGCCGACATATCCTTAAATTCATGGAAAAGTCGCTGGTAAGCAACTAAGTCATTTCGGTCCTGGCTACAAACGTATTTGTTCCATGCCCTATTACGGCCATTGCGAATTTTTTTTATATCCTTTATGTACCAGGGGTATGAAGAATTATTAACATACCTCTTTGCATAAGGCACCGACAATGCTATGGCCGAAAAAAGTTCACCATAGAAAAATTTAATGCACTCATCAAATGAATTACTCGTATTATTAAAAAAAATAATAAGGTCGTTTAATTTATTCCTTAAATTCTCATTCAACTTTAAAAAGTCAGCTTTTTTAAAATTGAATTCATAAATATTGATGGAGGAACATGCATTAATTAAATTTTCATTGTCAGATTGGTACACAATACTCAAAGGTGGATGATAGGAATCAACCGTAGAAAGAGCATGGATAGCATTTCTCACAACAACATTACTACTATTTGCAGCCAAGACTAAGTCAAGTTGTCGTCCATGAGAATTAGTTATACAACTTACTTGTTGTAAACTTGAAAGTATTTCGTCAACAAAAATTTTTTGTTGTCGAGTTTTTGGACACGATGCATAAAAATATGTACCATCATCCGAAGGAGTCCATTTAAGGTCAGGCAGATTGAAATCACCTAACAATAAAATGTCGTCATTAGTGTCTAGTTCATTTATTATGTATTCTACGGACATCGAATGACATTCGTAGACATCTGCGCTACTGTTTGGAGGAACATAAGCGTTAAGAATATAAATATTGGAGTTACAATATGTAACTTTAACGCATAATAGTTCAATATTAGATGCGCAGGCAATTTCGATTAATGAACTAGTTAAATGATTTTTTATGGCTATTAAGACGCCTCCACCAACAGAAGAAATGTCTTCCAAGTGTCTGACTCTTCTAAAAACATTGAAACTATTGTCAAAAAGTTCCAAATTAAGAAAAGTGTTATTTAACCAAGTTTCGGTAAAAACGATAATATCCTCAGAAAAATTCTGAGTGGCTAAAAAGATGTCATGCGTCTTAGAACGCAAACCCCTTACATTTTGATAGTAAAGGGATAGCCGCTTCAGTTTTTTGAATTGGAACGGACAGTCTTATTATTTTTTTTCGACTTAAATCCTGAAATAAAGATATTATCCACCCATGCATTAGAATTTAGAATGTTAGAAACATGAGAAGATGCCACTGTAATTTTAAAAGATGCATGAGTTGGTTTATTACCGATTTTCCTGCAAGAAACGAAGGCATCGGCAGGAATAATTTGGTTTTGTCTGATATAGTTTAAAACATTGTCAGTGGTAGTGTTAGCATTAAGTCGTGAACTGAAAATCGATTTCAACCTTGGCAATGCTTGCAAGGAGACAGGCGCCACAGAACCACCAATCGTAACAACTCCTTGCGGATTAGGAATAACAGAAATGGATAGAGGAGTATCGATAGTGGAGGAAAGGGGTGGAGGATTATTTATAGGAGCAGAAGCAGGAAAGTTGGAAGTAGACGGAGAGGCATTTAGAGGGGGATCTAAGGCAGTTACTTCACGATTAGCAGCTGTGTCACTCGCCCCCCCCCCCCACACTACCCAAGTTAAAATTCGACTTACGATTCTTATTTAATTTTCGTTTAAGTTTTCTTTTCTTCTTCAGGGAAATAGCTTGCTTGGGTAGAGTAGAGATCGAAGGAGTAGAAGAAAAAACCATTGCAGCCTCAGTAATAGTTTTATTTTGAAGCGAACTAACATCGGGTGAGACAGCCTCATTAAGGCTTTTTTCAATTTGGGGAGTTATGTCTAAATAATTATTTAGAATATCTCTGAAATTAATATTCAAATTGTTAAGATTTTCCCCAAATTGTTTAATTTTGTCGAAAAACACCGACGGGGACAGGGCCCTGCACGATGGACAGTACCAGTGCAGGCCCGAACGATTAGAGGATAATAAATCAGTAATAGTGTTAGTTAGGCCTGCACAAGAGGCATGAAAGACCTGTTCACAGGGACCTGAACAGGAAAACATGGCATTCAATATATTTTGACTTTTACATTGATCTCTTAAAGAGCAAGCTAACAAGTTTTCAGACGAAAAATAATCCATCATGAAAAAAAGAAAAGACTAAGTTAAGACCTAAAATATTTTTATAAGTGCTTACAACGGGTTAAAATTGTGAAAAATATACCCGTTGAACAGCAACAACAACAACCTATTGAGATTAAGGTAAAGCAATGTAAGCGGACAAAGCAGAAAAGGGAATGAAAAAACAATACTGATCACTGCTTTACACTGCTTGTAGAAAGAAATGTACTCACGTACGAATGTATGTTTACATTAAAGAATAAATTAAATTAAAGTAAGCAAACATGCAAAACTAAATCAAATCAAATTTCTACCAACACCAATTATTATTAAACAGGGACAATTATGTACGCGTAAAATAAATAAAATTATTGTTATTGAACAAAATTATTAAACACAAAGAAATATACGTATTAAAAAAAACAACACAAAAACACAACCTTCCAAAAATTTTTACTACCAACTTTTAGATTTAACAAAAAATTTGACCATTGTTCATTTCTAAGATTATTAATGTGTATAGAGATTAATTGATTCAATTGCTTAATAATTGCGAGAAAACAGTTTCTTTCACTAACGTTTCCACTCCTTTGGAATTTTCTTCTATACATATTTCTAGTAGCTATAATTGAAGAACATACACCTGATAGAATTAACGAATTAGGCATACGTCTTTTGTATGAGATTTTCTGAATTCTAGCATTTTCTATTATATATGAAAATTCTTTTAATTGAGTTTCAATATTAGAAAGAGAAGTTTCTTGGTTAAGAGTAGTAGAAGCTAAAATTTCGTTGTTAATTTCCCTCTTAAAATTTTCCCAATTTGTGTTTTTGTAATCAGGATAGTACTCTTCCGATTCAAAAATATGTTCATTTATGTAGAAACTAATTGGATAATGGTCGGAGTATAACTCGCGAGAATAAACATTTAAGTCTGAAAAAGTCATAGAAGAGTTTGATAAAAGAAGGTCAACAGTAGAAGAGTGTCTGAAGTTTAAGTTTTGCGGGATTCTAGTAGGACTTGGCGGATAATAAATAAAATAGCTTGAATTATTTTGATGATTAAATAAAACTCGTCCAGATTGATTTACGTTGCTGCAATTCCAACTGGTATGATGTGCATTGAAATCGCCAATAAGAAAGAAATCGTTGTTACTTGAAGTCATAAGGTTTAGATCGCTCAGAAAATCACTATTGTATTTTGGACAGTAGCCAGAAATAAATACTATGTTTTTGTTGTTAATTTTCATAGAAATACTGATATTTTCTATCAGTTTAGTTGGAAACGATTCAATAGCATTTCGAACAGCAATCGCAACACCACCTCCATGTGATTCTCTATCTTTTCTGTAAATTTTGTATCCAGGAAGTCGAAATTTATGATGAGGTTTTAAAAATGTTTCGTTAAGAGAGGTAATATCAACAGACTTGCTTAATAAAAACTGGTGGAGTTGAGTTTAAGCATTAAATGTTGTAATACCTTGGCAATTCCAATGCATTATATGAAGACTGTTTAACCTTTTGTTATTATATTGCATGTTTAAGCATACCCATAATAACACTGAGTTGTTCCAATTTTGAATGGCATCGACGAAGATCATTTACAGCTTTATTAAAAATTTCGAAGAGTTCATCTATCGAAAAAAAAATTATATATTCTCCCCTTGTATGATTGGTTTAGACTTAACTGTATCTGCGTAGCTTTTTCTGGATTGAGTTGGAAAAAGATTGGTTTCAACATCTTCCACATTTAAAGCAGGCGGATGAACTTTATCGAATGATATTGATCTAGTTGTGGGGTAGCTCCGGATAGATGCTTTAGTTAAACGACTTCTCAACTCAAGATATTCCGTACGACAGGGACACTTCGGATCATCAGCCCTGTGGTTAAATGGCTTTTTATTATTTTTGATGCAATTAGTGCATTTATACACCAAAGTTTTACTATTTTGAGCAGTTTTTAGCTTACATGTATCAAAATCATGATTTAAACCACAAGCCAAACATGTTTTAGAGCGATGACAGTTTGATGAACCATGACCAAACATTAAACAATTTGTGCATAAAGTTGGTCCATATTTTTTTTTTGAGGGGTTTCTCCACTGCACAGCAACACCACAAAAGAATTTTATTTTTAGAATTTGTGACTTTCGCACAACATTTCTGTCAAATTCAATTATATAGATAGCATCGTTGACATTAGACCGCTTAGTTGCAATTTCTTTTACGCATTTTATATCGATGTTGAATCGGGTCATTTAGACAATTTTATGTGTTTTATTTCAATTTGAAACTACGAGTCTAAAACTAATATCATATAGAATCAGCTCCACACTGTATGAAGGGGGATATTGAAGTCATGATTAATAACGTTCAGATTAAGAATCAATCAAGTCCTATCATTGACTATTTTTACTAAAATCAATTTTTTCTTAAAAAATTCAAATTTGCTTGAAATATTTTTTGAGTTTTTAAGATTTTTTTTTAAATTTTTTGTATAATTTTTTCTATGGCAGTTTTGATGCTGAATTGGAATGTGGTTTTATTAGTTTTTATCACACCTGGCTTTTGAGATAAATCTGGTGAAATACGAGTATGTCTAAGGCACTGAATTTTACTATTATCGTGCACAGGACACCAACGGTTTTGGAGCATTTCACAAAAAATGTAGTGAATAAATAAATTTATATAAAATCCCATTTTTATTTTTCCTTTGTAGATTTTGTTGTTCCAAGAATTATGGGCATAAATTATTATAGTACATATAAGAGCTGTTTTTGTATGTATTTGGTGCTGTGTAATTACTGTTTAATATATTTGGCTGCAACATTATTTTGGTACCCGGTCATAATCCCCACAACAATTTTTGGCCTTATTTCCGCTTTTTTTTGTCATAATCCCCATTTTCGTTTGGGTTTATGACCACTTCTAAGAACGGACATTATTCCCAAGAAAGGAGGACATAATGACGTTATGCCAAATAGTTATCGAGGAGGTCTTGATCAGCAGCTGAAGGCCGTCCACTTACATTAACTTTTATGTAGAATTACTGTGGCTAGCGAAATATGAAGGTGGCCCAATTACACCCTATGAATGCAGTGTACACAATAAACTAGCTCAGAATGACCACCAAAATAGAATGGTCAAGGCCGTCGATGACGTGTATCGTTTTCCAAATAGTTACCGATTATATTTATTTATTATATATATAACAAATATATACTGATTTTTAGAAAAACATAATATTTCAATTATATTTTCAAGCAAAACAAAAGTGGTCGTAACAACCATCGAAGTTACTTACGTCTACTGAATGGTCATAATTCACAAAATTCTTTTTTCAGTTTTTCAGGTGGACATAAGGACCACAATTTGTTGGGCATTATGACCATTGGAGTTGTAACTTCGCACCCATTATTTGACATGCTTTATTTCAAAATTAATTTTAAATAATCACTAATCCTTTTTGTCTACTCAGAAGTGTTTCAAAATAATTGTAGTCCGCTCGCGAAAATCAGTGTTTTTAAAACATTTGCGCATTGAAAAATAGATGTCAATTAGCCATTTTACAGGTACATATCATTCTATTTTCAATTTCAAATGACCTGTAGATTTTATTTCGCTGAAAAGCCACATTTTTCAACATTATTGTCACTTGACCTTTTTATGTTAAAATAATATAACGAATTTCTGAAAAAACTTTTTTTCAAACTGTCGACATTTCCATAAACTCTTCATAATTTAGTTAGTGAAAAATGTGGCTTTTCAGCGAAATAAAAAATACGGGTCTTTTAAAATTTAACGAAGAATGATGACTGTAAGTTTTAAGAAAATCGGTGACATTAATGGGGTCTGCCTTAAGCGATTTGAAAAATAATCTGCCTATTGTCAAACATGAGAATACTCCCATTTGTATTTTTATAGGTCTAAAATTCGTAATGTGGCAGCGAACCAAGGGAAACACGGTATTCCAATATTTTAAAAAATCGAAGGAAGTTGAGAATGATGACCGTAGTACACTAAGCGATACAGATGCTCACTTCAACAACCAAGCTAAGCTAATATCTGATGATGCTACGAACGTCAGCTCAATTTTCAGTACTGGTTTAGGTGATATGGAAGCTTCTACTAGCAAAACTTCATATCAAAATATTTTAGATGTTGGAAAATACCTTGATCTGAAAGGAAAAATGAATGACGACTTGAAACAAAAATTATTAGAAACCTCTTGGTAGTACGGGAAGACTTCTTAATATTTGTTCCTGTAGAAAATACTAAAGGCAGCTATTTGGCAAATGAAATAGTAACATCATTGCAAAGCTTCGGGGTTGATTGCAGCAACGTAATCGATCAAGCGTATGACGGTGCCGCATCCATGAAAGGAAGTTTTAATGGTGTGCAAGCTATAATACGCAAGTCTGACCCAGAAGCCATATACGTACATTGCAGCTCTCATTCCTTGAACTTGGCTCTGTGTCACTCTTGCCAAATTCAACCTGTACGAAATGCTATTGCCGTAATAAAATCAATGGGAAACTTTTTTAAAATATCAGCTAAAAGAAATACCTGCTTAAAGCAAAAAATTAAAAAGAACTGTCCCGAAACAAAGTGGAATACTCTTATTTCAATGTGTGAGACTCGTTGGGTTGAAAACCATGACGGATTATTACGATTCAAAGAAATCTTTAAAGCAATAGTTGAGGCATTAGAAGACTTAAGCATTGAGATGGATTCTGAAACGTCTTCAAAAGCGGCTTCCTTCTTACGTTCTATACTTGCCAGCGATTTTGTAATAAGCTTAAGTTGTTTGTGTGTCTTATTTCCTTTTACACTATCATTGTGTAAAATACTGCAGTCACCAAAGTGTGATTTAATGTCCGCTTTACAACACATTGACTTAATAATAAAAGAGTTTAAAGAAATGAGCTCAAACATCGATTCAAAATTCGATGAGGTTTACAATTCTGCACAGGGCATGTTAGCAACCGTAGATGAGGTGATAAAAGTTCCACGCATTGTCTCGCGACAGTAACACAGAGCAAATGTGGACGCACAAGATCCAAAGAGATATTATAGAATCAGCATAATGATTCCGCTTTTTGATGATTTTATTGATCAGCTGCAAGTAAGATTTGATAATCATCGATCTGTGTTAGCTTCGCTTCATATTTTGGTGCCTTCAGTATGTGGGTTAAGCAGATATAACTTGGAAAATGGAAATTTTGATTTTTATAAGAAGTTTTTGGAGCATGACTCCCTAAAAGCTGAGCTTCAGTTATGGCAAAAAAAGTGTCGGGAACTGCCTGTGAAAGATCGCATGGCTTGCGCAATCGAAGCCCTAGAAAATTGTTGTCAAGAATTTCTTCCAAATATGTACCTATTTATAAGCTTCTCAAAGTTCTGGCAACTTTACCTGTTACAACGTGCACTCCTGAAAGGACATTTTCAACATTGAAACGTGTGAAAACATATCTACGTAACTCAATGGGTCAAGACAGATTAACTGGGCTAGCACTAATGTCAGTACATCGAAGAATTGAAATTAACACCAATGAAGTTATAGACTTATTTGCTGCGAAGAAGGCTCGGAGATTAAATTTCGTTTTGTAAAATCGCTAATATTATATTTTATTAGTTATATTTAATTTTTCCTTCATATTTCTTTTAGCTAAAGTAAAAGCCCTCATATGTAATTCACTTCAGTTCCTTTTTGTTTAAGTTATTTTTGATAGGGTAATACATAAGTATGCTTAAAATGGATTTTTGTTTTTTAATGCTATTGTTGCTTCTATACATATTTTTTTGATTTAGCTAATCTAAAAGCTCTTGTTAACTTTTATTTATTAATTTTCTGTTTGTGTAAGTACTGAAAAGTAGAAATAACTGATCGGAATATTCTGAAATGTGCGAAATACAAATATAATTATAATAATATAATTTGATCTTTATGTATTTTGATTTAGCTAATCTAAAAGCCCTTCGAAATTAGTGCATTATGTAAATGTAAAAAATTAATAAAGAGTAATATATGTACATATGTATATTTTATGTATCTTACGTTAATTGTTTTGCTATATTAAAGACTGTAATAATATATGTACAAATTTTATAGTAATATAAAAATCGATTAAATCGAAGTAAAACAACAAGTCATTGGTTTTAAATTAATTTATAATAATATTTAAAATAATTTAAAGTGAAATATCTAAAAAAAGGTCATCGATTTGGAAATAAGAAAAAAATTTCAAATCCAAACCCCCCCCCCCCCCCGAAATAAAATCCTGGATACGGCCTTGAGGTAAGTATTCAATAAAAGATGAATATGAAACACAACACATCAGGGGTCGATTAAATCTATAACCGACCCGCTCGTTTTGAAAAAAAAGCTTCATCACTATGTTTCAAACGTTATATCATCGAGCTTGCTGAACCAAAAAAGTCTTACTATGTCTTGTTTTAAAGGTTTTTGAGATCTCTTTCGAATGAGATCTTGTAGATTAAAAAAAGCTAATTTTATTTAAAGCACTATGACTTTTTTCTTCAAAAAACAGTTAAATTTCGCCTTTTCAAACCAGTTTTTCGCTATTTAAGAGGGTTCAATTTTTTTTTTTGTCAATATTAGAACGTAGATTTTAAAGTTCATTAAAAACAAACAAAATTAATGTTTTTAAGTTACTCTAGAACAACTTTTTCAAATGGTTTGACAACATTTTATAATTAATGCTAACAATAATAATAATAAAAATATATTTTTGCTTTGAGACACCTTAAAAAATGCATTTAAAAATCTGAAAAAATTCATGTGATGTTCTTCCATGATGTAGAACGTGATTCCAAAGTATCATCAAGAAATTCGAAAAAAAAAATTTTTCTGAACAACCCTAATGTACACTCAAAAAAAAAGTTCACGGTACACCAGCAAATTCTAAGCATTTTTGTAAGATAATAATATTATTTTTTTTTTTGCCGTAAATAGAGATCGCGCATTTGAGTTTTTCATCACCAACTTTTGGATCCAATGATCCCTGACATCAAGTACCCCGTTCTTGAACCTACCCACCAGATCTTAGTTCCTACCATCCTAATGTACCACCCTAATGTCAGAAAAATAAAGCTTGCAAAAAATCATTAAATTTTTCCAACCGAAGTATTTCGATTATTCCATTAGAACTATTTATAAAAATGTTTTTAAAGTTTTTTACCGAACGTAGGGGTCCCCTTATTAAATTTTTCGTCATATCTTTGTTATTTAGAGTCGGATCTTAAAACATGAGGTTTTTTTTTGCTCCAAAGGTCATTGACTTTAAGAACCCACCAGATCTACAACATGAATTAAAAAAATTTAAAGTAAAATCAAATAAAGTGTATTGGAGCCGTTGCCCTGCATCTCGAAGAAGCTTACCATACAGTACAATTTCATTCGCTCTTGTTATCATTTAAATAAAACATGGAGCTTTTATAGTGGGAAAACTTATGTATGTATGTTAAAACTTTAATTTATTTATTAAGCTACTTTTCAGATGCACATTTCTCCAAGCTCTACTGTTGTCTTTTTATCTAGTTTTACAGTCTCGAAATCGTTATGAAAAGTATAGAATTTTAATCGACCATATTTCGACGTGATTCAGTATGGCCTATGCACTGTTCAACGGTGACCGCCATGGCAGATTCATGTACTACTTGAACAAAACGCTCTGTGTTTTGAGAATGGCATGGATAAGCTGTGAAAACAATTAAGTTTAGCAAAGAAAGCTATCAAATAAAGTTATTTTCTTGCACTAACTTAGTAAGGGGACATTCAAGTATTACGTAACGCAATTTTTGAAGATATTTGACTCTTCCCCCCTCTCCTTAAACGTTACGGTATCACTCAAGTGACCATGTTTACCTAAAACTCACAATTATGTTGCGCAATGTACCGGAAAGTCATTTTAGCGACTTTTGTTATGTTTTAGTCGCGTTTGCGATAATAATAAATAAAACAAGAGATTTTTAACTCGCATCGTAACGCGTTGTTCGAAGCCCCCCTTAAGTGCGTTACGTAATACTTGAGCGGCCCCTAATTTGATTATTTCTTTTGAATATTGTAATACTTCCAACTGGTCTTGCGTAAAGAACTGATAGCATGGCGGCTCAGTAACTTCGAATTTGAGCCAATTGGTCATATTGAATTATGAGTCACTCTCAAAATTTATGAAATGATCGATTTGTGGACCTAACATTTGACGAATGTTTCCTGTTGCTTCTTTGCGGGCGGCTAAAATCTTCTCATATCCATCTGAACGTACTTGCGGATTTGGGAAGACCCGGATTTACCATACAGGCGGCAAATATTGGCGGAAACTTTGATAACATTTTTTATTGGTGGGAATGAATTTCCCGCCTATTTCGTTGCAACGCGTACCAACATTATAAGGGAAAAATGCCATTATAACTGAACATTTGTGATCGATCGGCTAGTGAAAAACTACTTGAGATCAAAACTGGTTGCAGAACGATTGAACGCAGTTGCTTTGTTAACTATAGAGTCAGATTTGCTCATGTCTTCAGATTGTGATGATATTATCAATTAATTATTATCGTTAATTTTAGCAACTGCCTAGGGGCTGCAAATTTCTAAATCTGGGCCTAGATTTGGGTCCGTTATCAATGATAACAAAACATTCAATTAAATTTTATAACTTGATGAACCTGATGAACTTAATGAGTTTTTTTTGACTAGTGGCAACCTTAGTAACATGAGTACTGATGAGTCAACTGAGTTACCTTCTTCTACAACCAATTTACTTAATACTTTACCTTTACCTTCTTCTACAACCAATTTACTTAATACTTATTTTCAGTTCTCAGCTGTAAGTCAGGAAAATGTAGCTAGATCTATTATGAAAACTAGTTCAAATGCAGTAGGTTGTGATTGAATTTCTATAAAATTTATCAAGTTGATTCTACCATACATTCTTGCACCGATTACTCATGTTATCAATCACTGTTTCACTTGTTCGCGTTTTCCAGAATCTTGGAAAGTTGCTATAGTTACATCTATTGCTAAAAAAGCCAATGCCTCCATTTTTAGTGACTTTCGACCTATCAGTATTTTGTCAGTTTTAGGAAAAGTTTGTGAGAGGATTATATACGATCAAATAACTGTTTATTTAAACTCGAATAGGTTATTATCGCCTCTTCAATCTGGGTTTCGTGTTGGCCACAGTTGTTCCACTGCTCTAATGAAAGTTATTGACGATATTAGAGTCCCTTATGACCAAAATTTTATAACTCTTCTCTGCCTCTTAGATTTTTCTAAGGCTCTTGATTCTGTGCCTCACTCACGGCTTTGTCTGAAACTTAAGCATTATTTTAATTTTAGTGATAACGCGGTTAAGTTAGTTAGTTAGTTAACTATTTAAGGGGTAGATTGCAGCAGGTTAAAGTTAATAGTAATTTTTCTTCTCTAAAGACAGTCAATGCAGATGTTCCCCAAGGATCCATTTTAGGTCCCCTTTTATTCACCATGTATATTAATGATATCTTCTCCGTGTGTAAATACGCTACAATTCATGCATATGCTAACGATATTCAACTATATCTTTCGCGCCCTGTAGGACTTGTTGAGGACTTATGCTATAGACTAAATAAAGACTAGTTTTTATTGTGTCAATGGGCTGATACTAACTTGCTTCAAATTAATACTCTAAAATCTAAGGTATTGCCTATAGCAAGAAGTAAACTATGTCTGCAGGGGATTCCTTCTCTTTTTGTTGGTGCTTCTCTATTAGAATTTGTTCACAAAGTAAAAAATCTTTGCTACGTTTTAAACTTTAACTTGACTTGTTCAGATCATATTAATTGTATAATAGGAAAGATCTATGGTACCCTTCGATTGTTAAGAATCTCAGCTGCCTTCACCCCCTTGGAAACTAAGCGCTGGGTTATCCATCAATTAATAATGCCCCATATCACATATTTTCACATGGTTTATTGCAAACTTGATTTCCAATCTCAACATAAACTGATTGTCGCTTTCAATAACGCTGCAAGATATGTAGGAGAGGTATGTATATTGGGTTGTGGCTTGATTGAGTACTTGAACATAAGCAACTTGCAATTTCTGCACAAACTTATTTATTCGCATAGTCCTGGGTATCTGTATGATAAACTTCAATTTTGTCAATATGCAAGATCATTTAAGTTAGTTATTCATAGGTTTAATTACCTAAACTCGAGCAGATTCTTCTTCATCAGCACCATTAGACTTTGGAACTGTTTACCTGTCTGTATGAGACGCATTACTATGGAAAGCAACTTCAAAACATTCTGAATAATTTATTTATATTTATAATTTCTTTCTAAATGGTTAAATATTTTCTTCTCATTACTATTTTTTTTTTTGTTTCTCTTTCTATTTATTTATTTTTTTTTTTTCTTTTTCTGCTTCTCTCTTTTTTTTAATTTGTTCTGATATATTTATTATTTTCTAATCGTTACTAAATAAGTATTTTCTAGGATAAAATATTGTTAGCGTTAAGTTATTCATTCATTGTTAATGTTTCTCTTTACCATGGTTATGCACTATAGAAGACTAAGTCTTATTGTATAACATTTGAAATTATATTAAATTGAAATTGAAACTTTAGCGGAATAAAATATAGAGGCATTTTCAACTGATATGTATCTCACAGGTAAAATGAATAGCAATAATAAAATACATTAAGTATTATTCCAACTATCATTCGATTAGAGATCATTTTAGTACTACTAACTATAAATACCGAAGATATGACGAAAAATTTAATAAGGCGACCCCTACGTTCGGTAAAAAACTTTAAAAACATTTTTAAAAATAGTTTTAATGGAATAATCGAAATACTTCAGTTGGCAAAATTTAATGATTTTTTGCAAGCTTTAATTTTGTGACATTAGGGTAGTACATTAGGATGATAGGAACTGAGATCTGGTGGGTAAGTTCAAGAACGGGGTACTCGATGTCAAGGATCATTAGATGAAAAAGTTGGTCTACTCAAGACAAAAACATTGATATATCTTACTTTAAGATCGGACTGTAAATGCTGAAGATATTATGAAAAACTCAAATGCGCGACCTCTATTTTCGGCAAAAAAAAAATTTTTTTTTGAAATTGCTTTGCAAAAATGCTTCGGATTTGCTGGTGTACGGTGAACTTCTTTTTTTTTTTTGCCTGTAAGGTGGTACGGTCTAATGTACCTACATACATGCGTTTTAATTTCATACCTTGATATCTACTATTATTAAACGAGCAATAATTGTATGTATTTATATATTTATATATGTATATATATTTATTTATTTATATATATATATATTTTCAGACTTTATTTCCAAAACGGGTGCAGCGATTTTGATGAAACTTGGGGGTTAGGTACATATGTGAACAAAATTAGGATTGGGCTGAGTTTTAACTTATCAAAGGCTCCTGAAGGGGCGTGGCACAGCCCTAAACTTTTATTTTCATAACGTCATATCTCGAAAACCATTCAACATATTGTATTAAAATTTGGTACACAGATGCAGATAATAAATGTCTTAAATTTTGCCAAAAGTGGGCGGAATCGGAAAAGTGGGCGTGACACTTTACAATAATTGAAAATTTTGATTCAATATTACTCAAAAACGGCACTGACGATTTTCATAAAAATTTTATAGATGATACCACTAAAAGCAGTCATCATAACATGCTATGTCACTATACTCGCAAAACTCGTTGAAAGGCGTGGCACAGCCCACAATATTTATAAACGTTATAATAGGAGAACTAACAATGCAGTCGATAAGAATATGAGGTATTTTTTAACCAAAAATGGCAAAAAACGTTAAATGTTATATTTAGTGTGCTATTAATGTAATCTTTCTAAAATTTGTTGCTAAGATGTCGGTTACCAAAAGCTTTAAAATTAATTGGACTTCGATGGGATTGCATCAGTGGGCGTGGCACCTCCCATATAAGCAAAAACGTTTTGTGTAATATTTGGTGAACTACAAGAGTAATCCTAATAAAATTTTTTGTAAAGATGTCGGTTACTATAAGCTTTGAAATTATATGGAGTTTGACACGATTTTGTTAGTGGGCGTGGCACCTCCCATTCAAGCAAAAAACGTTTTGTGCAATATTTGGTGAACTATAAGAGTAATCCTAATGAAATTTGGTATGGAGGTGTCGGTTACTATAAGCTTTGAAATTAATTTGATTTCGACGAGATTTCATCAGTGGGCGTGGCACCTGCCATAGATGCAAAAAAAGTTTTGTGCTATATTTGGTGAACTGTACGAATAATCCTAATGAAATTTGGTATAGAGATGTCGGTTACTATAAGCTTTAAAATTAATTGGATTTCGACAGGATTAAATCAGTGGGCGTGGCACCTCCTAAGCATAACACGTTTTGTGTTAAAAATGTTGCAAGTGGGTCATTTTGTGATTTATTTAAATATTTTTCGACTGGTTCAACTTTTTTTAACCCCTTTCATCATTTTCCATATTTTTCCGACTTTGTCAAACTCATTCAACTTTTTTCAACCTCATTCAATTTTTTTAAAGATATTCAACTTTTTTCGAGATTTTCAACCTCTTTCAACTTTATTCAACCTCAATCAATTTTTTCGACTTTTTCAACCATATTCAACTTTCTTCGACTTTTTGAACGTCATTCAACTTTTTTAGAATGATTCAACTTCTTTCATTTGTTTCAACATTTTTCAACCTCATTCAACTTTTTTTAAAATTTTCCGACTTTGTCAACCTTATTCAACTTTTTTGACTTATTGAACCTCAATCAACTTTTTTCAACCGTTTCAACATTTTTCAACCTCTTTCAACTTTTTTCAACATTTTCCGACTTTGTCAACCTTATTCAACTTTTTTGACTTTTTGAACCTCATTCAACTTTTCTAGAGTTATTCAACTTTTTTCAACCGTTTCAACATTTTTCAACCTCTTTCAACTGTTTTCAACCTTTTCCATATTTTTCCGACTCTGTCAGACTCATTCAACTTTTTTCGACCCCATTAAATTTTTTTAGAGATATTCAACTTTTTTCGAGTTTTTCAACCACTTTCAACTTTATTCAACTTCATTCAATTTTTTCGACTTTTTCAACCATATTCAACTTTTTCAACCTCATCAAATTTTATTTGAGATATTTCAACTTTTTTCGAGTTTTTTAAACTCTTTCAACTTTTTTCAATCTCATTTAAGTTTTTCAACTGTTTCAACATTTTTCATCATCTTTCTTCGACTTTTGAACCTCATTCAACTTTTTTCGAATTATACAACTTTTTTTAACTGTTTCAACATTTTTCAACCTCTTTCAACTTTCTTAAACATTTTCCATTTCATTCAGCTTCTTTCGACTTTTTCAACCTCTTTCAACTTTTTTTGAGTTATTCTGCTTCTTTCAACTGTTTCAACATTTTACAACTTCTTTTAATTTTTGTCAACATTTTCGATATTTTTCCGACTTTCTCAACTTTATTTAACATTTCTTGACTTTTTCAACATCGTTCAACTTTTTTCAAGATTTTCAAATTTTTGGAGATTTTCAACCTTTTTCAACTTTTTCAACACTTTTCACTTTCACGGTTCAACTTCTCTAAACTTTTTTCTGTTCCATTTTTTCCGACTTTTCCAACATTTTTCGCCTTTTCGACCCATACTACTTTTTTAACCTTTATTGACGTTTTTCAACCTCTTACAACTTTCCTAATTTTTATTTTTGAATTTTCAAATCTTTTCAATGTCAACTTTTTTCAACATATTGTAGCGAAATTTGGTTTATGCCAGAAAATTCTCGTAATAATTATTAAACGATATTAGCTAGCATCACTGACCGTAAGAAAAATACTTGCATCACTGACCGTAAGAAAATACTTGCATCATTGACCGTAGAAAAATACGTGCATCACTGACCGTAGAAAAATAACACCATCTAGCGACATGTAGCATGTTTTCTGTACTATAAATGATAAAGTGGTACGACATTATCAACGTCGATAATCGCCATCTAGAAGACACTGGAAACGTCATTCTGGATAATGGCGGATGGTACGACATTCTCAACGTCGATAATCGCCATCTAGAAGACACTGGAAACGACATTCTGGATAATGGCGGATGGTACGACATTATCGCCATCTAGAAGGCACTGGAAACGATATTCTAGACAACGGCAGATGGTTCGAGAAAATGATGACTTTAGTATAAAAGGCTGTCATATGAGCAGCAGACACACAGTTGATATTGAACAAATTAACACAGTGGATCTTAAGTGAGAACATTTGAATTTAAGTACTTAAGTGATATAGTGGATTTTAAGTAATAAAGTATAACGTTTGTGTATACAATTTGAATGTAAAGATTAAATAAACAATTGCACTGTGTAAAAACTTACGTTTGTGATTTAAATAAACCATTTTATAATTAAATAAACATTGCGTTTTTCTTGATTGTTACACAATCCAGTGATCGAACTCAGAAAAGTGTAAGAGATTGAAATTACTGTCAAAGGGACAGGAAATTTCGTAACAATTGGTGTCAGAAGTGGGATTGTGTAAAAAGAATTATCAATCAAATAAAAAATGATTAAGTTTGACGAACTAAAAGTGGATCAACTAAAGAAGGAGTTGCAGCAGCTGAATCTGCACTCATCTGGTGGAAAATTGGAGTTACAGAAACGCTTACGGCAGGCTCTTGAGGCTCAAGGGGTAGACCTGGAAGAGCATGAATTTTATAGTGATGTCTCAGAATCAACAGCGAAAATGGAGGAAGCTTCTGGACCGGCGCCAAGTGGTGAAGTTGTAGATATGTCAAAGTTCGAGAAAATGTTAATGGCGATGACGCAGACAATAAATCTACAAATGAATAACAATAGCCAGGCCATTCGGGAAGAAATTAGTCAGAACGCTCTACAGATTGATCAGAAGTTGAGTCAGAACGCGACGCAGATCCACGAGGCTGTTCGAACGGAGGTTGCCAAAATGGTAAGTGGCCTCGATGCAAAAGTGATTGAGTTACGAGACGACGTTGAATCATTCAAGGAAAAAGCCCATGATAAGTTTGAAAAAGTTCAAAGTAATCTTGAAAAAGTTCAAAATAATGTTGAAGACGTTAATAAAAGGATTCAACAGTTTGAAATAAGCGGACCAACCACTCAAGTAATAAGAGAAATCAGCGCAGAGAGGCTTAAGGCACCCACGTACGATTGGACAACGCCATTTAGTGTTTTCAAGCTCCAGTTCGAGACAACATCTGCTCATAATCACTGGGATAACGATAGCGCAGCAGCAGCGCTAATTGTCGCATTAAAAGGCGCAGCTGCAGAAGTATTGCAAACGGTTCCTGTGGCGGAGCAAAAGAGTTACAAGGCAGTGATGGATGCCTTACAGAGAAAATATGGCAGTGACCACATGAAGCAGATTCACAGACTGGAGTTGAAAAGTCGTGTCCAGAAATCTGGTGAGTCCTTGCAGGAGTATGCTGCAGATAGTGAACGATTGGCACACCTTTCCTATCCTGACGAGTTAAGTGTCGTGGCAGACAAATTCAAAATAGAGGCGTTTATTGACGGTATACGTGACTCAGAGACAAAACGCGAGACAATGAAGAACCCGAAGATTACATTTAATGAAACAGTCACGGTTGCTCTCATTCAAGAGACGATTGCATTGTCATGCCGCCCATCATTGAAAACTCGTCGGATGGACGTGGAGGCTGAGAACAAAAGTTCGTCGTTCGCCAGCAGTAGCTTCAGCGGAAATTGCTATAACTGTGGCAAGCAGGGACACATGGCACGTGACTGCAAATCATGTCGTAAACGTTCCGCATCACGTTCACCAAGAAGAAAAATGGGTAATAGGGTGAACGATGGCAAAAATGGTAGCGAAGAGCAACCGTTAAACTAAAGAGAGTCAGTACAGCGGGGCGTGAGCTGACTCTCACTTATGATTGCCCCACAGTCTTAGTTTCGAAGCTCTGCCGAAATTCCAACAGCCTTACCATCGGTGGAAAAATCAACGAAAGACCATGTGAGCTAACTTTGGATACAGGCGCATCGCACTCAATTGTGAGGACAGATTTATTTAATAGACGACAAGTAATGCCATTAAATAGAATCCAATTGAGAACAGCGACAGGAGAAATTGCGCAAATAGAAGGAAAAGTTACAGCGAGTATTCTTATCGGCAGCAAAACTGTGGAACATGTTTTTATTGTTGCAAACACCACCGATGAGGTTATCATTGGCGTGGACTTCATAATTCGACACGGGTTCAATTTGGATCTAAAGAAAAAGACGTTAAGATATGCCAATGTAGAGTTGCCTTTAGACGTTGGCTGTGGACAAAAATTAACAATTGCAAGAGTCTACATAAGTGAGCGCTGTCGAATTGAACCCAATAAGAAAAATTGTAAGAAAGACCTGATCATTGGAAAGACCCTAGTAAAAACAAGAGCGGACAGCAAAATACCCGTACGAATTTTGAATCTAACAAATAAGCCAAAATGGATGCAAAAAGGTGAACTAATTGCGCAATGTGAGAAAGTTACGGCTGTTATAAATTGTGAAAATGACAAGCAGGACACAAAAGGTACAGCTTTGACAAAATCATCGGCCTTGGAAGTATTGACGAAAGAATGGACGAAGGATTTGTCTGCCCAGAACAAAAATAAAGCAAAAAGGTTTCTGCAAAAGCATTGGCAGATATTTGCGTTCAAAGGAGAAAATAATGGCCGAACATCAGTTGTCAAACATCGCATTGATACAGGTGATTTTCAGCCAATTCGCCAACCCCCAAGGAGACTAGCACTCGCTAAGAGAGAGGAAGTAACGGGCCTTATAGAGGATATGGCGCGAGAAAAGGTCATTGCACCATCAGAAAGCCCGTGGAGCTCACCGGTCTCACCGTGCTTGTCAAGAAAAAGGACGGAAGTATGCGATTCTGTGTGGATTACAGAAAATTAAATGACGTCACCAAAAAAGACAGCTACCCGTTACCCAGAATCGATGATACACTGGATACGCTATCTGGAGCAACATGGTTTTCCACCCTGGACTTACAAAGTGGATATTGGCAGGTGGAAATAGATGACAAAGACAAGGAGAAAACTGGCTTTAGTATTGGGAATGGTCTATGGCAGTTTAACGTCATGCCGTTTGGTCTTTGTAACGCTCCAGCTACGTTTGAGCGGTTAATGGACTACATTGGAAGACCTGTTTAGTGTATCTCGATGACATCATCATCATGGGAAAAGATTTTGATGACCACTTGAAAAATCTGGAGGAAGTGTTTGAGCGCTTGGAGGCAGCTGGACTAAAATTAAGTGCGAAAAAGTGCTCACTTTTCCAGCGTGAAGTCAAATATCTGGGGCACAAGGTTACGTCAGAAGGAATACACACAGATGAGGATAAAATAAAAGCTGTGAAAAATTGGCCACGACCATCTAATCTTCATGAGTTGCGAAGTTTTCTGGGCCTATGCACTTACTACAGACGTTTTATTCCTGGTTTCGCAAATGTTGCTGGCAGTCTATATGAGCTGACACAGAAAAATCGGAAATTCGAATGGAGTGGTGCACAGGAAACTGCATTCCAAAAGCTGAAAGAATTATTGTCTTCAGCGCCAATACTCGCGTACCCAATACCCGGCGAAAAATTTGTATTGGACACCGATGCGAGTGGCCATGGTATTGGAGGAGTTTTGTCCCAAGTCATCAATGGACAAGAAAAAGTCGTTGCATATTTCAGCAAAATTCTGTCGAAATCTGAGAGAAATTATTGTGTAACTCGAAGAAAGTTACTGGCAGAAATGGAATGCATGAAACACTTCCATAAGTACTTATATGGACAGCACTTTCTCCTGAGGACAGACCATGTGGCATTAAGGTGGCTACTTCAATTCAAGGATCCAGAAGGTCAAATCGCACGGTGGATAGAGCGCTTGCAGAGCTATGATTTTACCATAGAACATCGCAAAGGAAGCCAGCATGGAAATGCGGATGCACTTTCCCGTCGTCCATGTAAAATTGAATGCGGTCATTGTTCACGAACGGAAAGTAAAGCTGGAACAATTGATGTGCGCCTTTTGAACGTTTTGCCTGAAGAAAAGTGGACAAAAGAGGAGGTACAACGGGACCAGCGCAGTGATACAGATTTGGCAACTATAATTAAGTATAAAGAGCTGGGTAGGAAACCGGCGTGGCAAGAAATATCAAGTGAAAGCCAAATCTGTAAAGCATACTGGGCGCAATGGCAAAGTTTGGAGATGCATGATGTTGCCTCTACCGAATCTGGGAAAGCGAGGATGGTAAAATTCGCTCAAAACTGCTGGTTATTCCAAAGGAAAAATTTAAAGAAATAATCAAGGATTATCATAATGGATCGAGTGGTGGACATCTGGGCATAACAAAAACCACAGAGAAAATAAAGAAACGGTTTTATTGGGTAGGATGCCAAGAAACAGTTGCTGACTGGCAGAGCTGTGAAAGAGTGCATTCATTTTCAATTGAAATCCATTGAAGTCACTGCCAAAACTGTAGCATTCAGAATTCAGCTATTTAAAAATGAAGTCGCTTGTAGACTTCAATGCCATAAGTCTGCAGCCTTTTCCATCCTAAAGAATGCAATTATTCTGGTGACGTCATATTTTGGATTGGAATCATGATTGGAAGAATTTTGATTGCACTGAAGTCACCTCAAATCACTTTGAAGTCGTTGAAGTCAGTTGAAGTCGTTGGAGTCACTTGAAGTCGTTGAAGTCACTTGAAGTCGTTGAAGTCACTTGAAGTCGTTGAAGTCACTTGAAGTCGTTGACGTCACTTTTAGTCGTTGAAGTCACTTGAAGTCGTTGAAGTCAATTGAAGTCGTTGAAGTCACTTGAAGTCGTTGAAGTCACTTGAAGTCGTTCAAGTTACTTGAAGTCGTTCAAGTTACTTGAAGTCAGCTACAAAAAAAAATCGAAATATGACAAATTTGGGAACTTTAAAAATCGTGTTAGAAGAAAAACTCTAAATATTTTCCCAAAAACCGTGCAAATAAAGTGCTAAGAATGAAACCCATATTATTTATAATGAAATGGCCTATATTTAAAATTAGTAACTTAAAATATGTTTAAGCACGCTTGGTTCACTTTCAGTAAAAGAGTTTTTCTTCTAACACGATTTTTTAAAGTTCCCAAATTTGTCATATTTCGATTTTTTTTTGTAGCTGACTTCAAGTAACTTGAACGACTTCAAGTAACTTGAACGACTTCAAGTGACTTCAACGACTTCAAGTGACTTCAACGACTTCAAGTGACTTCAACGACTAAAAGTGACGTCAACGACTTCAAGAGACTTCAACGACTTCAAGTGACTTCAACGACTTCAAGTGACTTCAACGACTTCAAGTGACTTCAGCGACTTCAAAGTGATTTGTGGTGACTTCAAATCAATCAAAATTCTTCCAATCATGATTCCAATCCAAAATATGACGTCACCAGAATAATTCCATTCTTTACGATGGAAAAGGCTGCAGACTTATGGCATTGAAGTCTACAGGTGACTTCATTTTTAAATAGCTGCACTCTGAATGCGGAATTTCTCATGAATTAAAATTGAAAATGAATGCACTCTTTCACAGCTCTGCTGACTGGATCCGCCGTTGTGACCAATGTGCAATTGCTAAAGGACCAAGGCACCGCACTCGGGGAAAAATGCATCAGTATAACGTTGGAGCTCACTTTGAGAGGATAGCCATGGATATAGCGGGACCTTTTCCAATTAGCAATGCAGGAAATAAATACATCCTTGTGGTAATTGATTACTTCAGTAAGTGGCCAGAAGTATATCCCATTCCCAATCAAGAAGCAAAAACAGTGGCAGACATTTTCATCAAAAATTGGATTTGCCGATATGGAGCTCCACTTGAGTTGCATTCCGACCAAGGACGAAATTTTGAGTCGGCACTTTTTAAGGAGGTTTGTGACATGCTTGGAATACAGAAGACACGTACCACAGCATTGCATCCTCAGTCCGAAGGCATGGTCGAAAGGTTCAACCGTACTCTAGAGGAGCATCTGAAAAAGGTTGTTGACAAAGGACAAAAAGATTGGGATGAGCATCTACCAATATTTCTGATGGCTTATCGTTCGTCAGTACACGATACCACTACAGTCACGCCAGCAAAAGCAATTTTTGGTACGGACTTAAGGCTTCCAGCAGATTTGAAGTACGGAGTAAGCGCTGTCCCAGAATCGACCAATGCTGACGATTACATATCGCAAAAAAGAGAAGAACTAGTAGATATACACGAGCTCATCAGGAGACGTACTCAATTGGCTAGCGACAAGATGAAAGCTCGGTATGATCTGCGAGCAAATACTGAAGGGTTCAAAGAAGGTCAATTAGTGCTGCTACACAACCCACAACGAAAAAGAGGCTTGTCTCCTAAATTACAAACTCATTGGGAGGGACCTCATCGGATCGTCACAAGGATTAATGATGTTGTGTATCGAATCCAAAAATACCCCGGCAACAAAGGTAAATTAAAGATAGTCCACATCGAAAGGCTGGCACCTTATACTAGAGATGGAGAGACTCTTGTTCGGGACGAACAAGTTTAAGCGGAGGGCAGTGTAGCGAAATTTGGTTTATGCCAGAAAATTCTCGTAATAATTATTAAACGATAAGACCGTAAGAAAATACTTGCATCATTGACCGTAGAAAAATACGTGCATCACTGACCGTAGAAAAATAACACCATCTAGCGACATGTAGCATGTTTTCTGTACTATAAATGATAAAGTGGTACGACATTATCAACGTCGATAATCGCCATCTAGAAGACACTGGAAACGACATTCTGGATAATGGCGGATGGTACGACATTATCGCCATCTAGAAGGCACTGGAAACGATATTCTAGACAACGGCAGATGGTTTGAGAAAATGATGACTTTAGTATAAAAGGCTGTCATATGAGAAGCAGAGACACAGTTGATATTGAACAAATTAACACAGTGGATCTTAAGTGAGAACATTTGAATTTAAGTACTAAAGTGATATAGTGGATTTTAAGTAATAAAGTATAACGTTTGTGTATACAATTTGAGTGTAAAGATTAAATAAACAATTGTACTGTGTAAAAACTAACGTTTGTGATTTAAATAAACCATTTTATAATTAAATAAAGATTGCGTTTTTCTTGATTGTTACACAATCCAGTGATCGAACTCAGAAAAGTGTAAGAGATTGAAATTACTGTCAAAGGGACAGGAAATTTCGTAACAATATTCTATATTTTTTCCATTTTTTCAACCTCAAAACGAAAAACCGAACAGTGGTCGGTCTCCAGGTACTACTAATGCAGCGTTAATTGCTTTGCATATTTCAATTATAATATTCCCAATGAATTGTGGTGAGACCGCTGAGGAAAATTTAAGATCAGCGAATGATCTCCCGGTAGCTAGATAACGCAATGTAATTGCGAGACGATCCTCAGCTGGTATAGCGTTTCTCATTATTGTGTCTTGATTTTCAATCTTGGGCTTAATCATTGCCAAAATATTATAAAATGTCCATCCATCCTCATATAATTTTTAAAATCGATCGGCTCGGTTTACTTAATTTTTTTTAAAAGCTTTCTGTCAGAAAATTCCTCCTTTTCTAAATACCACTCCTTACTCCACTTTTTCTTCTTATTGTTTGGTTTTTTCTCATCTTCCTCTTCCCATAGTCTTTCGTCAATTAATATTAATGCAATAGATTGGAGCGTCTGTACCTTGCATAAAAACGAGGAAGAATCACCCAAATGTGTATTGCGTTTGCAACATTGCACACACACACCAGATGTTCGCACTTCCTTTGTACAATATTTTATTTTTGAAAACTTATTTCTGTGGCGCGCATGGGATTTTGTCGTTTCGAATTCCGTTTCGGACTCGTCTTTCTAAATAAAACGGATTCGAGACGAACTTTAAAAAAATTCTGTTAACGCAAACAAACATTTTTCGTTTTTGATTTTTTACTTTCCATCTATTTTTCTAATGCTGGTTGGTACTTATTGTTAATTTATTAATGTAATACGTAATTAAAACTTCAAAGAAGAACTCACATTTTTTTACCTGTCACCCGATCACAGAATTGAACCTGTGCCCTGCGCCATGCCACTGTTCAAAGATGCCCATCTTACCCAACTCAGCTACCGACATCATTTTTACTAAAATGATGTCGTTAAACTGCGCATGTGTCAACCATTGTCTAATCAGGGAAGCTCCTGGTTCAAATCAGGGAAGCTCCTGGTCAGGGTTGTCGCAGTCACTTCAATCGCAGTGTTTCACTGCGATTCAAAGCACGACACTGCGACACTGCATCTTTTATGAAAACACTGCACTTTTAGAAAAAAAAATGTCGCAAAAGTAATCTAGCAAAAAATTTTCAAATTATAAATTCTTGCAATCACTCCTGGATTATTAACGGTTTGGAGTTGACAACGCAGAATTTTTAATTAATTTTACTGTAACATTATTGGCAGTTCATCAGCTTTTGACATTTTGATTTAACTTTTCTTTTTACTGCTTTTCATGCAAAGCAATGAACGGGCCCGTTCAACGTTCAAAGCTAAAAAGAATAAATTTAATAGATCCTGTTTTGAAAGCGGTTCAATTGTTAAGTCCGATTTCTCTAGGCGAAAATTTTTTGCTACTGACTCTGATTTTTCCTAACCTGGTAAATAATGATGACATACTATAGGTGATGTCGAAGCCATGTGGTTTAATGCAGAAGCCAGAAAAACCAAAAGAAAAAAATTTGGAAGAACTTTGGCAAATGGAATTTTTTTGATTTAAAAACGCTTTAGGCGAAACTTGGTATCCTGGCTTAAAACAATTTTTTGGCACATTATTATGCCTACCTCACAGTATCGTATCCACCGAACGCATTTTTTCACTTAAAAAAACGGTTTCTAATGAAGGCTTTAAAAATTGTGTGTCTTCAAAATAATTACTAGCAAAATACTACCAATAGTCGTGTGTCGTATTTTTATTTTTTTTCTTAGTTTATTTTAAACTATATAAACAAAGTACATACAAATATATATATCGGTCATTTTTTCATTAAACGCACACTTTGTATTTTTTGACGTTTTGAACATTTTTTGAAACCAAATATCTCACAAACTATAGGAGATAGGATGAAAAACTATTTAATTATTTTTGTTTAGAAATACTATAACTTTATAAAAAAAATTGAAAAAATTTAAATAAATTTGTTTAAACATTAATTTTTTTAATTAAAAAAATTTTTCAATATAACACCTTTTGTTTTATTTTATTTTTTTATATGTTATTCCTCAATTTATCCTAGGAATGTATGTGCTTTCATTTCGAAATTCCCGCCATAACTTTGGAAACTAGAAATTTTTTACTGATGAGGCGCATGGTGCGTTTTTCAACATAAAATTCGACATAAAATTTTTTTTTGTTAATTTTTTTTTTTTTGTAATGTTATTTGCAATCAATCCTTAGAATGTATCTGCATTCAAAATGAAATTCCCGACATAACTTAGGGAAATATGATACAATTCATACAATTAGACTGAAACGCGCCTTCATAAAAAGCTCATATTTTCCAAAGCTATGGCAAGAATTTTGAATTGAATGCAGATTCATTCTTAAGATTGATTGAAAATAACATTACCAAAAAAAAAAATTTTGTCGAATTTTATGTTGAAAAAACATAGTGCGCGTCATCAGTAAAAAATTCGTAGTTTCCAAAGTTATGGCGGGAATTTCGATATGAAAACACATGCATTCTTAGGATTGATTGAGGAATAACATAAAAAAACAAAAAAAAAAAACAAAAGGGGTTATATTGAAAATATTTTGACAAAAATGTTTTTAATTAAAAAAATTAATGTTTTAACAAATTTATTTAAATTTTTTTAATTTTTTTTATAAAGTTATAGTATTTCTTAACAAAAATGATCAAATCGTTTTTCATCCTATCTCTTATAGTTTTTGAGATATTTCGTTTCAAAAAATGTTCAAAAACGTCAAAAAAACAAAGTGTGCGTTTATTAAAAGAATGACCGATATGTACTTTTATAATTATTATTTTTACAAAATGCCACAATTTGATTTATTTAATTTTAACGAATAATTAAATTTTATTCATAATTTATCGAAAAAATCTGTTGTTATTATGTTACTGAAAAAAATAGTCGAATACAATGAAATTCTTGATGTGATGAAATGCTACAAAGTCATCTCTGGTAAAATGCTTCAAACGGGGAACTTGCTTCAATGCCTCATCATATGAAGTTATGGGGTCAGCAATTTTCTTCAGACTTGCTTATCTCTGGAGTGGCGCTTTGATTTTCAAATTGTACTTCAATATTGTTGACTTCAGTTAATAAACTTTGATCGATTTTCGAAAATTCGTCAAAACCAGCAAACCAGAATGAACGAAAAAGACCAACACTACTCAACACTTCTGACATTAGCATTATTGGGGAAACCACCAAATTCGTTACTTTCAAAACAAAAACGAATTAGAATTTGTAAAAAAGGGAAGTTGTACAAACTTAATAGAATTCTTATTTGATTCTGTCCGTTTAAAAGAGATATTTTGACTTAGAATATAGTGTCCGCGTCCGGTCATTGGAACGTCCGGCTATCGGAATTAATTTTATGTGGAAAGTTAATGAAAAGTGAGTGTCGCCGAAATGTGTCCGGTTATAGGAGCTGTACGGTTATGGGGGCTGTCCGTAATAGGGAATTTCACTGTACATGTACATATGTATCTTTTTCTTATAACACTGCGAAATTCACTGCGCTTTTGTTTTTAAAACACTGCGAACAGTTCACTTTCCAACAATTTTTTGGAATTTTCACTGCGGTCAAAAATTCCAAAACGACATCCCTGCTCCTGGTTCAAACCCCGGCGACGACATAATTTTTTTTTTAACTTTTTTATTTTTAAATTTGAAAGTATTTAAAAAAAGAAGTAGAGAGCTATATATATATTGAAAAAATCTTGGAAACTGTCTTTTATATTAATAATTAAAACCGAGTCCGGATCGAATCCGTTTTATTAAAAACAAACGAATCCATAACGGACTCGTTTTTTAATATTAACATAAAAGGCAGTTTTCAAGATATTTTCAATTTATACAAATACAGTTCTGTACTTCTTTTTGTTTTTTAAATACCTTTAAATTAAAAAAATAAAAAAAAATTATGTCGTCGCCGGGGTTTGAACCAGGAGCTTCCCTGATTAGACAATGGTGGTTGCATGCGCAGTTTAACGACACCATTTTAGAGTCCGTAACGGATCCGTTTTATTTACAAAAAACTACTTCGGAACGGATCCGACAAAACAGATTCCACTTTTCGAGAGGAATTTCATACGAAAACGAATTCGAAGAGGATCCGAACGGATCCGTTTTATAAACAAAAAAACTAATCCGAAACGGATCCGAATATGAAGTCCGTTCCGAGTTCAAAAAGGATCCAACAACGCGACGATCCTTCCCGCTGTTTGGGGGCGAATCACCCACGATTTCGCATTCGAATCGTATCAGAAACGGAATCTGAACGGATCCGTTTTATTTACAAGAAACGACTTCGGAACGGATCCAACAAAACGGATTCCGCTTTTTCGAGAGGAATTTCATACGAAAACGAATTCGAAAAGGATCCGAACGGATCCGTTTTATTCACAAAAAACCAATCCGAAACGAATCCGAATATGAAGTCCGTTCCTAGTTCGAAACGGATCCAACAACGCGGACGATCCTTCCCACTGTTTGGAGGCGAATCACCCACGATTTCGGAGTCGAATCATATCAGAAACGGAATCTGGAATGGATCCGTTTCATTTACAAAAAACGAATCCGGAACGGGTTTTGGGTTCACCAAAAAGGAATCCGGAACCGATTCGTATAAGAACTGTTCCGAGTCCGTAACGGATCCGTTTTAGTTAAAAAAAATAAGTACGGCTCGCATCCGTTTTATTTTAAAAAACGAGTTTGTAACGGATCCGCATCCGTTTTTGTGCACATTGGGGAGTGACTTAATTTTTTTACATATGTATGTATGTATGTACCTATATTCAATCTTAAAAATTCAAAGCTTGTACCAAAAATATAAATTTTAAATTTTGAATATACCTACAGATTTTGTGTTTCAAAAATCTGACAACCCTATTCTGACCGCTAAGGTCGTGCATTGATTTTTACAATTGGATAAAAACAAAAGCGGACATGCTTCGGAAAATTAAAGCAAAAGACTGTACTTCTGTGGGTTTCGAATGTTTTGTTTGCTTGACTTTGTCAGCAAAAAAGTTATATGTAAGTATGTATGTGCGAACAATGTTTTTATATATTTCCCATGATATAAAGTTATTACGAAAATAACGGTAAAACAAAAGTATGGAGAATGCAAGCACGATTTGCAGAAAGTAAGTTGGAATGTTGCTTTTGTTATTTGCTTTGAAAATAGTACCGTAGAGAGGCTTAGCAATGATGAAAAAAAATTGACATTTCATTTTGGAAAAAAAACCTCCTGACCTAAAATGGTATTAAACGCGCATTAAACTCATGTCATTTCTCTCTCATATTAAGACAAATCCACAATTAAATTTTAAGCATAAAAACATCTGGGGTTTTTGAGAAAATTAGCCTTGTTTTTTTTCTTAAAAAGCGCTATAACTCCGCCAATTTTCAACAATTTTCAAAATGCGTTAAAGATTCTGATAGAGAACACGAAATTCCATCAATTGACAAAAATTAATTATTTTGATTTAGATGAAAATACGACTATTTTGTAAAATCTTTCAGCGGTTTTTCAAGCTTTGACACTAAAACTTTAAATGAGCATAACTTCGTAAAAAAAAAACAAACCGTGAAGCGTCTAGTTAGTTAATGAATGGCCAATATACATAGTTCAATATTTTGTTTGTATGTAATCAATTAACCTTGAAATTTATTTGCAGCAGCGATTCCACGCAATCCGTGAGGTTTGGTAGCAAACTGTTTCTACCTTACTATCCAAATACGTTACCATATGGCAGAGTGTACTAAATGAAGGGAAACAAAAAGTGGAAAATGCCTTGCAAACACAGTTAAAATGCAACATAATAGTAATGATTTAATTTAATTCAAGATTGTTTGGCTTAGAATATTTTTCATAACATTTATATTTCTCCAAATACCAGCTTTATTGGTACACTGAATAACAAATATTTCAGCTACATATATTAAATTTTAATAATTGTACAAATTATTCTAAACATCAATAAATGGTTTAAAATATTTAAACTATTCAATGTTCAAATAGAATTTAGTCTGTCTTCTAAATTTTTATGTTGCAAAACACTATGTTTTTTTACTATATTTTAATTTATTCTAAAGTTTTTGAATTTTTACAGTGTGACCTCCCATCCTTTAAAGAAAAGAAAGAAATCAAATTTATCCATTTTAAATTGAAATTTTTTGTATTCGATTTCCAGCTGAAATTTCAATTTAGAACTTTTTGGACTTTGACTTTAAATGATTGCAATTTCGGCATAAAACTTTTTAAATTTTTATTTATTTTCATTTTAATTAAAAAAATATAAAATCAGAAAAAACACTTGTGTATTTTTGAATGTGCAATAAAATTTAAATTTTTTGAGTTAAAGACAACTTTAGTTTTTTAAAATTTTGTTTGCATGTTTTTTTTTTGTCTCTAGCTTTTTTTCAGCATAAAAGTTTTATTTTAAGAGACAAGACAGAAAAAAGCAAATGAAATATTTAAAATATAATTTTATTAATTTACATATGTCTAATACATAAAAACTAAAAAAAAGCTGTAAATTCCGTAATTTTAAGAATTAGAAAAAATTATATATTTGGTATAATGCAAAGAAAACTATAAATTCCCTAATTTTAAGAGTTACAAAAAAAATATATGTTTTGTAAAGTTCCTAATATAAGGAACGAAATAAGCAATTAGACTAAAACAAAGTCAAAAGCAATTACCCTTAGACGAATAACCTATTAATAAAATTAAAATCAAAAGAAATGCAAAGATCAATATGACTAAAAATCGCAAACGAGACATTTCAATAGTTATGAAAAAGAAATGAAAAATCTACTGCAAAATTTTTATTATTTATATTATTGTATATTCATATTTATAAGTACATATGTATGAAAATTTTCAGCAAGTATTTATAGCACAAGCATTTTAAAACTATTACAAAATGTTATTACAAAGTTCGTAAAACCTATAATTTTTGTTAAAACTTTTTTAATAATTACTTGTCACGAAGAATTGTAAGTTTCCCATCAGAATTATATCATTACTTGATTTAATTATTACGAGATCAAAAACGTTCACTTACACAACAAATTTACAAAATTACCAGAGTTGTGGATAGAAAGTCCAAAGCCCAGAATTCTTTAAGCAGATACCCACTCTCTTCTTCAAAATAAGTATTACAAACGTTAATTTACATATATCCGATTTTCTTAAATTGTAGTATGTTAAGTGAATGGCCTTCGGCAGCGGCTCAGGGCTTACGTCCTCATTGGATAGGCTTTGCGATGACCTTTGGCCGCGGTTTACTATACTATATTCAACACGAGCTACTTTAGTAAACCTCGACAGAAGACCGCCGCGAAGCCGATGCTGGACTTATTGGAGAATGTAAATCTTGAGTCGCGGCAGCAGGCCGCCTACTTATCCTAAGATACTAGAGTTTTTGAAGACTAAACTGATTCATCCTAACACGCTTCGGATGAACTTGTTTGGCCTAGGAAAAACTAGTTTATCCTAAAAACTAATTTGGCCGGTAGCATTTATGCACTATACAATGAAACGTTTAATTTTCATTCCCCAACAAATAAAAAAAATTCAATAACCTTCTAAAACTAATAAATACGATTATATTAAAAAATAAATTTGTTAAAGATTCAATTAGTGAAAAGTATCGTTTTTAACAATTATACTCTAAAACAGGGTTTATCAAACTTTTTCTGCAAAGGAACACTTTGCAAAGCCGGAAAATTTAACGGAACATCAAGCAAAGAGAATAAATAATAATATTTATTTTTTTATAATATAATATTTATATTTATTATTTATTCTCTTTGAGTTGTGCTACTAGTAACAAAGTTGAGTGCCCAGTAGCACACTCCATTAAAAAAAAGCACAATGCCAAATATTGCCTTTCTTCTATAATTTTTTCTTCTTAAGTTGTCAAAATCGAGTAAAATTAGGGGTAAATGTGAATGTTTTATTTTCAATTAACGCCTAAAATGTAAATGTTTTGACTCTTTTCGGAGCCATATTTGATTCAGAGTTTTTACGATCTTCAAAAATACCAGCTTCCAATAAACAAATTTTTTTCATTTTGATAGATAGCATACGTTTTATCATGCGTATGGAGTAAAAGAGAATTTAGGCGACGAATTGTCAATTATTGTAATTTATTAAAGACAGTTCAGTATATTTTGCGTCAAGGCGTTACAATTGTTTAAACCATTTACATGTAAGCAATTTTATATAAATAGTATAGATATAATGAATATGAAGGAATATATATATATATAATTGGATATTATTGCAAATGTTTAAATCTACAATTATATAAATATGTGGTATACAAAATAGTAACAAAATTATACATAAGACATATAACGTTATATTATTAAAATTTTAAGTAGTTTTAGTTTGTAGTCTTATACTTAATACGGTCATTTCTCGTCTGGCTGATATGTTTTTGAAGTTCACTTCATTCTTAAATTTATTTATTTATTTATTTAATTCAACTATTTACATTTTTGTTATACAGTTTGTAAAAAGCCATTTAAGTAAAACATTTTTTTTTATCTTAAAATTTCCATAAAATTGTTGTTTCTTATGGCTTAAGAATTCTTAGCTTTCGATGTTCTTATATTTATTTATTTTGGTGAACTT
Source organism: Meiosimyza platycephala (assembly GCA_963662105.1). Lineage (NCBI taxonomy): Eukaryota > Metazoa > Arthropoda > Insecta > Diptera > Lauxaniidae > Meiosimyza > Meiosimyza platycephala. Next base: position 62,463,796 of record OY759208.1, read on the forward strand.
TTTCTTTTTTTTTTCTTAGATTTACTTAAATATTATTTTTAACTCCATCATAGAAAATAACCCTTTACAGCAAAATTATAGCATGTCATTTAATTTTGCAAAGTTTGACTTTAGTGATACTACCTTTTGATTAAAAGAAATTGTACCAACATCTAAAACAGAGTTTTATTGGTAAAATAAGTACTGCCCAGTTTAGGTAATCGACTAAAGTAATATCCTCTTTTTTTTCTTGTGGACCTCAAAGAAGATCACATCGTTGATAATAATCAGAAAAATCTAACATTATAAAGTTCATCTTTGCATTTAATTCAAGGAATCAACTAATTAGAATTCACGAGTTGAACTTATAATTCAAGCTCTGCACCAAATTTTTAAAGAAAATTTTTCATCCTTTAAAGAATATTTGTATCGAGAAATTTTCCTCTAAAAATATTCTATTTGGGAGTCGAAGTCATGGTTGTTGAAAAATAGCATTGATCAATAAGTAAAAATTTGCAATATTGGTCTTTGCTTTGACTGTAAGTTCGATTAAATAATGTTTAATTATAAAATAATCAGTCGCTAAAATCAACTTTCTTAAACCATATGGAGAACACGCCAATTTCAAAAATATGTGGCTGGCAACACCACAATTTCGAAAAATAAATCATAGCATGACTTTAGGCCGACGGTCTAACGGCTATGGCAACAAGCGAGAAAGTGACAAAAGATAACAAATGTAATAAAAGCACTCTGTACACCTCATGGGCAGTGCCTCAGTAGCTCAAGTGTTAGAGCGGCCGTCGCAAAATATGCAATTGCAATGCATAAACGGTCAGGGGTTCGAGTCCATGTACAGAATTAACCAAACTGGTCTGATGAGGCTATTGGTAATAGCCGAAACATGTCACCAATTACCAGATTAAAATTGTTCCATTTGTTATCTTTGTCATGTTTGTTGAAAAATAGCATTGATCAATAAGTAAAAATTTGCAATATTGGTCTTTGCTTAGTGACTGTAAGTTCGATTAAATAATGTTTAATTATAAAAATTGTTAGTTAACTGTGCTCTAATAAAATCAATATGCGCTTAGTGACACTTGTTAAGCATAAAGGCCCAACTAAACCATGCATGCTTTGACTGCAGTCAGCTTCTGCAACTGTGCGAATACACACAAATCGTATATCAAAACTACAACGTACTTAACAAAAAGTTTCGTTCAATTTCCACAAATGTAATTTCCTTAAGGAAAGAGCGAAACTGGTCGCACTTTCTGTACGGAATCAGTTGTCTATGAATGTATACAAAAAAAAAATGTATTTGCAATGGATCCAGAAATGGAAACTGCATTTATTTTTAAATTAATATAAAATGGGGGAAAAAGAAAATGTTTATACAATAAAATAGACGTATTTTATTATAATCGAAATGTAAATGAAGGATTGGAGTGCAGTTGCAGAAATATGCAAATTAATATACACACACAATACATACAACAATTTGATTGAAAATTCAGTGATGCCACATCTGCATTTGCCAATACTTTTCTCAACAAGCCGTGCGAATAGTACGAAGTGAACTATTTTGGTTTCTTTTTATTTTTTAACATTTATAAAATGATCATAGGTTTGCATATTTTTTGTTTTAAGTATCTTAGTTAATGTCATTTACTAATTGAATAGATTTGATTTATTTAGGATATATTTCACATAAAATTTATGCAATTGTGGGAATATTCCATAGGTTTGCAACAGTGGCTACATTGTTTCTAAAGTTCATGTAAGTACAACATAGCCACTAAAAAGACTTCTCTGAGTTTGTTATGCACTTGACAGACTTTTCGTTCGGATTTGACAGTAGGTTACGGCATGCATGCATGCAACAATGCATAGTTTAGTTGGCCCTTAAGACAATAACATAACGCGGTAATTACAACAACAACAACCATACGCTGAATACGACCTGCAGATTCTGCAAACGTATGGTTGAGTGTTGTTCATATTTTTCTTTTTTTACATCACCCACAGCATCTTCGCAGCAAAAACGATGGAAGGCCTTTCAGCAAGCTGTTTGCGGATTTGTATGTAAGTTTGGTTTTACAATTTTTTCATTTTTTACTTTGACCATTACATTGCGCATGTCTGGAGCTTATCAGCTGAGTTCTCAAAGTTTCATTTCCAATCACTCCTTGCATTGGTTATTATGTTGTACTTAGTTTATTTTAATAAGTTCCCTGTCCCCATACAAAAGTTTAAATTCTACGCTCTACGTCCAGTTATTTTTTTCTTTTATGTCGGAACAAAAGATTTAGCTTCGATTCAATTAAATATTTGAAAACTTCCAAATTTTTTTATATGTTTATAATCTTTATGGTATGTGCTTCCACGTCCCATACAAAAAATTTAATTAGCTTGCCTCGTTCATAAAATTAATGTGCTAGAATATAAGTCCCGAAATTGTGCATTGTGCACATGTGATTCATGAGCGTACCTGACACGGTACAAAATCGGTGACATGAATCATATATGAGTCATCGGACAGGGAACCTGTTAACTTCTTTTGTAAATTTAACTAGCTCCTCTCTCTTTATTGCGGAATGTAAAATTTTTTTTTGATTTCTATATTTGTTTTGATCATAAGTTTTCGGAATTTTTTGATATGCAAAGTGCATTTTAATTGTGGCTTAAATTTTTATTGATATTGAAACTACATTAAAGTGCTATCCGATGATAAGAAATAATTAAGTAATTTACATTTCTGAATTTTGTTTATTTATCTACCTACTAATCTACTCATACCCTTAAATTTTTAAAAAATTATTTTATAACTAGTACTAAATTTATATTTTCTTCAAATACATATGGGTAGTTCTTTGTCAAAAAGGCCACCCCCTCTGCCCATTTCAGTTTTGAAAAAAAAAAAAATGTTCAAGCATATGAAAAAATCGGAAATTTTCTCAATTTCTTGATGCCGTCTGGCCTTTTTCGAAAAAATAGCTTTCTAACCTCAAAAAACGTGTTTGAAAAGAAAGTGCTACTAAAAATAAAGATAAAAATCGCCGAAAAATGTGTTATGCTGCTAGGAAATCTCACCAACCGACTTCATGGGCGGGTTTTTGGGATCTCTGAAGAAGAAACTGTTTTCAAACTATAAATTCAAAATGGCGGATCCAAGATGGCGGACAGTGTGACATCAAAAAATCAATTTCTTTTGATGGATTATCACAAAATACGAGATTTGGGGTTTTTTGAGGTTGCTAATTACGCATTACGCTTGTGGTGACGAGATATCCACCTAGCGGTGAAAATAGTAACTATATGTACACAGAGTGTTTATTCGGAATCTGCCATTTATTAATACTTAATAACAAGTAAATATTTTTTGTAATTATTATGAGGGTTAAAAAGCATATGATAATTGTCATGGCTTAATCAACAACACCGATAGAACTAAGAAAGGTTGCGGGGGAAGGGTGGGGGGAAGGGGGAGTGATGAGCCTTACAGCTTTTTGATCAATTATCAAATTCGTTAATCGTAATTAGCCAAGTTATTGATTTTGTAGAAATATATCAATGAAAATTGACTTTTTGTTGTCACACTGTCCGCCATCTTAGATCCACCATCTTTAATTAAACACTGATATCAATTTCTTGTTCGGAGACCCCTAAACTCCCTTATGGAGATCGGTTAGTGATATTCCACTTTTTCAGCGATTTTTGACTTTTTATGAGTTTTTTCTTTTAACTTACTCTTTTAACACGTGTTTTGAGGTTAGAAAACCATTGTTTTTTCGAAACGGTGAGACAGTATCGGAAAATTAAACATCGAAATCGATAATCGTAATTAGCAACCTCAAAAAACCCCAAATCTCGTATTTTTTCGAAAAAGGCCAGACGGCATCAAGAAATTGAGAAAATTTCCGATTTTTTTATATGCTTGAACATTTTTTTTTTTTCAAAACTGAAATGGGCAGAGGGGGTGGCCTTTTTGACAAAGAACTACCCATATACTAAAATGTGAATATGAGAAAACTTGAATTTAGATTTTATGTGTGAAAATTAATTTGTGTTATCGAAATATTTAATAAAATATCTACTTAAAGGAAATCTTATCTTAAAATGAATTGCTAATTTTGGATATTTTCGTTTTCTGTGGCATGGAGGAGTAAATTTGGTAGTATAGTTTCGCTGTGGGATCTTTCAGATAGTTTTGCCAAGAAAGATCATTGGTAGGGATGGGTTGCGAGCGAGCATATCAGCACTCTATTTAAATATATGCAAATCGAAAACATATTGAGAGGGAGATTTGTACCTGAGTTCCATTTTCATTAATAGTATACCGGTCTTTAGTCTTCTTTTTTTTTGGCTTTTTGAATTATAATTTTTATTTAGACAGGGACTCTGTAAAAATAAAAAGTTGTAGTGGTGACTGGTATCTAGTAGAGCCAAGAACCTCCTCAGCCACTGACCGCTAACCAAATAGACGGGTCCCACTCGGCTTTACTAGTTGACCAACACAATACTTTTTCACTTGAAAAACTTAACCCCCATTCACACTACGATTACAAGTTACAAATTTGATCTTATTAATAAATTACAAAAAAAAGAAGTAAATTATCAACTAACTAAACAGAATACTTAATAGTTTCCCTATTTTGGGTGAAATCAATAGAGTTACACCTAGAACTGAATGTAAGGGCCATATTATATACTGGATCACGCTTACCATAATTGGTCCTGTGAAATGGTATGTTGCCTAAAATGTCTTTCGGGGCATATATTTTAAAAAGTGGTGCACAAGCAATATAATCCATCAATATATCCCAGGCAAATACAAATGGATTTTACGAAAAAAAACAAATTTTGTCAAAAATCAAAAAATTTTTAGTGCATCAGGTTTTTTTCCTTTAAATTTTATTCATCAACACATAATGGCTTAAACTACATTTCTATATATACTAGAGGCCCTCATCCACATCCCACCAATATATCACATCGATATACGCAGTACTACCGTTTCAGTAGAGCAAAATGTATCACTGTTGCTACTTCAAAATTTACAGTTTATTGAAACGAAATTTTTTTTATAATTTGTGAGGATGGAAGTCAGTGGGCTTCTTTTCCACCCACAATTTTCAAAGCAGCGCGTCGAAACGCGCGAAAACATAAATAAACGTATTTATTGGTTTTATTTAACTTCACGAATTATGTATGTATTTCTTAATATTATTTCGTTCATTTATCTAAATCCATTTTTAATGAATTATTAATCATAAATAATATAACATAAGTTAAAATATTTAGTCAAGTTAATACAATACAACGCGGGCGACACGTAAAAAACGCAGTAGTAGTAGTAGAATAAGTATACATAAGTTAAACACAAAGTAACAGAATTGCCATACGGTAGCCCTGCTCAACAGCTGTTACCACGATCCACACTAAACAGCTGTGCGGTTTGTGCAAAAGCTACAGAGGTAGCAGAAGTGACTTGGCAAAGGTTTTGGGCTTTGATCGGTCATTCTTCTGAGGACCAAACAGTATCCAAAGAGATGAAGCTCTATTCTGCCCAAAAATTCTGCTCACACGTATTGATTGTCAGACAATGCGTGTGACTTCTTCAAAACAATGCTGCCGTATGTTGGGAAATAAATTTTGTGGAAATTTTCTTTTCATTTGGGGTATTATTAGGCGATTGGAGGAAACACTTGGGGAATTTATATATTTATGTAATGCTGTTAAATAATTGAAAAGCTTCATATTTTTTTATTATCATAATACAAAAAATGTTTCAAAGTTCTTATTTACTTCATACCTAAACTACTGTTTTTTCAAAACGATGTAACTTTAATAATAATATCAACAAAAATTTCGTTTTTATAGCAGTACGTTGTAATAACAAGTTTTTGTATAACTGCCATTAATTTAATTCAGAAATAAGATTGATTCATTTTATTTAACTCTATCAACTTTTATTTTTATTTATTTTTTCAAAAAACTGTCATTATGTTTTTTAATTTTAAAAGTATTTGTTCAGGTGAAGCATTGCATAATTTTAGGATTTTATGTAAACTATTATCTATTAGCCTAAGCAGGGATGTTGCTTTTTAAATTTATCTAGAATCCATTTTATAATATATCATATTATTATTGTTGTAAAATTAATCATTAAACTTGTAAGTAAATTTTAACTTCACTTAGAAAAGAACCATTGAAAGGGTAGGATTAATAAAAACGCATTTCCTGCAATTACAATTCTAATCCTTGATTTTTAATTATTTCTAATTTCATTTGCTTCAACGTGTTATAAAAATCTTAAATTGCGAGTTTAAGATTTTTACTTCTTCCTAATATTTTTGCGTTGGTACTAGGCTTCTTGCTGCAGACATCACTTTACTTCATAAAGAAACATTGGTCCATCTACGAGCCGGAGATACCATACCAAGTCTCCAGAAGAAGAGTTCCAGAGTTTACTAGTATAACTCTCACCAACTGCAAAACCAGTTTATTTCGAAGTGCAAGCAGTGATATTTTACAAGGTACGTTTGCATTGATTCGAAATTCAGTACTTCAGTAGGGTTGATTTTCTCTGTGCGTGCGCGTTTCGATCTTAATTTAATTACCGAAGATTCGCTGTCTTCCTAACAGGCAACCAAAGTGCATAAAAACACAAAACGTAGATTTTTCCTAAAAACGTGAAATTGTGCTGCATTCTTTTCAAAGATTTAATTGTTCAACCAAAAAATTAAAAGTTAAAAAGTGTTTCATATCCTAAATTCTAAAAAAGTAAATATTTCATTAAAAAATTATAAAAACAGATTTTTGCACCAAAAAAAAAAAGTTAATTTGTGCGGTCCCAAAGCTCCAAAATAAAAATTGATTTTTGCGCCAAAAAGTTTAATTGTGTTGCGTTCAAAAAAATCAAGAAGTTACATCTTTTTTTCCAAAAAGTAAATATTTTATTTGTGCTTTCCTTAAATTCAAAAAGTAGATTTTTACGCCAAAAGAAGTTGTGTTTCATTTCTAAAATTTAACAAAAAAAAAAATAAGTAAATTCTTGTGCCAAAAAGGGTCAATTTTTCATTTGTGTTTTATTCAAATTCCAAAAAAAAGATAGTCGATTTTTTTTCGCAAAGGAATTAAAATTTGAATTGTGCAAAATTTGAAAATTCAAAAGAGGTTTATTTTTCTTGTAAAAAAAAGCTTAAATTTCAATTGTGAATATAAAAAATTCAAAAAAAATTAAATCTTTTTGCGATAAAAGTTAAATAAGATTGAATAAGATTTTCTATTAAAATTGGCAAAGATTATTTCCAAAAGTTCCACATTTATTTTGGCCCAAACAAAAATTAACTTTAAAAACTTAATTTCTAATGTGATAACACAAAAACATCTGCAGCATAAATATAAAAGAGGAAAAAGGTTAAAAAATACAAAGAAATAAGAAGAAAAAAGCCAATATAAATTTAAAAGACATTTGAAGGATATGTACTTTTGAAAGGGTTTTGGAATTTTCTAGAAAAACAAGGTCAGTTTTTTGTATTTTATTCTTCTTTTATACATATATATATATATTTGCATTTGTTTTATGATCATATTTTTTTACTGATACGTATTACGTTTCAAATAACGTTAGTAAAACTGTTATATATTTAGAATATACATACGTACAAAAAAAAGAGCGCCAACATTCATTTTGTCTCATATGTACTTATGTACACACTTATTCTAGTAAGCAATTGAGTAATTACTCAATATTCGAATTTCGAAAGTGTTTCAAATCTTCATTTTTTAATTCCTATCGTTCCTATGCAAAACCGGTTTTGATTTTTTTTTTCAGCTTGTTAGCTCATTGCATTTGTTTAAGAACATTGAAAGCAAGTCTCCAAGCTTTGCTGTTCTTTGCTTATGTACATTGCACAAATATATGTGTATGTATGTAGGTGCAACGAAACAAAACAAAAGCGTTGATACAAAATTGTATGTACATGTTTGCATGCATAAATAAAAATCAAATTTGTTAATTAAATCTAAAAATTTATAAATTGCTTTAAATGACAAAATCAATTTGACACACCATTTCACAAAATTTATTTTGAATTTTCCTATTATACGCATATACGTAACTACTTTATCTTTCATATACTAAAAAAATAAAAAAAAGATTTTTCTTGTTCTCCAAAAGATTGAAAAGTTTTACAGTGGTCAACACAGAAATCATTTTAATGTCAGGATTTTCTTTTCTTTCAGCATAGAATATCAAAAATAATTGTTTTATTGATTAAAAAAAAAAAATTGATAAATTCTACAGTGGTCATAAAAGTTTTAATTTTAATTTGGTGATTTTTTTTTAAAAAAAATTAATTTGTATTTTCTTGATTTAGCATTTTAAAGTAGTTAACAAAGTTCTCATTTCTTATTTGATAATTTATTTTGCATAAAATTTTAATTTGATTTCTTGATTTAAAAAAAAAAAAAAAACTGAAATCATTTACTTCTCCAAAATATTTGTTTTTTGTCGGAAAACTTATGTCAAGACTCGATTGTGTTTAAATATTAAACAAGTTTACTATTTTTAAATTTTACTGCAAAAAAATTCACCTAGCCAACAAGGTTCGCGATTCAATTGAGTTCTTCAAAATTTTGTTCAGCTGTGCCTTTAAATTAAAAATTTGAGTATTGCAACATAATCTTTATTCTTTCGATATTTTCTACAAGATTTTCAAATTTGTTTTTTTTTTGTTACGATTTTCTTTAAATTTCGCTGCAGAAATTTTGCTCCAAGTCTAATTGCAAATTGTCTTTGGGGTTTTTTTCGCCTTTATTGCTGAAATTTTTTTCCTTTTTTTCGAAATCTAATTTGCTTTGATTATCCAAGTCGATTTTAACTTCGTTGCTCCAAGCGAGATCGTTTGTTTCTTTATCGCTTTTTTGTACAATCTTTTTGCTTCGAGTAATCCTACCTAACAGCTATGGCCACCCTAAATACATCTATTCGATTAACTGACAGTCTGGTCGATGTTGAAGCCAACTTTCCAGCTATCTCACAACAGGAGGTGTATTCTAATTTCTCTCTAGAAGTGCATCGTGATGAGATGCGGTCGATGTGGGAAAAAATTAAAGTGGCTTACGATAAATGTTTAACGGATATCGACAGTACAAAGGATGGCGAAGATGAAGGTTCAGGACCGAATCTGGAAACTCTTAAAAGTAAATATAGCAAATGCTATAAGACTTATGTGCGTGGCGTCGCAAGGATAGGCGAACTCCTTCATCAGCTTTCAGTGGTAGACGTTCCACAGGGAGTAGCCTCAAGGAATCTGGAGCCGGCTGGTCATAGCTTCCGCGTATCTCCATGTGAAATTGATATTTTCAGTGGCGACTATCTTTCGTGGCCCTCCTTCCGTGACCTGTTCACAGCAATTTATATCAAAAACTCTAGATTGAGTGATGTTGAAAAATTATTTCATTTGACTGCAAAGACTCGAGGCGAAGCTCGAGATATTGTTAAAAAGTCGCCTTTAACAAATGAAGGCTTTAATTTGGCATGGAGAAATCTCAAGGATCGTTTTGAAAACAAACGCATCCTTGTCAATTCTCAACTACGTATCCTTTTCAATTTACCAATGATCAATTCCGAATCTGGGACTTCTATTAAAAACTTACAGCGAGATATCGACAGTTGTATATCCACTCTCCAATTGTATAAAATAAATATTGAAAATTGGGACTCAATATTTATATTCCTTTGTTCAACGCGTCTCCCAGAGACTACATTAGCTTTGTGGGAGCAATCCTTACAAAATAAAACTGATATTCCAACATGGAAAGAATTGGACTCATTTCTAACAAGTAAATACCAAACCTTAGAAACGGTTTGCGATATCAAATCCTCCAATCCTAAGTCGTCCAATCTTTCAAAATCCAATTCACAAAATAATAGTCGTGTGCCTTCTAAAAAAGTTAACGCGTACCATGCAGCAAATGCTTTCAATCCTCAATGCAAGCTCTGTCCACAAGAGCAGCATACTTTTCGTCAATGTCCCAAGTTCTTAAAAATTAATCCTGTTGAAAGAACTTCATTTGTTAAGAAGTTGGGTCTATGCATGAACTGTTTTGCGCGTGCTCATGCAGTCAAAGACTGCAAGAGCCTCCACAATTGTTTTACATGTCATAAAAGACATCACACGCTATTGCACCGAGATTTTCCAAATGCTACTTCTCCATCGGTGCCATCCACTTCAAATTCGGTCAACCCCAATATGGGTTCTTCATTACAGCGAGCACATGTTTCACAAGTTTCTGAAATACAGTCCACTGATACAGATCATTCTATTAGCAATATCCAAACATGTTTTGCATCCAACACGAAACGTGTGCTCTTAGGTACTGCAATTGTACAAATTCATCACCTCGATACAACTTATTCAGCAAGGGCGTTGATAGATTCAGGATCAGAGGCTACATTTATATCTGAGCGATTGCATCGTATACTTAAACTTCCAACAAAAGCTATTCAAGCGCAAATTTCGGGTTTGAATAGCACCGTTTCAGCAAAAGCTCAAAAAATTTGTACCTTTGTTTTAGGGTCCGCCTCTGATCCCAATATTCAAATATCAGCATCAGCTTTGGTTCTTCCACATTTAACAGGTAACCTGCCAACCTGTACGGTTGATCCTGCCGTGATCAAACTTCTTCCAAATATCCACTTAGCTGATGCAGAATTTTACAAAAGTTCACACATAGACCTGTTAATAGGCGGTGACCTTTTTCCTTCAGTTTTATTAGATGGCATAAAACGCAATGTCTGTGATTCACTTCTAGTTCAAGAAACCATCTTCGGGTGGATTCTTACTGGTCCAGTAACGAGCATTGCAAACTGCTGCTCTGTTACCTACACATTAAATTTTAATGAAGTTTCTCTAGATTGAGAAATTTCGCGTTTTTGGGAGGTTGAGGATCTTCCTCAAAAACAATTCCTTTCAAGCTCTGACCGTTTTTGTGAAGACTTGTATAAAAAGACTACAAGAAGAAACGAAGACGGCAGATATATTGTATCACTTCCTTTTAAAGATGAATTTTAAAAAAATGTACGCCTTGGTCAATCACGGTCTATTGCATTTGCACAATTCATTTGAGTCTGCGTTGACTCCTGGTCATTTTCTAATTGGAGGCCCTCTTTTAGCCCCCAGTGAGCCAAAAATCCACGAACCTATAGTTTCTATAATAAATCGTTGGCAAAAGGTAAAGGCTATACAACAATTTATGTGCTCACAATGGAAAAATGAGTATTTAAAAGAACTCCACAAGCGGAACAAGTGGAAAAATCCACAAATTAATATCGATTTAAACACTTTGGTTGTCGTGCGCGAAGATAATCTTCCTCCTAACGAATGGCGCTTAGGTAGAGTAACGAAAATTTATTTCGGTAATGATTGTCGCGTACGTGTAGCTGATATACGCACAACTCGCGGTGTTATTACACGTCCAATCGTCAAATTGGTCGTGCTTCCTCAAAATTAGTAAGTCATATCCGTATCCATAATTTACTCCTTTTTTTTAATCTAGTTGCAATATGAGTCTACGCAAATACAGAAACAACCATCATGGCACCGTCACTAAGCTAAGTCCTTACAAATATAGAGCATTTCAATGTAGAGTTTGCAAGAAAAATCATGCGTTGAAGTTCCTTGGCATGAACACGGAACAGAGAATGAGAGCAGTCCTTCTGCATAAGTACTGCTCGAACTGTTTGGCACACCAACATTCTAATAGAACATGCTTGAGTAGAACAGGATTATTGTCATGAAGACCATCACACTCTACTACATCTCCATGAACGTCTGAGGAACCACTCCAACGGTCTTTTGACATCACGGCCATCAGAGCCACCTACGGTTTCTTCCATACTAAGCCAATACATTGTGACGCTGCTACCAACAGCAATAATAAAATTGCAAGTCCATGAAAAGGTTCATCTTACTAGGTGCTTAATCGATTATTGCGCTCATGCAAGTCGCATCTCCGTCAAGCTGATCCAACAGCTGAAAATTCCTACATCCACACTTGGAACTGATAAGATATGTACAGTGACCATTCGGTCACGTTCCGATAATAATGTTAAAATTGATGCGATAATGCGGGTAGATAATCGAATAACTATGAAAACCCCTACGAAATCGTTGTGTTCCACCACAAAAGAAAAATTCTCCAATTTGCTACTCGCAGATCCAAATTTCTTCACATCATCTCCAATTACTATCGTTTTGGGAGGCGACTTGTACCACAAGATAATTTTAGCTAGGGTAATTCCAAGTCACAGCGGTCTCCCAGTTGCGCAAAATATGGTTTTCGGCTGGATTCTTTCCGGAACTAGCGCAACCTAAATCCATTTATATACTATATATACGCACTGAATTTTTATACTAAAGTACTGAGTAAATGAATTTTTTAATGCAAACGTACATACATATTTTAATATACTTTTATTTTAAGTTTAACTAATATTCAACTTTTTAGCATATAAATTTGAATTGAATTTTTCGGCATAAACTAAGTTTTTGAATTGAATTTGTATTTAAACTATCTTGAATTAAATTTTTGCAGCGTACTGCAAGGCGGGCGGCGATGTTCAGGTGAAGCATTGCATAATTTTAGGATTTAATGTAAACTATTATCTATTAGCCCATGCAGGGATGTTGCTTTTTAAATTCATCTAGAATCCATTTTATAATATATCATATTTTTATTGTTGTAAAATTAATCATTAAACTTGTAAGTAAATTTTAACTTCACTTAGAAAAGAACCATTGAAAGGGTAGGATTAATAAAAACGCATTTCCTGCAATTCCAATTCTAATCCTTGGTTTTTAATTATTTCTAATTTCATTTGCTTCAACGTGTTATAAAAATCTTAAATTGCGAGTTTAAGATTTTTACTTCTTCCTAATATTTTTGCGTTGGTACTAGGCTTCTTGCTGCAGACATCACTTTACTTCATAAAGAAACAGTATTTAATCATAATATTTAATAAGACTATTTATTTATTAAATAAAATTTGTCTGCTTAAAAAATTGTAATAGAATTAGAATAGAATAGAAATCTGATCAAGTTTTAGATTTAAAAAGAACAGAAAACGGGTGCGATTATTCGTGTTTCTGCTTAATTCAAAGATTAAGTTAAAATTTTTCGGCTTAAGTTTTTACCTAATACCTATTACAAAAAAAGCTACATCAAGTATCGTTAATGCATTCCTCTAATTAATAATTCCTCTTACTATGTTTAGTTTGATTATGATAAATAAACTTGTTTTCGAGCGATTTAAATTTGGGGTTATGGAATATATGTATACGCAAAGATAAGTTAACTTGTTGAAAGCCGTCATAAGAACTATCTTTTCGGGATAACTTTGCTGATTTGCGACAATTTCCGGCATATCGTTTAGGTTTTTGTCCGTAGTGGCAACAACTTCACGTCGTGGTGAAAAAAAAAATTTATTGAAAATAATCCCAAAATATGAAAATTTTAAAATCCAATTGCAATGCTTTTTGAAACTTGCCGAACAAGTATATAATTTTTTGAACCTTAAAAATAATTATTAATTTTTGGGTGGGCATAATAATCTTATTTTTATTCCGTTTTCTTTATAAAAAAACTAAGAAAAAGAAGAAGAACGCTAAAAAAATATAAAGCAAATGTGAGGTTGTGTTTCAATTAGTCCCATGGCAATGTGAGGTTGCGTTTCAATTGGTCCCATATGTGTTAGTGAAAATAGGTGATTTTTGCAACCGTGGAAAACGTGAAATTTTTATTTATTTTTCAGTATGGTGAACAAACCAACAGCTGACTTTGAGGTCCTACTAAAAATGAAATTTCAATTTAAAATCAGAAGATTGTCGTAAGTAAGTTATTTTATAGTTTAAATATAAACTTATGTATTTTCTTCCTTACAGAAAACTAATCCCACCATGCAAAACCAGTCTAATGAGCCACAAGAAGCAAGAAACCTTTATCCTTTAAAGGATAACAAGAGCTATATTTACAATGAAATTTGCGACAACATGAAACAGCAGCTGCAAAACAAACAACACAACGATGAAAGCGTTAAATGTGTCTTAGGAAAACCTGAAGCACAGCTACTAAATGAACGTGCAGCATTACTGCAACAGCTTAACGTGAAAGGAGACAACTTACGTGAAGAATTCATTGCCGTGTTGGTAAAATTGCCTGATATGTATAATAATTCAATTCGTAATAGCACTTTGGCGATTTTAATTTAGAAGGTGCAGGAAATGAAGATGTAACTGCTGCTGGAGGAGACATTGATTGGGGTATTGAAAGAAAATATTTCTAATGAATTACCCATGACTGAATATTTAGAGTTTTTTGCGCCGGATTTTACGCTGCATCCAGAAGTCAATTCGCGGCAAGAAAAAGCTATTCAAAACAATATTTGGAGCTAATAGTTAAGCATGTGTACGAAAACTTAAAAATGTGTCAACATTCACCAAGTGTGCAGATGGTTCAAATGCCACCTGATGCAATGGATATCGAAGAATTGCGTGTTAAAGAAGAGTCAGATTCAGATGTACGAATCTCTCAAGCCGATGAAGATAAAGTGGTTGAACCAAAAAATCAATTTTATGATGGTGATCAGGATCAGGACAAAGCTGATTCGGCGGATAGTTGATGACTTAGAATAAGAATGCTAAAATTGTACTTTCATTAAGTGTTACACAATAAGAATAAAATGTAGACTTCAATGGGAAAAAATTAAATCAAATTAAGTTTATTTTAAATCTCCTTTTAAGTTTTATTTTCGTTCGAGTTTGGATATTAAACATTTTTAAAGATTCTTGAATTACCAACCAGTTGTATTAGCCAAGCGACGCATTCGTCTAGTGTTACAATCTTGATCTCTTATTTTCTTCTCCATTTCAGCGTGGGTTAAAGTTTCCAAAAATGGTGCCCATGAATCTGCATTGCTGGGATTACGGAATGGAACATCGATAGTTGACAGAGGTGCCTCACTAAATGCATAAGTACGACAATGCCAGAACAATTGACCACGTATGCTGTAAGCTATGGCGGTGACAAATTCTCCACCCAAACCCAACTCGGCGCATAGTTTTATTGCAAATTCTTCGGGATTGTTATTTTTTTCTGACATATCCCATTCAACTTGGTCCACAAGTGAAGTATTTCCGACGTGTATATTGAATTTAACAATTACACGCTGATCACAGCTCTCTTCAAGTATTGGTGGTTCACTGGGAAATTTGTTGGCGAATCGCCTGGGTGATCGCTGGTACAAATGGTATAGGATTCAAGTCCAAATCATCGCACAAAACTTCTGTAAATTGTTCTGGCGTTATCATACTCTCTTTTCAGTTTTGGAATCCGAATTTAAAGATTCATTGTCACCACTAGGTAAATCATCTGAAAATCAAATAAATTGTAATTATGGAAACTGTAGTTCTACCAGCATTTTCTGTATTGTTTAGCTTCTTTCCATCTGTTTTATTAGGAATTACATCACATTTCCAAAACGACAAAAATTTGTCTTACCCGGTCATAATCTGCATCAATTTTATTAAATATAATTAAATAAATCCTTTGGTAGTCAATGAATAATTTTGTGCGCAAAAATAAGTGGTGAAGTATTATTTGACATTTGTCAGATGAGCAGGTTACCATATGCTAAGATTTTCAACTAAATAGAGCATGGAAAAGATTTTTGCTTATTTAAAGGACAAAAAACCCGCAAACTATATTATTTATCCTTTTACTTTAATAATTTTTAGAATTTGTCTAAATTACATTGATTTTTTCGACTATTTAATAAAATTTTTTTTTAAAAGTCCCTAATTTGGCCAAAAATGTCCTAAGTGGTAAAGTCAAAAATTTTATTAGTCACCACGGGTGGGTGAGTTTTTAAAAGCAGCGCCGCAACTGAATTTTTTTGCGTTAGTAGTAGAATTCGGTCGAGAGCTTCGCCTCTTTTGATACTCTTTGCTGAGGACCACAGCAGCCAGCAGTTCACCAGCTATGGACAACAGCAGCAGTAAGAAAACCACTAATCATAAATCTTTTTCCTATTTTCTCTTAGGTTGTAGCGAGCAAGCGTTATGTTGGAACATACGAGAGGCAAGTCGCTTTGTATGCGGTAATAAAAAGCCGTCATAGAAAAATAGGCCACCGTAGTCAGAGCATCCGTCGCAAGGTTAGTTCGACGGATACGTTGAATTAACGCATTCAAGTTACAAGTCGCTTTTGCGTTGTGCTTGCATGCGGTAATAAGACGCCGTCATAGAAATTAGGCCGCCGTAGTCAGTGCATCCGTCGCCAGAGTAGTTCAACGGGTACGTTGAATTAACGCATACAAGAGGCAAGTCGCTTTTATGTTGTGCTTGTAGGCGGTAATAAAACACCGTCATAGGAATTAGGCCACCGTAGTCAGTGCATCCGTCGCAAGAGTAGTTCAGCGGGTACGTTGAATTAACGCATACAAGTGGCAAGTCGCTTTTGCGTTGCGCTCGTACGCGGTAATAAAACGCCGTCAGTGAAATTAAGGCCACCGTAGTCAAGACATCCGTCGCAAGAGTAGTTCAACGGGTACGTTGAATTAACGCATATAAATTTCAAGTCGCTTTTGCGTTGTACTTATATGCGGTAATAAAACGCCGTCAGAGAAATTAGACAAAACACCGTCCTAGAAATTAGTTCGTCAGAGCATACGTCGAGTGGTATCAAACTCATCATCAATATTTTTTTTTTGTTTATTTGATAAGCCTTTGAAATTACAAAAGTTTCTTACAGGCTAGTTACAAAATTGAAATGCAATAATTAGAAAAAAAAAAGAAAAAATAACAGAGGAACTTATAATTAAACTAAGTTGTAAAAAAATTATTTAGTAAGTTTTAAACGAATTTTTTGTCAAATAAAAATCAATGTGAATATTATCAGCAAATAAGGAATTATACAATGATAAAGCCCTGGTTATTGGCTCATTTAAAGCATATTGAGTTCTATGAATTCGTAAGTAGAACAGATTAAAATGACGCAACGACCTTGCAGGAATATTAAATGAAACGTGTTGCAAAAGTGGTGCACAGTCAAGTTTACCTGATATAAGATCATGAATAAAAACCAGAGATTGGATTTTACGCCTAATTTCAAGAGTTTTTAAACCAAGAAGCAAACAACGTGCATCGTAAGACGGCAAAACCGAATCAAAATTTAAAGTACGTAGCGCAAACCTAGTAAAGGATTTTTGAATCCTTACCAATCTAATGGAATGGGTAGAAAAGTAAGGATTCCATATAAACGACGCATATTCCAATCTAGACCTTACAAATGAGTTATACAAAGTTGTAAAAGTATAAGGGTCAGAAAATTCTGTACTATTTCTACGTATAAAGGCAAGTAATGAATAAGCTTTTGGTATAATATAATTCAAATGTTCAACAAAAGTGAACTTTGAATCAAAAATAATGCCTAGATCACGAACTGAATTTACCGTCCTTAGAGGCAAGCCATCAATTGAATAGGAAGTGATTCCAGCACTACCTGACTTGGAGAATGTAATTGATAAACATTTAGAAATATTTAATGGCAAACAGTTAAGTTTACTCCAATTAAAAACATTATTAATGTCATGTTGTAATAAAACAGCATCGTTTATATTAGAAATTTTAGAAAAAACCTTCAAGTCATCAGCATAGAGCAAAAATCTAGCCGAATGAAAGCAATTACTTATATCATTTATAAACAAAATAAATAAAAGTGGGCCCAGAATACTACCTTGCGGAACTCCAGATGAAGCCACAAACTTGTAAGACCTAATACTATTAATTTCAACAAAACAGACTCTATCACATAAATAAGATTTTAGCCATAGCAAAAATGAGGAATGACAACCCATTACTGCTAACTTCGCAATTAAAGCATTATGACAAACCTTGTCAAAAGCTTTAGCAAAGTCAGTATAAATGACATCAACTTGATGAACTAGCTCAAATGAAGTGATACAATATTTTGAAAACAGCGCTAAATTTGATACTGCTGACCGACCAACAACAAAACCATGCTGTTCAAGGCAAATATGACGCTTAACTAAAAAGAATAATTTAACTTTAATGATGCTTTCAAAGATTTTTGAGACATTTGAAAGCTTAGAAATGGGCCTGTAATTAGAAATATCATTTTTTATGCCACTTTTAAAAATAGGAGTAATAGATGCTATTTTCCAGCTATCTAAAAACTTTCCTTCCGATAAGGATTTGTTAAAGATCATACACAGGGGCTTAGATAAAGCATATGCACATTTATTTAGAAGAATAGATGCAAAACCATCAATATCAATTTTAACAGAAATCTTCATAGTGGCGATAACATTAAAAACATCTAATTCAGAAATTGACAAAGCACCAATATCTAAAAAAGAATTTATATTATTTAAGATTCGTTCGTTGAAATGTACTTTGTCATCAAAGTTCGATTTAAAATAATCAGCGAAAAGGTTAACAGTAGATTCAATAGTCGAAGATTGAATCCCATTAAACTTCATAGACGTGGGAATTCCTGATCCATCTTTTTTGGAATTAATAAAGTTCCAAAATGATTTTGGATTATTTTTTATACTAGTCTCACATCGTAAAATATATTGCTTATAAAGAAATTTATTCAAAAAATTAAATTCCCTCATATAATGAATATATTTTAGTCTATATTGATCATCATTTGTGGATTTATATAAGTTTATAAATTTATTACGTAAATTTTTTAGCTTTTTAAGACCTTTTGTGTACCAAGGTAACTTGTACACTTTATTGGGCAAGCGCGGAATATGCTCATTACAGATAGAAAGTATTTCAGATTTAAAAATATCAAAACACTTCGCAACATTATTAATTAGAAACAAAGAACTCCAATCCAACTGATCAAACAATCCACTCAAACTATCAAAATTGCACAATTTAAAGTTAAATAAATTATTGGCTGGATAAAAGTTTGTAAATTCATAAAACTCAAATTCAATAACCAGAGGAGTATGATGCATATCCGCTGGAGCAATTGGACTGTGACATTCAGACAGAAAGCATTTAATATTTTTAGAAACAAAAGCTAAATCCAAAAATCTATTTAATTTATTCGCAAGAGAGTTAATTTGAACTACATCGATACTATATAAACCATCAATAAAATTAATTTCATGTGATTTATTAATATTAAATGGCATCAATTCATTATCAACATAATTCCATACGATTTTACTTAAGTTAAAATCACCAATGATGCACAGATGATCTGAAGAAAAATTTAGATAAGATTGCAAAGAGATTATGTTATCAACATGATCAGAATAAATATCATCCACACTGTTAGGTGGAATGTATGATGCACATAAATAAAGAACGCCAGTGGTGCTTTTTATTGAAACACATAATTGGTCAAGCAAAGAATCATTATTTCGCAAAGTGCACATTGATGAACAAAGGCATCGTTTAACTGCAATAAGAAGGCCACCCCCGCGGTTGAGGCCAGTTTTTAACGCATCTCTATCTTTGCGATAAACCTGATAAGTGTTCAAATCAAAGAATTCACCATCAAAGAAATTGGAATTGAGCCATGTTTCTACAAAAACAACAATATCAAAGTCACATAGGGAAGTCCAATTGAAAATTAGGTTGGACTTTGTCCTAATACCAGACATATTGTGAAAATATACTTTTAATTTACTAAAAAAGATACTACTATTACTATTAGAAGGCAATGGCATTCGCCCTGGAACTACTGGATCACTTCTTCTGCCCTTGCCATAGGAAAAAAATCAAATGGACGAACTTTCACTCCAGCTGGCCACAGATCAGAAACAAGCAATTTGTTGTAATATTGTTGAGTTACTCCAAGCTTAAAGTTTACCCATTTGAGATTTTCAAGTGAAGCATCAGTTTTAATCAACTTGCGGCATTCAATATTATTTTTAGATATATCAGTATGTTTTTCAACATACGAAACAATATCTTTTTCAGTCATTGTTGGCTTGAAAGACGAGATATGAATCCATTTCCTAAGAACACACACATCAAGATCATTATTATCTGCATTACCAACCACAACAGTATGCTTTTTTCTAGTGTTATTCCGTACAATGTTCCCACTGGGCAGTTTGTTAGAACCAGCAGAAACAACAACACCACCATTATCATTGTTATTACGAGAAGCAAGTATAACTGCAGCACCAGAAACAACATTAGAAGCTACAGTATCATCTATTTTGTTTTGATTACCAAAAACAAACGGCACCACTGTAGGCAAAGAAGATGATAATAAAGCATTAATATCCCCAACAACATCATCGACAGCAACAGCAGCAGCAAGGCGTGAAGAACCAGCAGTTGATAACGAAGACGAAGCCTCACTGTAGATGTTATTATTGTTATTAGCTATAGGCAGAGCAGCAACAGCGGCTAAAGACAGTGGTGAATTCGTAGATGCATTTGTAGTGGGAGTTGTCACTTCACTATTTCTGTTAGGCATAGAGAGCGTAGGCAAAGCAACAGCAGCAAAAGAGTTCGGCAAGCAAGAACTCGGTTGACGATCAGCAGAAGTAGAAAAGTCTTCAACAGCAACAAATTCAAAGTTACCATCAGCCGAAGCAGTATCGCAATTTGAAGAGAAGACATCGTCTGTTTGACATTTTTTATGCGAAGTTTTGTTTTTGTTTTTAGAAACAAACGCAAGATTATTCGGCAAGAGTTCAATTATTTTTGCTTTTAGGTCTCTGACCTCAGCAACTAAAGCAACAACAACTGAAAGCAAATTCGATTTAGTTCTCGCGCAATTATCGCAATTAAATGAAAAATTTGGTAAATTTAATAGCAAATCAAAAACTTTAGCATCATTTATAGTCATACAAGACTTATGAATGCCAGTATTGCAAATTGCACAATTAATGACATTTTCTTTATCCAATGCATTAGCACAAATAGCACAGCGCGAACTCAGAGACATAATCGACCGATCAGAACAGAAATCACAAGAAGACTGAAATATCGTCGCCTTTGCGCGGTACCGGTGCGGCACGATAGTACGTAGCCGAACAGAATAAAACCAGCGGCACGAAGCGATCCTCATTGAGGCTAAAGTCAACGAGAATTAAGTATCCTAATCGTATTTAAAATTTATTCTTATATATATATGATTTACAATAAATATTGTATGAATATAGAATTAAAGTGGATTGTCGAAGTAATACACATGGAAGGTTTTCTTTTATTAAACTCCCGGAATCAAACCTGTGTTAGCCACCTGCAAATATAAATTTTTGTATATGAACCCTGGACGCCGACGAGCCGAGACCCTGGCTAAAAGGTTCGTTACAAATTTTAACAGGCAAAGTTCAAATGACGATCACTTTGGAAATTGGGGCTTTTCAGCAAAATGAAAATATTTGGCTCCCCTAAAACTGAACGTAGAATAATATCTGCAAATTTCAAGCAAGTCGATGAAATTTTAGGGGACTGTCTTAAGCGATTTAAAAAATAATGTGCCACAATTAAAAAAAACCTTTATTTATTTGTTTACGACATTACTACGCGTCATTCGATCTGTCTCAAAATTTGAGTGCATAGCTAATTTTTGATGATGAATAGATTACTGCAATATTTTTTTCAACAAAATGTACCGTTAAATAGGCTCCAGAGCAAAACGTATTCGTTTCATTCAAAATAATCATTTTTTATTTCTTTGCTGACACTCCAGCTTATCGTTCGATCTCGCTGAAAATTTGCACACGTTTGTTGTTTTTGACAATAAATCGAGTTCTATGGTGACTTTTGGAAAAAACTGTATCATTAGATAGGTTCCAGTGCAAAGCTACACGGATTTAATATAAAACAGCTATTTGGGGATCTAGGAATATATTTTAAAGTAAAAAAAATTATTATGTATTTTACAGAGCTGTTTGTTCAGTAGTTTTAGTGCAAAAAACAACAAAAAAATTACAAACGCAAAATGCATAAAAAGAAACAAAAATGGGCAACGAGCTGCTTATACTAGTTTCCATGACGCTACGTCACTTCATCAGTAAGCTTTGTTAGCCGACGTTTAATAGTCTGCAAGCACACTATATTTTATTTTCTGCATTGACTAGTTGAGAATCATAGCAAAACATAAAACATAGTGAACACACACATTCCTTCTTCCTTCACATTGTTACGGATTACCTTTTGAAAACATAAGAAGCACGTTAAGACGTTGTCAACGTGATTGCAATTCGTTAAAAGATACGGCAACGTACCTCAATTGAAGTGCAAATGTCGAATTTTAATTTCAGCCACCTATCGGCTACCGTAGAAACTTCAATTGAGATATGAATGTGTTTAAAAATCAGCCGATAAAATCGCCCAATTGCAGAATGACACCTCTTTCTGACTTTTGCCCAATAGAAACGCACATTACGGCGTCTCTATTAACACCTTAATCTCCTGTTGAAGGAAAAAAGTTTCAAAGGGTTTTGATTTTAATTTTACTATATGTTGCGCGCTATTTCCAAATATTCCCACTAAAATTAACGCAAAGATAAACAAATGTAACCACTCTGTATCCATAAGTGAACTCTAACCAAAAAAAAACTTATATGTATCACGCCTGTCAAATAAAAGAAGTGTCAGACAGGTCAAAAAGGCTAATGTTGGCACTAATGGGCCATTACGATAATAAATAATTACTCTACAATGGTTCGTTGAAAGCACTAGAAGCCAGGCCATCGGCTCAAAGTCAAATAATTTTTCAAATCGATCAAGGCAGAGGATTTTAAAAATAAATTATGAAAACCCATTATTTATTAAGGAAATACCGACAATTTGAAAGATATTTGAAAATTTTTTTTTCATATATCGCACACATTTAACTAAAGAGTCACAACTCAAAATTTTAAAATTTTCAGAAAACGCAAAAAATTATTTTGGAGCTCGTGAACTATTTGTCAGAAATAAAGTGTGGATTATTTAGTAGAAGGTACTAACAGAGTATGGTTTGATCGTAGTGATCATAACAGCTTTATCTCTCCCATTAAGCCTTTGACGCCCAAATTATTTCTAGTGGTGTGAAAAATTCTAATGGGTGTTAGTTAGGGTGATTCAATTTTTTTTGTTTTTTATTTCAAACAGGTTTAATAGTAGCAGGTACACGAAAGAAGAATTCTGGTGGAATTTGAGCTCATAATATTAATATTTACTGGTGGCTCATCGAGCTTTTTTGTTTTCCATACGATTTGTATGGGAAGAAATGGTTTACTAGATATTTGTCTGTATATCTCGTAAAAAAAAAAATTTTTAAATTTTTTAAATTTTATTTATGAGATCTGCATTCCAACGGCGACAAGTATTGTTCTTTATATACAAAATTTGAGATCAGCTGTACAGCACGAGTATCAAACCAGCGAACTGTTGCCAAATTATGGTTTGACTCCACTCTATAATCAAAAGAACCTCTTCATTTAGCCTTCAATTGAGCTTCTGTCATCATGTTAGAATTTCCGCATCTGTTGCTTCGTATTGTTCCCACGCATAGTATACCCCACTCTTTGGGGCAATCACGAGACCCAAGGATGAAAACCAGTTATCGAAGAACAATTTGAAGTTTAGATGGCATGGTAGAGCTTTTGCTAAATGGAGAACTATATCCGATGAAAAACCAAGGCCAAACTCTAAGCATGTACCTTCTCCAATATAAATTTCAAAATCATATATTATTCCAGATGAGCCGGCACTAGTCATTACTTTGAAGCCCCATTTATGGGGTTTCATAGGTAAGTACTGTTTCATATCAGATTTTCCTACAAAAAAAATGTTGAACATATAATATTATATTAGCAAATACTGCGTAATTTAATCTGAACTTCTTACCTTTAAATGGAATAATTTGCTCATCTATTGCCTGGTATTCTTCTGGCGGAATTTTGTTGTATTCAGACTTTAATTTTGAGAGGAGTGGGCGAATCTTATGGAGTTTGTCATATTCTGAATGTTCTTTCGACTTTTGTTGTAAATTGTCATTGAAATGTAGAAATTGTTTTATTTTTTCGAAATGATTTCGTGACATTACATCGGCAATGAGCGGGATCCGCATTTCATTTGACCATGCCATTCGAAATTGGGGAAGTTTTATTACACCAAAGTATAATAACATACCCATAAACTGTTCGATTTCTGATGGCGTACAGTTCAAAGTTGTACCAGATTTTTGTAAACAATACTTATTTGTTTCTTCTGAGATTTGTTTCCTTAAATCGTTGTCGGTAAAATAATCTACTGGAGTTCCATACAAACTGGAAACCGCAGGCAGTTTTGATTTCCATTCCGTGGCGACCTTTTCTATCGATTTTTTATCCATTTATACTCATTGGTTTTTCGCTTTTAGAACCTTTCTGCAGGTTGCACCTGCACGATATCATCTTTCATTTTCTCCTCATCCAAATCTGATTGGTTCATTTCCTCTCCAGCAACACCAAATACTTCAATTTCATCAGTTTATACGATGTCACCCTCTTCAATATAGTTTTGTATGTTTTCTTACTCCATAAATTCATGCCGATTTTCTCCCAATACCTGTTCAACCAAATCTTCGACATCGTCATCCCCATCCTGATCAGAATCATCCCAATCATAATTTAAAATAAGTTTTATATCATCATCAGTCAGACCTCTCCGCGCCATTTCTATAAAAAAATACACAAAAGTACGTAGGCAAAAAGGTACCTTTGTGCCCAATGTTTGTTGCATATGTGCAACATTCGTATATCATAAATTCTGTAGAGCTCAAACAACTTTTTTATATTATAAATGTTACTCCAATATACTCTTTATACTTACTGTTATCAATCTAGATAGTTTTTAGAAGTTTTTTTGGTAGCGCAAGTACAAAATATTGCAATTTTTAAAACACAATTTCTATCAAAAATTAACAAGTTTCTTGATGTAGTTGAAAATAAACTTGTGTACGAAATAATTCGAACAGCAGCTGAAAACTAAGGTTACTTCTGAAAAGTAACGGAATAAAGAAACAAAAGAAAAACAGCTTTGCTTCAAAATTGGTAATAGAGATGAAATGGCAAAGCGTTAAACTATGAAAACATATATGCAACATTGGGCACGAAAGGGTTAACTATTTTTAGTTTTACATATTGCAGCCTAATTTCAATTGCAGCATGAAGAGAGAAATAACTTTTTTTGACAGCAAAGTATAGCAAAAAATTAACTCATCTCTTTTGTGCAATTTTTGTGTGTATGATGAACAGTTTTAACGAGTAAACTCAAAAATGACAAATTTTGAGTTGTGACTCTTTAGTTAAATGTGTGCGATATGTACATATGTAATTTTTACATACAAAGTTCAAACGACCATTATTTTGAGAAATGTGGGTTTTCAGCAAAATAAAAAATGTTGGTCTCTTAAAATTGAACGTAGAATGATCCCTGTAAATTTTAAGCAAATCGATGACATTGATGGTTTCTGCCTTAATCGATTTGAAAAATTATTTGACTTTATAAGAAATTTTTTTTTTTCATTGATGTTAATAAAATGCTCAAGTTTCGTAAATGATAGCTTTTCTGTAAGCGTTTGGATCCTTAAAATTCTCATAATGAAACTTTCTATATGATAGGAGCGCTAACTTTTTCCAATCCATATAATTAATGCCAGATATAGGACTTCAAAATTGAAGTTTGTTATAAAAAAACGAAGAAAAAGTTTTTTTTAAATATTTTCGATCAGAACAGTAATATCACTAATGCTATTGGCACGTTTCATACCTTAAAATTTTTGTCAGACTCTTCTCTACAATACAGAAAAATTTAAAATTGATTGGCTGACAATTAAAGCTCATAAAATTAAAAATTATGTCGTAACGTCGTTAAAAGAACAAGCGCCGAGAAATTGGAAAAAAAGGTGCTTGTGCTTTTAATTAAATTATGTGAAATAGATTACTCGGACATACAAAAAGAGTACTTCAATTGGTTCAAAATAGGTAAATTAATAGAATTTCTATTATCAGAATTTCTAAACAAAAATTGTTGAGTGGTGTCTCAGAAATTTTCCGAAGTAAATTCTGCCTATAGGCCGCAAGGACGAACAAGGATACGTAGTACTTTGAAATTGATGTCAGTTAACCTTTGCAGTCGTATTAATAAAAATATGAGCTCAAATATTTTTTAAGTCCTCGCACTTTAATTCGGGCGTGAAAGGGTTAAAAGATTGAAGTTGTAAAGATAGTCGGTAAAAGCATGCTCTGGAAAGTAGAGTTTCATTACAAATACTAGAGATCTATACATTCTAGTGGACGAAAAAACGCAAAGGCAATGAATATTTCGACCGTCATCATTTATTTTCAAGTTTTTTAGTGATTTTAAGAATTTACGGGCCCCTCCGAAGAACTGCGGGCCCGGGGGAATCCACCCGTTACCCCCACCCCCCCTGTCAACATGCCTGCACATAAGCATATTTATATTTAACTACAATTTTAGTATTTTATTTTGTGTAAACTACTTCAAACCTAGTTCTACTATAATATTTTCAAAAGGGTCGCGATAATATTTTAGCACATTGGTTTTTTTAAGTGCTTTAAGAATCTTAGGGGACCGAAATAAGCCAATATTTAGAAGAATAGTATGCAACAGAAAACACAAATATCTTAAAGTGGCAACCTCGCTCTCGGAACCGAGATGCCGGTGTGATCTCGCCTCGGTCGAGTGAGGAAAATTTATTTTTCCACCTCGCCTCGTTCTCGGTGAAACAGTATAAACAACACAGCCATATTCCAAGACGGATCTAACTAACGAAATGAAAATCGATTTAAGTGTGAGTGGATCTGAAAATTCCTTTATATTCCGCATTATAAATTCCATTATAGCATTTGCTTTAGATATAATAGCATCATAGTGCTTCCAAAAAGTTAATTTTTTATCAAAAATAACTCCCAAGTCCGATTTATGTTCAACTCTTAATAGAGTTTCATTATTGATAGCATATAGTACGGGAGGTAGCGTTGCATTTCAGGTAGCGATTTCCTCCCGCTTAATTTTGTTTTTAATTAATAGTTTTGGCTAATAACACTAGTTTACAGCCAAAATGAACTTTGAATGCCGTTATTCATTTCATATGTAAAATCGGCTGCTGATTCTGAAAATCATATTATTTTTTTTTTCTTTCACGTCGTTTTCGTGATATCGGTCATTTTCGGTCTTTAGGCCAAAAAAAAGTTGGTTTCACTTACTTACAAATATCTTAAGAACCACTATATATAAAGGTAATTAAATTTCCTATAAATAATGCCCACATTACTTTTGATTGGCTTGTTAGTTTCGGTGAAATAAATTGATTTCTAAAAAAAAAAAAATTTTTTCTTATTTTCGAAAAAATGAGAAAAAAGTCAAAATCAACTGCAAATTTATAAAACAAAAAAAAATGGGAAAAATCATTTTATTTTTTTATATTATAGCTTATATGTATATCTATGAAGAAAATAAGATACTATTTAAAAAAATCGATTAAGAAATGGAAAAGTTATATAAATTGAATAAAAATGGTCACAAGCTAGCAAAAATCTTATAATTAATAACCCTAATTTACAAATAATTAAAAAATGTATGAACTTTATGTGCCACTATGCATTTCTTATGTAAAATCGGCTGCTGATTCTGAAAATCAAATTGTTTTATTTTTTCTTTCACGTCGTTTTCGAGATTTCGTCACTTTCGGTTTTTGGACCAAAAAAAAAAGTTGGTTCAACTTAATTACAAATATGTCAAGAAAAAGAATTGAAAAAGTTCAAAATAATGTTGAAGACGTTAATAAAAGGATTCAACAGTTGGAAATAAGCGGACCAACCACAAAAAGCGGAGCAAAAGAATTACAAGGCAGTGATGGATGCCTTACAGCGAAAATATGGCAGTGACCACAAGAAGCAGATTCACAGACTGGAGTGGAAAAGTCGTGTCCAGAAATCTGGTGAGTCCTTGCAGGAGTATGCTGCGGATATTGAACGATTGGCACACCTTTCCTATCCTGACGAGTTAAGTGTCGTAGCTGAAAGATTCAAAATAGAGGCGTTTATTGACGGCATACGTGACTCAGAGACAAAACGCAAGACAATGAGGAACCCGAAGACTACATTTAATGGAACAGTCACGGTTGCTCTCACTCAAGAGACGATTGCGTTGACACGCCACCCATCATTGAAAACTCGTCGGAAGGAGGTGGAGGCTGAGAACAAAAGTTCTTATTACACAATCCAGTGATCGAGCTCAGAAAGTGTAAGAGATTGAAATTATTGTCAAAGGGGCAGGAAATTTCGCAAATAAAATTACATTAAAAATATTGTACAACGGGATCGGTGGTAAAATAATATGGGCCGATTTTGCAACTTGAAAGCAGAAAATCGGCATTTTTTGTTTTTTTTCCGGTCAATTTTAAATTTTTTTATAAGAAAGAATGAAGAAGAAGAAAAAATAATCACGGATTCAAGTTCCTTGATCGATAATAGCTGTTTAGAACAAAAAAAAATGGAATTACATAGCTTAATATGTATATATGTCAACGCCAAATCGAAAAATTTCAGGTCAATTAATTTAGAAAAATGCAGATATCTTGGTTTTGAGAGAAGATATTGATATGCGGTTTACGGTTTTCTCTTAAGCAAATAAAGGTACATTAAAAATAATGTACCACTAGATCGGCGGTAAAATATTATATCAAGTTTTGCAACTTGAATGTAGAAAATCGGCATTTTTTAATTTTGCCCGGGCAATTTTAAGTTAATAATAGCTCGAAAAGAATACCCACTTTGTTGTAAAATTTGATAACCTCTTTAGCTTGCACCATTTTTTAAATCAATATTTTCGAAAATGGGTAGGCAACTTAAAGCAGGCGGCAGCAATCTAGTTTTCAAAATTGATGAAAATCCTTATGGGTTGTTTTCTCCAGATATATAGGACTATTGTAATCCACTGACACATCGTGAAAAAATCAAAAAGTTTTTATTTTGAATCGCTCTAATGTACATACATGTGTACGTGTAGTATAATTCATTTAGGGGCTCGAGTGCTTGAAATGTTGGGCACTAGATAAAAAGTGAATTAAATTTTAGGTAGGTGATTTTGAATCCATTGAAAAAAAACTAAATATGACTCATAAAAAATGCATATTTTCGGTGATTTTTAATTCTTTGAAGTGCATTTTTCGTCTACTTTACCTACCAGCAAAGAAAAAAAAGTCGCTATTTTTAAAGATGTATGTTAAAATAAAAAAAGTTGAATTTCCAGATGAAACTGTTTCATAAATATTTTGCTAACCCTTTCGTTGTTTTTGTACAATATATTGTACAAAAAAATTATCGCATTTCTCTACTTTTTCTTTTAAAAATTTCGCAGATTTTGAAAAAACAAAACTTAATTTTTAAATTAAGCATGCTTTTTCTTTATAAAATTTAAATTTGAAAAACAAAGGTAGTATGGTTAGTTTTTTATTTGACTTTGAAAAACAGTCTGCATTGCGTCCGTGTATTTTCAAGAAATGCGCACACAAACATTAGATTTTTGAAAAGGTAATGAACATTTTTTTTAAAATATTATAAGTTTAAATTAAAGTTAAAGAACCAATTCTTAGTAGGAAATCAATATTTCAACAGAAAAACTGGAAAAAAATTGTTTTAATAGTTTAAAAAAAGTGTACAATATATTGTACAAATTTCGCCAATGCTAATGTACAAATAAATAATTTGGTCAATATATTGTACAAAATTCAAGAAAGGTTGTTGTTTTTTTTATATATTTTCCGCGGCCTACGATGAAAAAAAGCTGTTATTGTTCTGCTTTGTATGGCTTTTTGAATATTTTAAGTTTACAGAAATACTTTTACAATGAGTTTACGCAAATGAGGTTTATGAGCATAAAAAATTAATGAATTTTTGGACCTGATTGAAGCAGATTTATCAGATTTTGAGAAAGAAAAAGATGAAAATGGGGAACGAGGTGAAATTGTGTAAGTTGCCGACATCGATTCCGATGATGAGATTCTAATAGATTTACAACGTAATAATACTAACGAACAAATTTACGGATACGGTACGGATTCCCAATAGAAATTGTTTTGTACTTAAGTAAAATATTGACAAATTCCGGTCATAATCTGTACTTCGGCAACTTTTTTAACTCTTCCAACTTACTTTTAAGCCTACAATAAATTTTCTGGAGTCTAAAATTTGAGTTTTTATGCTTTTAAGGCTGTACCTTCGATGAATTTTAATATCTATGTTTGCGTTTTTCAATAAAACAAATTTTAAATATATAAAGATTAAATATTTACTCCCTTGATGCAGTTTGGTCAATATATTGTACAAATTTCCCAAAGGTCTATAGCCTTTCCCAAAAACTTTTTACTATAATTTTTTGTGTTTTATTGCTAATTAAACTTAAATCTGTGAGAATAAGACAAGAAAAAATTTGTTTGACTCGAGATGAAAAAGTTGATAAGAAAGGGCTAAGCAAATTCGCGCACATTTATGAGCGACAGAAAATTTGTACATGTACGAACGCTTATCGTGCTTTCTCATATCGTTCGCGTTCATTTATGAGCGAAGGAAAAATGTTTGGCTTGCATTCTTTCTTTTATGAATGCTGTTGTGAAAAAAAACAGATATTCACATACGTGTGCGGTGCAACGATTTTCAATCTTGCATTCTGGCGCATGGGCAAATGAAAAAAATTTAAAGAAAATACGTGAATAAAATCATGAATGCGACACTTCGTTTTTTTTTGTTTTTTTTTAACAATTTTTGAAAAGAAATACCTTGTTTAAAAATACTTTAATTTTATAAAAAAGAAAATAAAATTTAAATAAATTAGTTTAAACCTTTATTTTAATTTGTAAAAATATTTCTCAAATACGTTATTCTTCAATCAATCCTAAGAATGCATCTTTTAAATTGAAATTCCCGTCATAACTCTGGAAAATATCATACAATTAACTCAACTGAACTAAAATAAAAATCCATATTTTCCGGAAAACCCCTTTAGGACGGTCCGGGACCTCCCCTGTTACTTTTAAAATTCATTTTTGGCCTTTTCTCATCGACTCGTGCAATAAAATTTTTTTCGAAAAATGGGTTAAAACACCACTTTAGGAAAGTCAAGGACCACCCCCGTCACTTCCAAAATCCATTTTCGACCTTTTACATTCGATTCGCGCAGTCAAATTTTTATCGAAAAATGGGTCAAAAACACCCCTTTACGAAGGGCGGGGACCACCCCTGTCACTTCCAAAATTCA
Source organism: Meiosimyza platycephala (assembly GCA_963662105.1). Classification (NCBI taxonomy): domain Eukaryota; kingdom Metazoa; phylum Arthropoda; class Insecta; order Diptera; family Lauxaniidae; genus Meiosimyza; species Meiosimyza platycephala. The sequence continues at coordinate 62,495,103 of OY759208.1, forward strand.
TTTTAAGCCTTTTCTCATAGATTTGTGCAGTAAATTTTTTTCCAAATTTGGGTCAAAAACACCCCTTTAGGAGGATAATGTATCGCGGGATCGGGCAAATAAAAATACATCAAAAATTATGTATCACATTATCTGCGATGGGCCGATTTTGCAACTTGAAAGTAAAATGTCGGTATGTATTTTAATATATGTATGTAGTTATATTTGATTCAGAATATTTTATTGAATGAAATAATATTTTATATTCAAATAACAAATCAAACAATACAATTAGATATAAACATAATTTGAACAGTAGTTTTCAAACAAGTTCAACTTGATAACTCAACACGCCTCCTTAAGATGACACAGTTTGAAAATCTAATCCAAAGTGTTTACAGCAAAAATAATGTTTGACCTTTTGCACAGGTTTTGTTAAATTATCTGCAGGCATTTCGTTAGTAGGTACGTATTTGAGCTCTATATTTCTTTGAACTACATCTCTAATAAAATGATATTTGTAATCGATATGTTTTGTTCGTGAGTGATAACCTCCAAACTTAGCCATGTGTTGAGCACTTTGTGAATCTCCAAATACAATAATAGGATCCTTTGACTGAAAACCTAATTCTTCTAGAAGGTATCGCAAGTACATAGCTTTTTTAGCAGCATCTGTTAAGGCAACATATTCAGCTTCTGCACTTGAAGTTGCAATAGCTTTTTGTTTTCGAGACTCCCATGTTATAGCAGCTCCTGCCAAAATATAATAAAATCCTGATTGTGACTTGCGATCATTAATATCTTGAGCCCAATTGGCATCTACGAATCCTGTCAAGGGTAAACCTGTTTTCCGAAATGTCAATACTGCATTTCTTGTTGAATTGAGATATTTTAAAATTTGAATAGCTGCGTTCCAATGTTGTCTTCGAGGATCTTGTGCAAATTGAACAACATGTTTACACTACAAGCAATATCGGGTCGACTGTATATTGCAAGATGTAGTAAAGAACCTATAAGTTCCTGAAACTTAATCTTTTCTACCTTTTCGGCATCTCCAGCTATTTTCGGGTCTTTTTCTAAAACTATTTTAGCTTGCATTGGTAGTTTAGTTATTTTAGAATTCTCTACCCCATACTTTTTCCCCAAATTAATTGTATATCCTGGTTGTGAAATTGAAAGTTGATCTTTATTTCGTTCTATTTTGAGACCAATACAGTGCTTTGGTGCATTCATGTCTCAAATTTCAAAATTATCTTGCAAACTTTTCAAAAATTGATTCATCATTTCGGAATTATTGTATGCAACTACTATGTCATCAACATATAAAGCTACCATATTTTTCTGCAAAATAAATACATTGATCGTATTTTGATTGTTCTAATTTGAAACATTTTAAAACAGAATCAATTTTCTTAAACCACTGTCTTCCAGCTTGTTTCAGTACATAAATAGTTTTCTTCAATTTGCAAACCTTTTGCGAGCTTGTATTTATATCAAAACCATCCGGTTGCTCCATATATATTTCTTCAGTAATGTCACCATTTAAAAACGCCGCACAGTGGCTCCTTTTTCAAAAAGTGATTGCTAAAATCAAATTTTCGATTTCTGATTTTCGAAACTTTTTTTTTTATTTGACAGATAATTGACCAAAGGTTCTAAAACCGAAAACTTTTTTAATTTATGACAAGTATTTTGGTTTTTATGGGTGCTCAAAGTTGGATAACTTTTTATCGTTCATTAAAATAGCATTTTTTTACATTTTTCGCAATATTAAAAATGGAAAATTTCAAAAGTTTGAAAAAACATGGAAATTTGAAGTATGCTCTCTGAATTTATGGTATTTTAAAATAAATAATTTCCACAAGATGTAGAAAAAAAATTTTAGTTAGTAATTTTCATGAATTTTTTAAAAAAGGTCTTTTTAAGCATAGTCTTTCAAATTTACCTTGGCCTATAATCCACAAATCAATGTCAATCAAGGATTGGTGAATGGGAGATTATAGTTGACATATCTGCCAACAAAAATCTATAGCTATAGCTACTTATGTGACATGATATGCATAAAACTAAATTTGTTGTGTGATGACGATTTTCAGTCTATGATATTTTGACTTGGAAATTGTTAATCTGAATTTGATAGAATGTTTGCAGCGAATATAGACATCACGCAAAATAAATTAAAAATTGTAAATATGGACGTTACCACGCCCCTTTCTTAATTTATTCTTCCTATTTCCAGATGCATATGTAAAGAGTACCTAGAAAACTTCTGTCCATATAACATGGGCTTTGCCCCACCTCCAAAACGCTTGATTTGTCACTTTTACCAAATCATTTCACTCTTTTTAAGAAAATTCGCTTTTGTATAGCGAAATAGTAATACTTGCCTCAGATATTTATATCTAAGTTTTTATGCAATTTAAAAATATCTAGTAATGTGAAATAGAATAAAGCTGTATTTTTTGTATAGAATACAGGTAGATGCACTTCTGATAACAGTGAACTCTAGAGCAGGCCAACTTTATAGACACCTGTTTTATTACGGTAGATATCATACAAGGAATTTATTTTATTATGTATGTACCACAATATTTTGTACCTGTATTTGTATAAAAGTCAAATTTTAAGCCTCAATAACTCAGTCTTTTCTGACTATTTAAATTGTGAGGTACGCAAGTTTCCATGGAAAATGAGTATATCTTATAAAAATTTGTTTGAAATATTTGCAAACAGCGAAAATGGAGATTCTTTGTGGTTGCGGTAATAAACAAATACCCGAAACATATTAAGGATGAGCATACACAAAAGTTAAATAACGTTTACTGCAACACAAAGAGATATTGGGTGTCATGTAATAGAACCAAAGCGAATTTTCATATAAAGTATGCAGACTTTCTTAAAAAGGACTTTGAGCTATCACTTAATGACATTCCTAGCACATCACAGGCCTCCAGAGGAAGACCAGCAAAACAAATTGAAAACTGTGGGGAATTTATGAAAAAGAGAAAAATAGCAGTCGCCAATGGAAACATTTCAAAAAAAATAATACAAGATCAATTTCGAGAAAAACTGGGTATTTTAGTAGATACTCCTAAGCAAGGATTTGGTAACACAAATGACGGAAATACAGCAAGGCGATTTTTTGAGAAACCAGAAACAACTTCAGAAATAACGGGAGTCGATGAGGACGTGATAAAAAGATTAAAAATTTTTTTGAAACGTACTATCCTGTAGAGAACCCGTTAAAGTAGAAAAATTTGAAAAGTATACCAAGGAAACTGCAGACATATTAGAACATAAATACAGCCAAAACTTACTGACACCCTCTGTCCATAAGATCTTAGCTCATAGTGGACAAATTATCAATTATCAAGCCTTACCAATAGAAGAATTATCAGAAGAAGCCCAAGAGTCTAAAAACAAAGATTATAAGAAATACAGATATAGCAATACATGTAAAATTTCACGTATTCGACAGAATGAGGACTTGTTCAATATACTTTCAGCATCTTCAGATCCTTTGATTTCATCACTTAGGCACGTTAGATCACGAAAAGAACTGACTGATAAATTCTGTAGTAATGTTTTAAGTTTCTTAGATATCCAAAATAATGATGATATTTTTATAGAATTGTAGATTGTTGTTGATTTTTTAAAGAAATTACCTAATTTATTACTGTAACCCTTTTTTTAAACTTTTCTAGCCTTTAAGAAAGACTGTTTATAAATTATGTTAAGAGAAAAAATAAATGCATATGAATGAATTAGTAAAAATTAAAAAAATTTTTTTTAAAAAGGTATTTAAAAAATTTTTAAACTATTAAAAGTTCATTAATTGAATAAAGCGCACTAAAATTTATAAAAAAATTTTTTTTTATGAATTCATACCACTAAAAACCAAAAATTTCGAAATATGGACTTTCACCTCTTTTTAAAAGTATTTATAGCTAAGCCTCAAACCTGAATCTTATATATATCATAGCTACAGAAATTACCAACCAAAATCAAAAAACTTTACTCAAATATCTTTACCCGTTCAAAAGTTATGATTTTAGCAACGCGAAATCGCAAAAGGCGCCACTGCGCCAGAGCTTCTGAATTATATTCATTTTAACACTAATCGTAGGAGTAATCGTAACACATATCAGATATTTTACCAACCAGTCACTAGAACTAATTATATGGCTACAGCTCTTTTAATCGCATGACTACTCTAATTAACAATTGCGATGTATATGATATTAGCTTGTCAAAAGGTCAACTCAAGCTTAGATTGAAAAATAACTATAGTTAATTTTGTAGCTTAATGGTTGTTGGTCTTTATGTTTGTGTTGTCAGAGCCCCACCGCATGATGGGTAAATTTTTTCTAACATTTATGCCTTAGGTCATTTAAATAAATCCATACAATTGCATTCATGCAATTTTATGCTTTTATATTTATGATCTGAGTGGGTATGTTGAGAAAGTGCGACAAAGCTAAGAAAAAATTATAAAAATATAACAAGTTAATTTGCATGTATAATTTTTTCATTTCCATAATTTATTAATAAGCTTTTTACTTGGTTTAAAGCTTCAAACTAAATTGCTAAGAAGGCTAATAGCAGTAGTAGCTAAACTCTATTATTATTATTAATATTTTGTGATAAACGCTTTATTGTTTATTACGACTTTGCATCGACGTGGAATAGAGTCAATAAGGTCCTTACAGCGCTTCACAGGAATTTCAGCCCAAGTCCCTTTAAACATTTGTCAAAGCTGTATTCTACTTGATAGCTTTGCTTTTGTTACGATCCGTTTGATATCTCCTCACAAATTTTCTATCCGATTAAAGTCCGGAGATTGAGCTGGCTATGGCATCACGTCGATTTTTTAAGATACAAACATTCATAAGCTAGTTTACTAGTGTGTTTAGGATCGTTATCCTATTGAATCGCCCATTTTAAAGGCATTTCCCGACTGGCATACGGTAGCATTACATCATTCAATAAATTAATGTACACTGCTTTGTCTATAATAGCTTTGATCAAATGGATAGGGTCAATGCCAGTCTAGCAAAAGTAAGCCCATACTATAATGGTCAGTCCTCCATGTTTAACTGTCTTGGTAGTGTATTTTGGGTGGTATTCTGTGTTTGGTTGACGACAAACATACTGTCTGGAGCCTGTTCCACAAAAAAAAAAAAATACTTTGCTCTCATCTGACTAAAAAACGTTGCGCCACTCTTCGGCAATCCATTTCATATAATCTTTTGCAAATTGTATTCTTGCAACGACGTGCTTCTTCGTCTAAAAGTATACCTTCCTGGAACTTCTTGTATTCAAATTATTTTCCATTAGTCGACGACGAATTGTCACAGCACTGATCGATAGATTTGACTGATTTTTAATCATTTTTGAGGACGCCGAGGGCTTAGCATTGCAATATCGTGCACTTCGTCTGTCGTCTAATAACGAAATATGGCGCTTACAACCACGATTTTCAGGTTTCTTATAATAGGTCATAGCATTAAATATCAGGGGCAGTGCATCCCACCATATTTTCAGTTTCCTTGAAGGTCTTGCCCTGATTCCTTAGCCTTATTATTGATTCTATCTTTTCGATTCAGCAATTCCTTCCTCTACCCACTAAAAAAAGGAAGAGTACCTCGATTGCAATAAATTCATATAAGCTAATTATTGAATTACTTAAGTACACTTACTTATGGCGGTTTTCTAGAATTTTTAATTTTTTCAACTAATTACGTAAAGCACTACTATTTTAATGAACAGCAGATTTTTGGTGCAAATAGTAACGGGATTTTTTTTGCTTTTCTGTTCTTTTTATTCAGTCCTACGAAAATTTTACTAAAAAGTTCAATTTGTAAGGCAAAATATTTTAGAAAAGAGATTTAAAAGTCATGTCCTGCAACACTACTATTTTCGTGAACACAACTGTAGGTGTTATCACCAACATTTTCCAAATATCTAAAAATTCACCTTTGGATAAGGACATATTAAATATATGAGTTAAAGGCTGGGAAAGTGCCTTAGGCCGTTCACAAATTGCCGCCCTTCTTCACTGGGGAATATGGACAAAAAAAATGTGTAGGGGAAAAAGGGTTTTTGTTAAGGGAGCTAACTTTTTCCCTATTCTAGAGACTTGTTTTGACTTATATTTAGATCCGCTAATCGAGCAGTTTTAATGGCAGTTATTCCGCACTTAGTGAAAATATAAGAGAAAACAGGCTGTAAGCCACATTTGAGTTTTAACTTAATTCTGAATTTTATTTACAATTTCCTAAGCTTATATACTGAAAATACCAGTATTTCTTAACTAAAATTTTACCAATATTTTTCATAACTCCACCCAAATTTGCTGCAATAACCAATCACAAGAATTGATCACCAAATTAGTAAATTTGCTTACACTAATTCTCAGCCTTGAAAAATCAAAGTCATTGGCATAAGGTTGAAACATAATTCTTTCATTTGGTTTTGCACTTAGTTGTTGCTATTTAAAAGTACGTCGCAAGCGAGCGATTGTTGTTGTAGTCACAAGCATGCGATCGTTGTTGTTTGTGTTATTGACTAGCGGTCAACGTTTAAGTTGCGCTTGAAATTAGATGCCCTAAATGTACAAGCAAATGCAATTGAAAATTTATTTATTTGGGTTATGGATTTTATTTTACATGGAAAATATTTTCACATAAAAATGTACTTGAAAATATTTTCCCATAAATTTTGATCTGTTCACGTTAAATGAATTTATGGTCAAAAAAGAAATACAAATATGACCCAAATGAAAATTGTTTATTTTAATTTAACTGGTGGGAGCTAATGTCGGTCATAGTGAAAATGTGGGATCACTACACCCCTACCCTTAAGAGAAAAATTATTTAGAAAAAATTATTTTTAGGTGTGGACTAATGCATATATTATATACTTGTTTACATTAATATATATATTTTCTTATAACATTTTATTTTAAATAAGGTTTTAATAATAAAAAAAATTTTAATTTATATTGTAGTTTGAATATTTCTTTAACATATTATTGTGCAAAGTTTTTTGCTTATTATTTATTTCTATAGTGGAGTTTACTCCATCTCTGCTTATTATTTTATATGGTCCATGATAAGGACTTTGGGATTTCTTCCTAGTTTCTAGTTTAACAAATACTAAATCTCCTATTTCTAATTCTGATTCATTCACACTCTTATCATAATTCATTTTTCTTTTAGCTTTTGCTAAATTAGTTAATGTTTTTGCTTTTTTTATGGACATTTTCAGTCTAATTTTTAATTCATTCGAATAGTCTTCTAAACTGTAAGTTTTCGCATTGTCATTTTCTCTGTCACTTGGAAGGGTTGGTAATTTACCAAAAACTAACTCATATGCGAAGGAAAGTAGGTACTCGTTAAGTACTCTGTGGTTTCTTTCGAGTGATCTTATTGTTTCGTGGTGATAAGGCGTTGAAAAAATTTGTTCTATTTTAAGATGTTTACATACTGCTTTAAGTAGTTTGTTAGTGTATTCAGTGCCTCGGTCGGATTTTAGTGTTTTGAAACAACCGTATTTCAAAATTAATTGTTCGACAAGTGTTCTTGCTATTGAGCTTGGGTCTTTACTTTCAATAGGATGTGCAATGAAAAATTTAGTTAGTTCACATTGCATTGAGTATATATCTGTACCCGTTCGAAATCTTAAATGTCAATTTGTACTATTTCGAAACTTGTTGACGGAGTGTTAGTTATCGTCATTTTTTCTTTGATGTGTTTATTGTACTTGTTACGAGCGCATTTTTTAAATTTGTTTATATGTGTTTTTACCATCTGTCGCATATGTTTCCAAACATAGCGTTGTTTTAGTTTTAGGATTGTCTTTCTGATACCTAAATGACCTCCTCGCGGTGTGTCGTGAAATTCTTTTATTAAACTCTTTTGCAAGGAATTATTTGGTATTTGGGGCTTAAATAATAATATGTTTAGCGATTTTCTATGTTTCAATATTCTTTTATGCTGCAGCTTATTAAATTTCGCTTTGAAATCATCCTTATTTATGATTTCAAATATAATATCATTCTCATCTAATACTAGTTCTTTGATATTTTCTTTATTCATTAATGATGATAGCTTCTCCAATATCGAATCTAGATTCGATGGATTATCACTACATCTTACGTGCACGAATTCATCTATAATTTTGATACTACTGGTAGTATCATTCCTTGTATCGCTCTTATTGCTTAGTTCGAACTGTAATTTTCTTAAATTTCTGACGTCAGTAATCGATGTGCAATCCTACATAAAAAGTTGATCAGGCTCCTGTAGAGATTCACATTTTTCTTCCATATTATTGTTTTCTTCCTTTATCGCTCGTTTTTTGTGTTGGTACCATATTTTTCAGTATTGTTGAATCTATTTTAATTCTTGACAGTGCATCGGCATTTGTATTTATTTTACCTTGTTTGAATTTGATTTCAAAATCGTAATCAGATAAGTCTAATCTGATTCTAGTCATTTTTGATGACGGGTTTTTGTGCGTAAAAAGTGAAACTAATGGTCTATGGTCTGACACTACTATGAATTTTTGTCCGTATAGGTAAGGTTTAAAAAAATTTATCTCCCAGTGAATGGCTAGTAGTTCCTTTTCAATAATTGGTTTATTAATGTCATGTTTTTGTAATGTCTTACTTGCGTAGGAAATTGGAAGGTCTTTTCCAATTTGGCCTTGAGAAAGTATTGCCCCTAAAGCAAAATTTGATGCGTCAGTAGTCAATATGAAAGGTTTTGTAAAATCTGGATATTGTAGAACTGGTGGTTCTATCAATTTTTGTTTTAACATTTCAAAAGATTTTTGACATTCTTCAGTCCAGACAAATGTTTGGTTCTTCTTTAGTAAATTATTGAGACATTGTGCTATTGTCGCAAAATCTTTTATGAATCGTCGATAGAAGTTGCAAAACGCTACAAATCTACGTACCTCGTCTGCGTTTGTTGGAGTTGAGTAAGTTTTGATGGTATCATATTTAGCAGCATCTGTTTTTATTCCATGCTGTGTTATAAGATGTCCTAAGTAGATTACTTCAGGTCTTAAAAATTGACATTTATTCGGATTTAGCTTTAAGTTGTATTTTGACAGTCTGTCAAAAACTTTAATGAGGTTATTGTCGTGATGCTGTAGACTGCATCGAAATACTATTATGTCATCAACATATAAAAATGCTTATGAACTTAGACCGGTGAGTGCTAGAGTTAGCATTCTTTGAAAACTATTTGATAAGATTTTCAGTCCAAAAGGGAGTCTTTTGAATTGGAAGTGACCATCATTGGTCGAAAAGGCTGTTAATGGTTTTGAGTTTTTATCTAAAGGGATTTGATGAAATGAACTTGTCATATCGAGAGTTGAGAAATATTTTGCTCTGCCTAATTTATCTAAAACGTATTCTATGCGTGTTAATGGGAATTTGTCGTTAACAATTTTTTCATATAGTTTTCGGAAATCAACTACTTAGTGCCATTTTTTAGTGTCTTCACTGCTTTCTTTGGTACTAAGAGTAAAGGTTTGGGCTAAAAGATGGTTCTATTATGTCGTTATCTAATAAATTTTGTACCTGTTTATGTATTTCTTCGTTCTGTGTGTGTGGTAACCTATAGTTTTTTATGTATGTATGTTGGTGAACTGTCTGTTGTTGCAAGATTTTGAGTGTAAAAGTTATTTATTGAGAGTTGTTCATTTTCTAGATGGAATATATGTTGGTATTGTTTGAAAATGTTAATTAAAGGATGGTTGGTTGTTATATTTAATTCTTTTTGTATATTTTTGAATCTTTCGTCATTCCGTGATCTTTGTCTGTAATCTATATATGTATAGTTTGTCAGTGGTTTTGTTTTTGGCTTAAGATTTCTAATTTTTACTTCTGAGTCATTAGTGTTCAATATTTTAACATGGCATTTTCCGTTCGCAGGTATTATTGTATTTGCCAAAAATACACCTGACTAAATTTCTTCACTTAACACCACGTGGTCTTCCTCTACTGTCAAATTAATTGGTTGAATTATTTCTGTTCTTGGTGGTATTTGAATAGAGTCGTAAACTTTTTCGTTCAAATATATTGGTGATACAATGTCTGTGTTCTCTAGTATGGTAGTAAGTGTTTGTATTTCATAATCTATTTTGCACATATATTTATTTAAAAAGTCTCTTCCTATAATGCCGTCAGTATTAACTGGAAAATTATTGTCGACTGCATGAAAAATATGTTTTTTTATTGATATTTGAAAATCTAAAAGTAATATAATTGTTCCTAAAGTAAAAGTTTCTTGGTCAGTTATTCCTGTCAGTTTACACTTTCTATCCTTCATCAAATTGTTATCATTTAGGCGGAGAGCCGGCTGTAGAAAAGTTGAGTGTATAAGATTACAGCATGAAATGTATGTCAAATGATAGAGCTCGATGAGCTTTTTATTTTTTTTTGTTATTGCCGCCACTAGTAACATTTTTCACTTTTTTTTGTAGTTATTATTTTTTAATTAAACATTGTTTAATCGGACTTACAGCCATTCAGCAAAGACCAATATTGTAAATTTTTTACTTTATTGATCAATGCTATTTTTTACAACAAACATGACAAAGAAATAATAACAAATGTGATATACGCACTTTGTGCAGTTCAAGGTCAGTTCCTCAGTAGCTCAAGTGTTAGAGCGGCCGAAACATGTCACCAATTACCAGGTTAAAAATTTTTCCATTTGTTTACAATATTGGTCTTTGTTGAATGACTGTAAGTCCGATTAAACAATGTTTAATTACAAAATAATCAGTCGCTAATTATCAAAAGTTTCTTAATTTATACGGAGGACACGCCAATTTCAGAAACTATGTAGCTGGCAACACTACAAATTTCTAAAAAAAATAAATCATAGCCGTGGAAGACAAGATTCTTGCCGGCTGTGACAACAAGCGAGAAAGTGACAAAGAAATAATAACAAATGTGATATACGCACTTTGTGCAGTTCAAGGTCAGTTCCTCAGTAGCTCAAGTGTTAGAGCGGCCGTCGCAAAAATATGCAATTGCAATGCATGAACGGTCAGGGGTTCGAGTCCATGTGCAGAATTAACCAAAAGGGTCTGATGAGGCCTATTGGTAATAGCCGAAACATGTCACCAATTACCAGGGTAAAAATTTTTCCATTTGTTATCTTTGTCATGTTTGTTGTAAAAAATAGCATTGAACAATAAAGTAAAAAATTTACAATATTGGTCTTTGCTGAATGACTGTAAGTCCGATTAAACAATGTTTAATTACAAAATAATCAGTCGCTAAATATCAAAAATTTCTTAAGTTATTATTTTTTTATTTTTATTGCGTAGTATCTTACTAGCTAATCATAATACTAACTATGCATTTTGTGATGAATTACTTTGCTAAACATTTTAAATATTATTTAAGTCAAATATTTAGTCATTATTTAAGGTTTAGATTAATTCTCTTTTACTTTTCTTGTAATTTTAATTTAGGCTTCGCTGAGTTTGTGTCGATATCTGCGCATTATAGTGTTTTTGAAACTGAACACAAATCCTGATACTGTGAGATGCGTTTTGAATATTCTATGTAAATCATTTAATGGTTTCAGAGTGTGCCATTTGAATGCATGTAGCGTTAAAGCAAAATATTCAATTTTGTACCAAATATTTAGTACATCAGAAGTTGATGCAATAATGATTAGTGAATCTTGGCTGAACAATAATATATTGTCGCAACTTGTGAATATTCCAGGCTTTAAACTTTATAGGAACGACCGTGTAGATAGAGTTGGAGGTGGAGTTTGTGCTTTTATTAATCAATTTATTAAAACAAAGGTTATTTGTTACTCTAGAGAACCAAACTGTGAATTTTTGGGTGTTGAAGTAAATCATAGTGGAATCGTGCTTACTAATTGTTGTTTATTGTCCTCCCAATAAGTTTCGCAGTGAAAATTGAGTATTGAATTTGAGGAAACTGTAATGAGGCTAAATGAAACATATGATACAATTTTTGTTGGCGGTGATTTTAATGTTAACATGCTCAGTAATACAAGTTCATCTGAATTGTTTACGTATTTATGTAACAAAACTTGTTTATCCATAATAAATACTTCAATGCCAACGTGTTTCCAATCACTTACTAACCCGTCATTACTGGATATGTTCCTCATAAGCTCTGGTAAGCCGTTCTTAGGTTTCGAACAGGTTGCTCCACCTTCAGACTTTACACATGACTTCTTTTCTGCTCATTGCCTTTTTTCCGAAATTACTGCAAAACTATTACATTTAAGTCGTTACGCAGAATTTGCTATCCAAGACATTATCATGGTTGTATTAATCAAAACTGGGATGTAATTTACTGTATAAATGATTTGGATGGTAAGATATCTTGTTTTAATAACTTTTTCTGTCAACTATATGAAGACTATGTTCCAACAGTAACCAAGCAATTTAAATCAAGAAGCTGTCCTTGGTTTAACAATGCAATAAAACTCAAAATTTCGGAAAGGGAGCGCTTTTTCAAAAGATAAAAAGAAATCCTTCTTTTTTCAATAGAAACCAATATGCTGTCTCCAGAAATAGGGTTAATTCGTGCTGCGAAACGAGCTTATATGTGTCAAAGGCTTAATCCAGACTTGGACTCTAAGCAGTTGAGGAAAAATGTTAAAGAGCTTGGTATTACAAGGAACAAGTCATCACGTGAATGTCCCTACAGTCCAGATGAAATGTGTGCGAGTATAGCTCCTCCTCCCTCTTGTTTTGTTTCATCTGACATTAACCTTTCTGAATCTGAAAACGATGATACCTTTGCTTTTACGTGTGTTATCTTCTCCGAAGTCCTTCAGGCTATAGGTACTATAAAATCTACAGCATTAGGTCCTGAAAATATTTGTCCCAAGTTTCTAAAACTTATTATTCACCTCATTCTGCCTTACATAGTGCACATACTGAACACTTGCATATGTAGAAGCCAGTTTCCAACTATTTGGAAATCTGCAAGGGTTATACCAATACCTAAAAAGGTAAGTCCGACCAATCCCTCAGATTTCAGGCCAATAAGTATAGTCTCCTTTTTGTCAAAAGTTCTGGAAAAAATTCTAGCAAATCAAATTCAGAACTATATGAGTTCAACAAGCTGAATAAGTGGCAGTCTGGATTCCGAGCAAAACATAGTTGTGAGTCGACTGTTATTAAAGTAACATCTGATATTCACTTAGCCTTAGACAAAGATCAGTTTTGTATATTAGCCATGCTAGATTTTTCAAGCGTTTGACTGTGTTGACTATCCAACATTGTTGAGAAAGCTTAAAGATGAGTTTAATTTTTCCAATATGTCTGTAAAGCTAATATCAAATTTTTTACGTGACAGAATGTTTACCATTTCAACTGAGCAAGGTTTGTCTAGCCCTGTCATGGCTAACTGCGGTGTTGCTCAAGGTACGGTGTTAGGACCTAATTTATTTTCGCTGTTTATAAATGATTTGCCTAATGTTATAGTAAACTGTCAAACTCATTTATATGCTGATGATATATTGATATGTCTTTCTAGGCCAATTGGGTTGTCTGAAGACTGCGTTGCCAGGATAAATGAAGACCTGAGTAACATTCATGCATGATCAGTATATAATAAGCTTAAGCTAAATCCCTTAAAATGCATTGGCATGATATGTTCTAAACATAACCTCTGTCCACAAAATTTGCCTCCACTTGTTTTAAATAACTTCACTATACCGTATGCTGAGGGTATAAAGTACCTTGGATACAAAATTAATTGTTCGCTGAGCTGTTGTGATGCTACCAAAGCAACCATCAAACAAATATATTTTAGCCTTAAAAGCCTTAGAGTTTCAGCATATTGTTTGCCTGCTAATTTGAAAATGCGCCATGTAAAAACTTTAATTCTTCCTTTTTTTACGTTTAACTGTTCGGTTTACCCTTGCCCTGATTTTACGTGTAAGCATAAACTAAATGTCGCTTTTAACGACTGCTTAAGATTTGTTTTCAGTATACCGAGATATGAAAGCGTGGCTCATCTAAAAAAAACCATGTTGGGATTGAATTTAGATCAATACTATGAATTCCGTAATATAATTAAATTGTACAACATTATTTATAATAATTGCCCGGAATATCTTTTTGAAACTCTCTGCTTTGCGCAATCGCGAAGGTGCTTGAAATTAATTTTGCCGCGACACAGAAGTTCAATTATGGAACGCTCTTTCTATGTTGCTGCAATTCGTTTGTAGAACAACCTTCCACTCGAATTGCAAACTATAAGGTCTTGGACACAATTCAAGATGAAGCTATTAGATAATATTCAGTCAAGTTAGAATTATCTTTTAAATTTATTTAATTTTTATTTTTTTAAGCTATTTTTAGTTCAAATTAACTATTTTGTCAAAATTTCAATTGTTATATTTATTTTTTATGCTATTTATAAAATATATTATCTTGTGGCATTAAGTCAAATTGAATGAATGAATAAATGAAATGAAATGAAATGATGAGCTTAAACACAATATATAGGGATGCCTTGCCAAAGCCTGTCCTCAATATGAGTTGCCACCCGTTTTTTGGGCCATTTTTTTTAATAAAAAGTGTATAAGATTACAGCATCAAATGTATGTCAAATGATAGAGCTCGACGAGCCTAAACACAATATATATAATCAACTTTCTTAAACCATATGGTGAACACGCCGAATTTCAAAAAATAGGTTGCTGGCAGCACCACAATTTCGAAAAAATAAATCATAGCATGACGTTAGGCAACGGTCTAAGGGCTATGGCAGCAAGCGAGAAAGTGGCAAAAGATGACAAATGGAATATGCACACTCTGTACACCTCATGACAAGTCCCTCAGTAACTCAAGTGTTAGAGCGGCCGTCGCAAAATATGCAATTGCAATGCATGAACGGTCAAGGGTTCGAGTCCATGTACAGAATTAACCATACTGGTCTGATGAGGCTATTGGTAATAGCCGAAACTTGTCACCAATTACCAGGTTAAAATTGTTCCATTTGTTATCTTTGTCATGTTTGCTGAAAAAAATAGCATTGATCAATAAGTAAAAAATTTACAATATTGGTCTTTGCTTAATGACTGTAAGTTCGATTAAATAATGTTTAACAATATATAGGGTTGCCTTGCCAAAGCCTGTCCTAAATATGGGTTGCCACCCGTTTTTTGGGCCAACTTTTTTTAGAAAAAGTTTATGGCTTATGATTCCAGCTTAAAATGTATGTCAAATGATAGAGCTTGTAGACCCTAAATATAATATATAGGGTTACTTTGCCAAATCCAGTCCCAAACATGGGTTGCCACCTGTTTTTCGGGCCAAGATTTTTCAGAAAAATGTTTATGGTTCAAGATTTCAGCTCGATATGCCTGTGAAATGATAGATCTTGATGAGCCTTAAAAAAAATATTTCGAGTAATCTTGTCGAATCCCGTCCCAAATGTGGGTTGCCTCCTGTTTTTTGGGCAAACTTTTTTTGGAAAAAAAATTATGGTTTAAGACCGTAGCTTGAAATGTAATCCAAATGAGGGTTGCCAGCTTTTTTTGGCTCAATTTTTTCCAGAAAAATGTTTATGGTTTGAGATTTCCGCTTGAAATGTGTGTCAAATGATAGACCTCGATGATCTCTAATAAAATATATAAGGCTGCTTTGCCGAATTTCGTCCCAAATGTGGGTTGCCACCTGTTTTTTGGCCCAAGTTTTTTCAGAAAAATGTTTATGGTTTGAGATTTCAGCTTGAAATGTGTGTCAAATGATAGACCTTGATGATCTCTAATAAAATATATAAGGCTGCTTTGCCGAATCTCGTCCCAAGGCAAGGGATGTAATTTACTGTATAAATGATTTGGATGGTAAGATATCTTGTTTTAATAACTTTTTCTGTCAACTATATGAAGACTATGTTCCAACAGTAACCAAGCAATTTAAATCAAGAAGCTGTCCTTGGTTTAACAATGCAATAAAACTCAAAATTTCGGAAAGGGAGCGCTTTTTCAAAAGATAAAAAGAAATCCTTCTTTTTTCAATAGAAACCAATATGCTGTCTCCAGAAATAGGGTTAATTCGTGCTGCGAAACGAGCTTATATGTGTCAAAGGCTTAATCCAGACTTGGACTCTAAGCAGTTGAGGAAAAATGTTAAAGAGCTTGGTATTACAAGGAACAAGTCATCACGTGAATGTCCCTACAGTCCAGATGAAATGTGTGCGAGTATAGCTCCTCCTCCCTCTTGTTTTGTTTCATCTGACATTAACCTTTCTGAATCTGAAAACGATGATACCTTTGCTTTTACGTGTGTTATCTTCTCCGAAGTCCTTCAGGCTATAGGTACTATAAAATCTACAGCATTAGGTCCTGAAAATATTTGTCCCAAGTTTCTAAAACTTATTATTCACCTCATTCTGCCTTACATAGTGCACATACTGAACACTTGCATATGTAGAAGCCAGTTTCCAACTATTTGGAAATCTGCAAGGGTTATACCAATACCTAAAAAGGTAAGTCCGACCAATCCCTCAGATTTCAGGCCAATAAGTATAGTCTCCTTTTTGTCAAAAGTTCTGGAAAAAATTCTAGCAAATCAAATTCAGAACTATATGAGTTCAACAAGCTGAATAAGTGGCAGTCTGGATTCCGAGCAAAACATAGTTGTGAGTCGACTGTTATTAAAGTAACATCTGATATTCACTTAGCCTTAGACAAAGATCAGTTTTGTATATTAGCCATGCTAGATTTTTCAAGCGTTTGACTGTGTTGACTATCCAACATTGTTGAGAAAGCTTAAAGATGAGTTTAATTTTTCCAATATGTCTGTAAAGCTAATATCAAATTTTTTACGTGACAGAATGTTTACCATTGCAACTGAGCAAGGTTTGTCTAGCCCTGTCATGGCTAACTGCGGTGTTGCTCAAGGTACGGTGTTAGGACCTAATTTATTTTCGCTGTTTATAAATGATTTGCCTAATGTTATAGTAAACTGTCAAACTCATTTATATGCTGATGATATATTGATATGTCTTTCTAGGCCAATTGGGTTGTCTGAAGACTGCGTTGCCAGGATAAATGAAGACCTGAGTAACATTCATGCATGATCAGTATATAATAAGCTTAAGCTAAATCCCTTAAAATGCATTGGCATGATATGTTCTAAACATAACCTCTGTCCACAAAATTTGCCTCCACTTGTTTTAAATAACTTCACTATACCGTATGCTGAGGGTATAAAGTACCTTGGATACAAAATTAATTGTTCGCTGAGCTGTTGTGATGCTACCAAAGCAACCATCAAACAAATATATTTTAGCCTTAAAAGCCTTAGAGTTTCAGCATATTGTTTGCCTGCTAATTTGAAAATGCGCCATGTAAAAACTTTAATTCTTCCTTTTTTTACGTTTAACTGTTCGGTTTACCCTTGCCCTGATTTTACGTGTAAGCATAAACTAAATGTCGCTTTTAACGACTGCTTAAGATTTGTTTTCAGTATACCGAGATATGAAAGCGTGGCTCATCTAAAAAAAACCATGTTGGGATTGAATTTAGATCAATACTATGAATTCCGTAATATAATTAAATTGTACAACATTATTTATAATAATTGCCCGGAATATCTTTTTGAAACTCTCTGCTTTGCGCAATCGCGAAGGTGCTTGAAATTAATTTTGCCGCGACACAGAAGTTCAATTATGGAACGCTCTTTCTATGTTGCTGCAATTCGTTTGTAGAACAACCTTCCACTCGAATTGCAAACTATAAGGTCTTGGACACAATTCAAGATGAAGCTATTAGATAATATTCAGTCAAGTTAGAATTATCTTTTAAATTTATTTAATTTTTATTTTTTTAAGCTATTTTTAGTTCAAATTAACTATTTTGTCAAAATTTCAATTGTTATATTTATTTTTTATGCTATTTATAAAATATATTATCTTGTGGCATTAAGTCAAATTGAATGAATGAATAAATGAAATGAAATGAAATGATGAGCTTAAACACAATATATAGGGATGCCTTGCCAAAGCCTGTCCTCAATATGAGTTGCCACCCGTTTTTTGGGCCATTTTTTTTAATAAAAAGTGTATAAGATTACAGCATCAAATGTATGTCAAATGATAGAGCTCGACGAGCCTAAACACAATATATATAAACTTTCTTAAACCATATGGTGAACACGCCGAATTTCAAAAAATAGGTTGCTGGCAGCACCACAATTTCGAAAAAATAAATCATAGCATGACGTTAGGCAACGGTCTAAGGGCTATGGCAGCAAGCGAGAAAGTGGCAAAAGATGACAAATGGAATATGCACACTCTGTACACCTCATGACAAGTCCCTCAGTAACTCAAGTGTTAGAGCGGCCGTCGCAAAATATGCAATTGCAATGCATGAACGGTCAAGGGTTCGAGTCCATGTACAGAATTAACCATACTGGTCTGATGAGGCTATTGGTAATAGCCGAAACTTGTCACCAATTACCAGGTTAAAATTGTTCCATTTGTTATCTTTGTCATGTTTGCTGAAAAAAATAGCATTGATCAATAAGTAAAAAATTTACAATATTGGTCTTTGCTTAATGACTGTAAGTTCGATTAAATAATGTTTAACAATATATAGGGTTGCCTTGCCAAAGCCTGTCCTAAATATGGGTTGCCACCCGTTTTTTGGGCCAACTTTTTTTAGAAAAAGTTTATGGCTTAAGATTCCAGCTTAAAATGTATGTCAAATGATAGAGCTTGTAGACCCTAAATATAATATATAGGGTTACTTTGCCAAATCCAGTCCCAAACATGGGTTGCCACCTGTTTTTCGGGCCAAGATTTTTCAGAAAAATGTTTATGGTTCAAGATTTCAGCTCGATATGCCTGTGAAATGATAGATCTTGATGAGCCTTAAAAAAAATATTTCGAGTAATCTTGTCGAATCCCGTCCCAAATGTGGGTTGCCTCCTGTTTTTTGGGCAAACTTTTTTTGGAAAAAAAATTATGGTTTAAGACCGTAGCTTGAAATGTAATCCAAATGAGGGTTGCCAGCTTTTTTTGGCTCAATTTTTTCCAGAAAAATGTTTATGGTTTGAGATTTCCGCTTGAAATGTGTGTCAAATGATAGACCTCAATGATCTCTAATAAAATATATAAGGCTGCTTTGCCGAATCTCGTCCCAAATGTGGGTTGCCACCTGTTTTTTGGCCCAAGTTTTTTCAGAAAAATGTTTATGGTTTGAGATTTCAGCTTGAAATGTGTGTCAAATGATAGACCTTGATGATCTCTAATAAAATATATAAGGCTGCTTTGCCGAATCTCGTCCCAAATGTGGGTTGCCACCTGTTTTTTGGCACAAGTTTTTTCAGAAAAATGTTTACGGTTTGAGATTTCAGCTTGAAATGTGTGTCAAATGATAGAACTTAATAATCTCTAATAAAATATATATTTGCTTGCCGAATCTAGTCCCAAATATGAGTTGCCACCTGTTCTTTGGGCAAAGTTTTTTTAGAAAAAAGTTCATGGTTGGGCAACATTATATATTTTATTAGAGATCATCAAGGTCTATTACTTGACACACATTTCAAGCTGCAATCTCAAACCATAAACTTTTGTCTGAAAAAACTTGGGCCAAAAAAACAGGTGGCAACCCACATTTGGGACGGGATTCGGCAAAGCAGCCTTATATATTTTATTAGAGATCATAGGTCTATCATTTGACACACATTTCAAGCTGAAATCTCAAGCCATAAAAATTTTTCTGAAAAATTTTGGGCCAAAAAAATAGTGGCAACCCACATTTGGGACGGGATTCGGCAAGGCTACCCTATATATTTTATTAGAGATCATCAAGGTCTATCATTTGACATACATTTCAAGCTGAAATCTCAAACCATAAACATTTTTCTGAAAAAATTGGGCCAAAAAAAAGGTGGCAACCCGCATTTGGGACGGGATTCAGCAAAGCAACCCTTTATATTTTATTAGAGATCATCAAAGCCTATCATTTGGCTTACATTTCAAGCTACGGTCTTAAACCATAAACTTATTTCCAAAAAAAGTTTGCCCAAAAAGCAGGAGGCAACCCACATTTGGGACGGGATTCGACAAGATTACTCGAAATATTTTTTTTAAGGCTCATCAAGATCTATCATTTCACATGCATATCGAGCTGAAATCTTGAACCATAAACATTTTTCTGAAAAATCTTGGCCCGAAAAACAGGTGGCAACCCATGTTTGGGACTGGATTTGGCAAAGCAACTCTACAAGCTCTATCATTTGACATACACTTTAAGCTGGAATCTTAGACCATAAACTATTTTCTAAAAAATGTTGGCCCAAAAAACGGGTGGCAACCCATATTTAGGACAGGCTTTGGCAAGGCAACCCTATATATTGTGTTTAAGCTCATCGAGCTCTATCATTCTATCAACTTTTCTACAGCCGGCTCTTGGGCTAATTAGTAAGATTTTCTAATTTGCAGATTGAAATGTCTGCGCCTGTATCTATCAAGAATTTTAAATGTTTTTTTGCATTTTTACATTTTATTTGTCGTATTATCCGATATATTGTAAATCATCAGTTTTGCTGTCCCGGATGATCCTCTATTGTGGTCTCCGAACGCTGATCGTTTCCCTGCTCAGTGCTATCTACAGAATATACTCTATTTGAGTTGCGTTGGCTTCCATTATTTGAATTCCTTCCGTTGGAATTGTTGTTATAATTGTTGTTTCCTGAGGTTGAACTATTTCTGTTGTTATTGTATTGGTTTCTTGAGGTATTATTTCCTCACTTGTTGTTATTATTTCTTGAATAATTTTCAGAGTTATTGCTTCTGTTTTTATTTTGCCAGTTTTCGTTGCAATTATTTCTTGATTGATTCCTATTGTTGGATCTGTATTTGTTTCTATTGTTTTGAAAGTTATTATTTGTATTACTTTTGTAATGTAGAAGCTGGTTACTTGTTTTAAGATTTTTCTCTAGTTCTAAGGATAAGTTTATAGCTTCGATTAAAGATTTGGGTAGTGCTGCAAAAATTTTTGTTTTTAAATCATCACTTAAACCGTTTTTGAAAATATTTAATGCATAATCATCGTTTACTTTAATTATTACATTTCTCTGGTTTATGTCTGTTAAGTCCTTAATTTGTAGGCTATTTAGTTCGGCTATTAAATTTAAAAGCTTGTCTTTAAACTGTGAAACGTTGTTGTTCCTTTGTGTAAGGGAAGTTAATTGGGTATATATCTGTTCTGTACTGTGTTTTTTTAAGCTGTTTGCAAGTTTGTTTTTAGTTTCTCAAAGGTGTCAATGTCAGTTGTGTACCCTAATGTGGTTTTCACACTTGTACTTAGCTTTATACTCAAGATAAGTTTTATTAACTTTTTATTGACTTCATTTGAACAAGTGTCGTATAGTAGTTCTACTAGTATTAAGAAACTGTCTAATTCTTTTTGGTTTCCCGAAAAAATTGGGACTATTTATATAATGGATTCTAATTTGAATTCTGCCATTGTCTGTTCTGTTGTATTTGTTTGCATACGCACTAAACTTGTTCTAGTGTCTTTTACTAATATGTAAAACTGTTCTGTCAATTGCAGTATTCCTAAGTTTTGTTTAAGAGTTTCGTTGTGTTCCTCATAGTTTTCTACGTATTTATTGATTTGGGCAAGTTTTTCCTTAATCGCCAAACTAATATATTTCTTGTTTTCTAACTTTCTTGTGTTTATTCTTATGCTCCTGATTTCTTTATAAATTTCTGATACACCGAAAAAAAAACTTACTCCGTTTAAGGAAAAATGCCTAAATGTAATGAAAAATTGTCCTTCAATACGAGCTAAAGCCATAGGTTCCTCAAAATAAGTAAGTTGGATTCCTTAGTACAAGTAAATGTTGCTGCTTTGAAATAAGGAAAAGTTTACTCAATGTGAGGACAAGGTTATAAAACTGAGGAAAATTTTACTTTTTCTAAGGATGAAGGTATCCTTAAATGAAAGAAATTTACTTAAAATAAATTCGTTGATTTCAAAAAAAATTTGTTAATTTTCTATTTCCTCTATTTTCTTATATGTTGGTTACTTATTGTCAGTCATTCTTATTTTAATTGTAATACGTTTTTAAAACTTCAAAGAAGAACTTAAATTTTTTTTTACCTGTCACCCGATCAGAGAATTGAACCTGTGTTCTGCGCCATGCCACTGTTCAAAGATGCTCATCTTACCCAACTCAGCCACCGACAGCATTTTTAAGACATACTAAAATGATGTTGTTAAACTGCGCATATAACAACCATTGTCTGATCAGGAAAGCTTCGGTTCAAATCCCGGCGATGACATAATTTTTTTTTTTTAATTTTTTATTGAAAAAACAAGTAGAGAACTATAAATATATAGGCAAAAACAGAATACTTACGAGAAGAATAGATATTAATTTCAGCGAGTAAAGCAGCGAGTGTTGCCACTCATTTATTAAGGAAAATTTTCCTACGTTATAGTAAATTTTTTGAAGAAACTAACTAAAACTGAGTACGATTTTCCTTAAACAAAACATTCCATTAGATTGAGGAAGTTTTTACTCAAATGAGGAACAAGTTGCCCTCAAAAATTCTTCCCAAAGAAAAATTTACTATTTCAAAGGAAAGTTTTACTAAAACCACAAACTCTATATTTGAGGAAGAGCGTTGACTTGCTTTAATGAAACTTGACCTCATTTCAAAGGACTCAATTACTAAATGAGACGATATTTTCATCAATATGAGGAAAAATAACTTAGATTAAGGAAAATTTTTACACTAAATCGGAGGAAGGCAGTTCTTCAAATTTAGTACGGTCTTTTTTTTCGGTGTAGAGTGTACATTTATATATTTTTTTTTTTTCTCTTATTTATTCAAACATTCTGTACTTGGTTAATATGTTTTAGTACATATTGTTTGTAATATTTATTTATTTTATAAAATATAAATATAATTATTATAATAATTATTATTGTTGTAATTGAAGTTAATGCAGTTGATCGCACGTCGTTCTTTGTTATTGCGGAACCTAAGTTGTTTTCGATGGTTATCTGCCCGTCCTTCTTATTGTCAAACATTGCTATGTTGTAGAATGTTTCTTGTAGATCTGGGAACATTTGTGTTAATATTGTTTCTTATGTTTTCTTGCTTTGCAATTTCTCATCATTCTTATTACCTCTTCGAAAATATCTTCGTGTGTTTCCAAATGATGTCTTCGTATGATCCTTCGCATACGAAACAGTACGAAATCTCCTTTTCTTCATTCATTTAGTTTATTATTCTGTCTATGCGGTTTCCTTTTGTAGTTTGATTGTTCAGTTTTTAATTTTTCCAATAGTATTTTGCATTCTGACTGATTATGTGTAATTGCAAGGATTCTATAAATTTCAGCTATTCTTTGGCGTGATTTTACGGCTTTACCACCTCGCCGTCTCTTTGGGGTTTCTTCTATTGTAATTCTTGGTGTCTTTGGTGTTGGGTTGCGTTTTTTGTATTCCTCGATGGTAAGTGGTTTAGGACCCAGTCCTTTCATTTCCGGTATGTATTGCGGAGGTTCTTCTGTTCTTGTAGTCACCGGTTGTGGAATGTATTCAAAGTCGCTGTAGTTGGGCCAATTTTCAAAAATGTCGTTCACGGATGCCTCAATCATCAGAATTTAATAATTTTATTCAGATTCTATAATTTTAGCAGAGTGGCAGGATCGCCATGTAGGGAAAAAAGGCTTTTTGTTAAGGAGGGAGCTCACTTTTTCCCTATTCTAGAGACTTGTTTTGACTTATATTTAGATCTGCTAGTCAAGCAGTTTTAATGGCAGTTATGCCGCACTCAGTGAAAATATAAGAGAAAACTGGCTGTAAGCCACATTTGAGTTTTAACTTAATTCGGAATTTTATTTCCAGCATAACGGTTCTTTATGTAATTTCTTTGAATATTTACAGTATAGTCTTAAATTACATTACATTACATTTTATTTTTTCTTAACTTACATTCGTATTTATCTAAGAGTTTCTTAATTAATATTTCTTATTTTGTAAAAATAACAAAGGTTTTATTTTACTACATAGTTTTAATTATAAGATACAAAGTTTACATTAGAATTTATTTTTCCAAAAAGTTTATAAAAGGAAATTTCATTAATATATTTTTACTTAAAACTAGACAATAGCTTATAACTATATAACAACAGGTAAAGAACTCTGATTTTAACTTGTCACATGATACGTGAATCATTAATATTAGGTGCGTTTTATTGGCCAAGTCGCTATCTATGTACGAATAAAACGACAAGTTGCTAAGTTGCCTTAGAGC
This sequence comes from Meiosimyza platycephala, assembly GCA_963662105.1. Classification (NCBI taxonomy): domain Eukaryota; kingdom Metazoa; phylum Arthropoda; class Insecta; order Diptera; family Lauxaniidae; genus Meiosimyza; species Meiosimyza platycephala. The sequence continues at coordinate 62,519,398 of OY759208.1, forward strand.
TGACTGGGTAGCACTGGCTACGTCAGATATGTCATTTATTTGTGTTTTTGCTGTTTTGAAAAATTAATTGGCTGGCCATGTGTCCTGGGGAAATAGTTGTGCCTTGCCAGGTTATCTTGGTGTTTACACAAATGTATTTTACTACATTGAAAGATTAATTGAATTGAATTTAAAAAAAGAAAAAGAAAATGAATGTTTTCCGTTAAATTCAAATTTTTTTCCGTAAAATTCAAATTGTTTTTCCGTAAAATTCAATATTTTCTTTTAATTTCAAACTTCATAATTGACAAAATACAAAATCACAATAGACAAAACACAAATTCACTGGGTAGCACTGGCATTTAAGAAACTTGCTTGTATACTTAGCAACTATAATTTTAGTCGCTAAGTCTACGATTTTTTTTTGTTTTCCTATACAATTATCGTTGCTAGCTAAAGATATCTAGTAGAGGATGGCGAATAAAACGCAGCTATTATAGAAATTGCCCAGTGCTGTACACTGTATTTCTAACGTCAAGTGTTTTGTACCTTCTGTGGTAAAACAAGAGTTTCTTACCAGCGTACAGGTGAATTTTATTTACAATTTTCTAAGTTAATATACTTAAAATACCAGTATTTCTTAACTAAAATTTTACCAATATTTTTCATAACTCCACCCAAATTTGCGGCAATAACCAATCACGAGAATTGCTCACCAAATTAGTAAATTTGTTTACACTAATTCTCAGCCTTGAATAATCAAAGTCATTGGCATAAGGTGGCTCCACCCCGCTGGCACCCCATCTAGCGAATTTTGATAAAAAAAAAGTGCATCTAATAGGTCACTAATTGGTCATAATTGGTCAGTTAGTCCGAGTAATTGGTCAGCAAGAGTACATTATTTAAAGCGTTATGAAAAATTTCAAGGTCATCTGCATATTTTGGCACCCCATCTGGCGAATTTTGATAAAAAGAAAAGCGCATCTAATAGGTCACTAATTGGTCATAATTGGTCAGTTAGTCCGATTAATTGGTCAGCAAGAGTAAATTTTTTACAAATATTTTTATAAGTTTCAAGGTCATCTGCATATTTTGGCACCCCATCTGGCGCATTTTGATAAAAAAAGAAGTGCATCTAATGGGTCACTAATTGGTCATAATTGGTCAGTTATTCGAATAATTGGTCAGCAAGAGTACATTTTTTAAAGCGTTTTGAAAAATTTCAAGGTCATCTGCATATGTTGGCACCCATCTAGCGAATTTTGAAATAAAAACATATGCATCAAATAGGTCACGAATTGGTCAATTAGTCCGATTAATTGGTCAGAACGAGAAAATTTAAAATTTTTTATACCCTGCACAGAGGCTATATTCGCTTTGTGTCGATATAGCTATGTCCGTCTGTCTGTCTTTCCGTCGGTCTGTCTGTTGAAATCACGTTTACGAGAAAACTAAGCAAGCTAATTCAATGGAATTTGGCACACAGGTCACACATTTTGCAAGCTGCTAGCATGGAAAAATGGGCGAAATCGGATCACGACCATGCTCTATGTAAATATACCTCAGCCCATTTTGAAAAAAGTTGCTGCGATTTTGATGAAACTTTTTTAAATTTGCAAAGGCTCTTAGAGGGGAGTGGCACAGCCCTAAATTTTAACTTCTATAACGCTATAGCTCGTAAACCGTGCAAGATATTGTGATGAAATTTGGTACACGGATACAAATCATATATACATATGGAATTGTGTTTAAAGTGCGCGGAATTGGAAAGTGAGCGTGGCACTTTTTTACAATTAAAAATTTTGATTTCGTATAATTCAAAATTGGCACATTTGATTTTCATATAAATTGTAAGGATTATACTACTGAGAGTAGGCATCAATACAAGCTTCGTCAGTATACTGGATAAACTCGTCTAAGGGCGTGGCACAGTCCGCAATATTTAAAAACGTTATAATTAGAGAAATAACAACGTAATCGTAATGAAGTTTAGTATGGCAGATATCCTTGCTAAAAGATATCTTCTTACGAAAATTTGGCACAATAGACCCGGTGGGCGTGGCACCTCCTATATAAGCAAAACACGTTTAATGCTATAGATAGTGTGCAATGAGAGTAATCTTTATAAAATTTGGTGCATAGATGTCAATTATTTTAAGCTATAAAATTAACGTTTCAACGGTTATATAGGAAATAAAATGTGTACATATTTCGATTCAAAGATTAACCGCACAACAAAGTATTATGAATTTGGCTGAAAATCATTACTATGATTATGCAATATTCTGAAATCATTACTGCAAAGTTAAAGTCATTACTGCAGAAATAGGGCATTACTTCACCTTATTTCAATGCCTGCATCAAACATTACAATATTTTATTGAAATTACAAATTAATTGATTTAAATGACAACCTGTCATAACAGTCGAGGTTCCGCGCATGCGCTGTAGCATAGAAAAGTACTTTTAATTTTTTAAAAATGTTCTACGCGTGACCAACTATTAATTTTAGCTTAGAGCATGTTGCGTGTGCCCATTTAAATGATGAAGGCGCTGAAAATTAAGACAAAATTATGCACTTTAGAAAACACATGTACATACATACATACCCTGAATAAATTGGCGCAACTGGAGTAATGTTGGCGCTGTCGAGATCCAACCAATCTCAATGGTGATCCAAAGCCAAGTATTTATAATTCCTAGGTTGTTGATTGTGTCTGCAGTCGGCTGTAAAAACAAAAATAATATTTAAAGTAACTTTAATTGACAAAATAAATTTACCTCAAATTCCTTTGTTGATGTTGCCGGCTGCCATAGTAAAAATGTCAAAGCAATGAGCACTGCCAGATTAAAACGTTGGCAATATCGTAAGAAATTATTTAAGACACCGGTGCTGCCAAGATTTATCGACATAATCGATGTTGATAAAATAGTTCAATGAGCAAGAGAGTATAATTCTTTGGTAGTGGTAGGATTAAATTCGAATGTATTAAAACTATTATGTAGTATTGCAATAGGCTTAATCCCCGGTCAAGTGTTTGAGCGAAAGTGTTTGCCCCGGTATACATGAATATAATTCGTAGACATGTATACTAATGTACAAAATTTGAAGCGGAACCTATGTATTATGCCACAGAAAAATAGGCCTAGAAACAGAATGTTCTTCCAGAAAATTTTAAAAGTTATTTTACCGCCGCCAAAGAAAGACGTACTACGTTTAATCGTTAAGTGTTTTTTCAAGTTTTTGCTTTTTAAAATTGTACAGTCCTCGTATAAGTGCTCGTATTCATAAAGTGAAAGTGGTTTTAGTGCCAAGGAATAGAATTCAACATCCTTTTTATTTGCAGCAACCAAGGTAAAATTTTGTTTGTTACAGAAATAATGAAAGTTAGGACTAGTTTTCTAATATCAGTTTTCTCCATAGGCGTGATTTATTCAAATAGGTACCTGTTCAGCAACACAACATATTGCACAAATACGGAAAAAAAAAGATGTAAGCTCAGACTAGGACTTTAAATTTTGTAAAGGATAAAATCCATTTTTATTCTTAGTGTGGCCGATTAAAATACGTGCAGTGGAATTTCCTTAGAGGTTCAACGACATATAGATATCTGGAGGACATAACAAAAAAAAAGCTAAGTCGGCCATAATCTTTTTCGTATATATACTTTAGTATCCTTGCTTTATTTTGCTATATTCCGTGCAACATCAAATTTACGTGATTAGAAAATTTTATTCGCTGGGTTTGGTTTAAGTCCAATCAACCAACAGAACCGTGACGTAAAAAAAAAAAAAAAAATAGATGCTATAAAAATAAAAAGCGGAATCCAGTACAAGAATCATTTGATGTCTTGTGAGCAACCAATTGGTTCGAACAGTGGGACCATTTTAAAAAAATCTTAAGTGAAATTTATTGTAAGATTGCTGAATAAGAAAATTTAAAATCTAGGGATTTGTTCAAAGTTTTTGTGTCTTTTTGCATAAATGTATGTGTTAAATTTAAAGTTTTTTTTTTATGATTTTTTTTTTGATTTGTATTGTAAACTGTAAAGAGGAAATCGCGAAGTGATTGAAATATTTTCGTGGTCGTTTGGAAAGTGTTCGTATTTTATTTTTTTTTTGTTTTTTACCGCGGCTAAGAGAGCTCTTTTAGGGTGGTCCTAAACCATATTAAAACTACAACGTTTATTAAAATTCAAGCAAAACGATAAAATTCCACAGTGATTTTCTCTAATCAAACAAATAATTTTTTTTAACTTTTTGGAATTTAATGCCCATAGAAATTGGCAATACATGATAGTGCATCTTAAATATTATTATTATTATTATTTTTCATATACATAGTTGAGTATTATATATAATCTTTTTTATTTATTATATACGATTTTATAAACTTTAAATTTTCAGCGTTTAATTTGCATGTACTTACACAACTTTTAATATTTTGTTCAGCCGGTTTTGGTCTTGAAATTTTTGTCAGCTACACTTGTTCAGCCAGTTTTTTTTTGCTATCGAAATGGTTCGTCAAAAAGGTTTGCCAGATACATTGAATTTTCGCCGGTGCGTTTCTGAAATTGCATTTTTATAGATTCATTTCATTTTTAGTAAAAATGTGCTAAATCTAAAATAACAGGGTGCGTGAGTCTGGCTGAGTTATGAGTGTGGGAGGGTGGTCTAGCGATATTTTATAGTGGGTGATACTTCGTAAGTCTAATTAGGTATCACAGGATGGGCGGGCACATGGAGGTGTTTGTTAAGCCTCTCTCTTGTGTGGGTAACGAAAAGAATAGAGTTGTCTTGTGGTCTAGTCCTACGTGAATTTCGGTGATGATTTTGAAAGATATTGTTTTGATTCGAATTTAAAGATTGTAGTTCGTGTAATTGATTTTTTTGATATGTAGTTTTTTTTTATTTATTCAATTTCTTATGGATATTAAATTATTGTTAGGCCTTCGGTCCAATACGGCAGGTTAAGACCAGCCCTGAAACGCTTGCTAGCCGGAGCGAGCCGAGTTGGACAAGATAACATAAGGTACAATCGTAATTTACAAAAAATTATGATTTAAACATATAACAATATGGCGCCCAATCTAAAACACCAAATCGGAGGTCACAAACATCTATGACTCCAAAATAAAACTAGATTTCAGTTCAGATTGCATCTGGTCGAGTATCCTGTCTACGGTGGCTTAGCCTGGTTATGAACTAAGGTGCTAATTGCAACGTGAGACAGAATAGTCGATGACATGACAATCAGATTGTAAAAGTAAAAATAAAAGTGATTTTTTTAGTAGAAATCTTTTATAAGGTATATAGTTAGACCACAAAGACACTTAGTTCAGAGCAACAGGGGCTTGAAATGAAGAAATAAAAGTAGCACCGGAAGTTTTGGACCGAAAACAGTTTATTTGAATACATAGATTTTGTTTGAGCATTTTCGTTCCTAGGTGGCTTAGCTTCAAAACAAATTAAAACGACTAATTGCATTTAGGAACGGGAATGCGAAATGAATCTAAATGAAAATTTTGTTGCTTTGGTGGCTTAGAAGAAAATTATGAAAGACTGCTAACTGCATCAATGCAATGGAATTTTTGAAAATGACTGGAATTTTGAATTTGCTTTTTTTTTACAATGATATTGCAACTTATACGAACGCAGTAGCCTAGTATGGATAAACAATGAGCATACAAGTAGTAGTGCAAGTAAAACACTAGTGGCGTAACGCTGTAAATTTCGGAATCAAAAACAGCTTAGTTGCACAAGCAAAAACATTGCAATACATCATGGTAAGATCAGATTAACGTTAATAAATTAATTTAAATTCAGAAAGTCTAAGTCAAAAGAAATAGTTACCCACACAGAAGGCTCCATTAGGAGCATGTAGATTTTATAAGAATCGCTTAATATATAACTAACTACTAGCTTATGCAACATACTCAGTCAGACAAAGCACCCTTAAACCGTTTATTAAAAATTAAAAGGAACGTTGTCAGTCAAGACGTGAGGCAACGTCAAGAAAGGCGAGCGTCAAAAAGAAGACTTAAATATTCACTGGATCAAACTGTTAGTACAGCAAGTCCATTGCATAAAGTCTCAAATCAACTTATTGAAAAACAGAATTCAGAGTTAGGAAATTTTACTTTTTTTGATTTATCGAAAACCATTATGGCCGACAACGGATCAGGGCAAGACATAGGAGCTGATACGGGTACTAAGCCAAAAAGTACTACGATCCAACCACCAGCTAATTCCCAAAAACATTTTGTTTAGCCCCAGCAAACCTAAATTTACCGCCTCCACCAATTAGAACCTTAGAGACACAGCAGGCAGATGTTAGGCAAAATAGTGTAGTGAGCGAGTCACGCGTAAAAGATCTCGTTACTCAAGCTAATAAGGAAAACTGGGCATCTATCGTATGCTCAATAAAACAAAAAATTGAAGAGTGTGTTCAAGCCAGCGTAAGAGAAATAATGAAGACTTTAACACATACCCAGAAATCAAGCGTTGATAGTCGGAAGCCCTCTCAAGCTGAATCCATTAGAGATAGAGCGAGCAATTCAGGAAGCTTGTCAGCCAGGGAACCTCGTCAACAGTTTCCTCCAAATAAAACACCTGAAATACAAAATAATGGCAATAAAAATGTTACGCAAAAAAATAATCATGAAATTAACCCGATACAAAACACTCATCAATTAAATAGAACGCCTTGGCAGCATGAGCTCCTGCATTATCAGCAACGTTCTGAGACACCATAAATTCCGCAACCTCAAGCACCAACATCAAATGTTAGTTCTGTCGAGGTGCAAAGAAGTTCTGGTCAGCAACCTTTTGCTTTTTTTTCAGCTCCAACAACAGCCCGAATAGATAAATGGGGTATCGTTTTTGGAGGAAGTGCAGACGACATGGCTGTAGAAGATTTTATATTTAGAGTTGAACATCTTCAGGCTCTGTATGGATGCACATGGTCGCAAGTGCTAAGGGATTTTCATCTTCTGGTCAAAGGAGTAGCACGAGATTGGTATTGGATTTATTTAAAAAGTCACATCACGCCAGACTGGCCAACGCTTCGTCAAGCGCTTTTACGTCAATACCAAAGTAGCAAGTCCGAGTTTGAATTTATGCGAGACTTAGTTGAAAGAAAGCAGCGTCCAGGTGAGTCGGTGGAAGAATATTTTCATGTCATTCACAAGCTGAGATCAAGGCTAAGAAATCCAGAAAATGAACAAGACATTATAAAAATCATAAAAAGAAATTTGAAAGAAAACCTGGCTCGAATTGTCTATCCTATGACTGTTTATAGTGTTGATCAGTTACGAGACGAATGTGCCGAAGCAGAATTGCACTTTTCACGAAGAGAGCCTAAAACCTATGTCAGCACGAGATCATGGCGTAATCGAAATAGTGGAAATAGAAGGTTATGAAAATCAGTGGCATGATGAAGAAAATCTGAAGGTCGATGAAATAAAACATGTACGTAATAACAAACAGCAACTAGCCCCAAATCAACATCACGGCCAACAACCACAGCAGCATTATCAACGTCAGCAAGAACAAAATAAGCATTTGCAGACGACAGAAAAAAGAATATTGATGTGCTGGAATTGCCGCCAGCAAGGCCATTTTTATAAAGACTGCACGTCTCATCAGCGCTCAATATTCTGCTATAAATGCGGACTTCAGAATTTTATTACACCGAAGTGTCCAACGTGTGTGGGAAACCGGCCAAGGGACGTGATGAACACGATAGAATCACGCTCTTATCCAGCTCCCGTGGAGAAATAAGTAGCCAACAGCAACAACTCCAAAATGATGATAAACGAAACCCTGCAAAAGAAAACAAATTTAGTATTTTGAACAAAATTATAGAATTTAATAACAATTACAAGAAATACAATACATTTGTAATCAAGCCGATTGAGGAAAGAATTGAAAAATATTATATGGCACGGGAAAGGATATTTAATGACGGTTCATTGAGCGGAATAAGACGGGTATCTAAAAAAGTCAAGAAGGCAAGGGAAAACTTTGCAAAAAGAAAAGTTATACGTAAGCAAATTGCTGAAGCAGTAGGCGGAATGCAAAGCAAAGATCCTAGGCCATATGCAGAAATAGAAGTTAGAAATGTAAAATTAAAAGGTTTATTAGGCACAGGTGCCTCAGTGAGTATCCTGGGGAAAGGATGCAGAGAGTTTCTAGAAAAAATAGGTCTAAGTGTGGAACGCTATTATTCAACGGTAAAGACAGCAGGAGCCCGAAAACATACCATTCTGGGAAAAATTAATGTGCCCGTGAAATACAAAAACGAAACTAAAAATATAAGATTTTACCTTTGTCTGGAACAAAATGCCTATTTTGGAATAAATTTTTTGAAAGAATTTCGTTTGGCAGAAGACGTTATTGGTATCGCTGAGCTGGAAATTGAGAAAATACAAAATCATTTTAAAATTTCTGAGGATGACTTTGAAGAGCCTGAACCACATGAGTTGAACGAGGATCAACAGGAGCGTTTAAATAAAATAATATCACAATTTAGAACGTATGAAAAACATGGACTGGGAAAAACCGATATAGAAATGCACACAATCCAATTGGTAGAAGGAGCAAATCCAGTTAAGGACCGACACTACCCAATTTCTCCCGCTATTCAACAGCTCGTCTATGCAGAAATCGATAATACGCTGGAATTGGGAGTGATTGAAGAGAGCGAAAGTCCCTGGAGTAGTAGAGTTACCATTGTCCGGAAGCCAGGAAAAAATCGTTTGTGCTTGGACGCAAGAAAACTAAATGAAAGGACAGTAAAGGATGCATATCCTTTACAAAATATTGAAGGCATCCTAAGCCGAATCGATTATGCATATGTAATAAGTAGTGTCGATCTAAAGTACGCATTCTGGCAGATAGCGTTGGAAGATAAAAGTAAAGCGTATACCGCGTTTACTGTACCCGGCATGCCGCTGTACCAATTCGCAGTCATGCCTTTTGGCTTATGCAATGCGGTGCAGCGACTTTGCCGGTTGATGGACAAGGTTATACCCCAACGTCTCAAATCACATGTCTTTACCTATTTGGATGACCTGCTTATTATTGCACCCGATTTCGACACTCACCTTAAAGTCTTGAGCGAAGTAGCAGAACATTTGAAAAAAGCAAACTTGACCATCGGTCTTAAAAAATCTAGATTTTGTTTTAAACAATTAAAGTATTTAGGCTTTATAGTGGGTGGAGGTAGGCTAAGAACGGATCCAGGAAAAATAATCGCCATCCAACGAATTCCAATTCCGAAGACAGTGCGAGAGGTGCGGAGTTTTTTAGGTACTGCGGGATGGTACCGTAGATTTATTAAGAATTTTGCATCATTTTCTGCTCCTATAAGCGATACCCTCAAAAAGGCAAAAAAAATTTGCATGACTCCTGAAGCTATTCAAGCCTTTAATGAACTCAAACAGGCACTAACCACAGCTCCTGTTTTGAGACATCCTGATTTTGCAAAAAGATTTTGGGTTCAATGCGACGCATCCGATTTCGGTATAGGAGCAGTATTGTTCCAAAAGGACTCTGAAGGCAATGAAAACCCAATAGCCTATTATTCACAGAAGCTCAATAGTTGCCAGCGCAACTATAGTGTCACAGAAAAGGAGTGCCTGGCAGCTGTTTTAGCTATTAAAAGATTTAGACCCTATATTGAGATGATGCCGTTCACCGTCATCACAGACCACGCAAGTCTAAAATGGCTAATGTCGTTAAAGGATTTGAGCGGTCGACTTGCGAGATGGTCGCAGCAACTACAGGCATTTGATTTTAAAATCGAGCACAGAAAGGGATCAGAAAATGTAGTTGCAGACACGCTGTCAAGGTCTGTTGAAGAATTAGATATAGAGGCAGAAAATTTGCTTGACATGGAAACCACCGAATTCGAGTCAGCAGAATACGTAGAAATGGCACAGACAATAATAGAAAATCAGGCGAAGTTACCTGACCTGCGTGTGGAAAACAATGTCATTTTTAAAAAAACCAAATTCGATCCTGAAAATGACGAGATCGAGGAATTCAAGTGGAAATTGTGGGTCCCAGAAGCTTTGACTTCGACCTTAATAACCAAGGCTCATGTTCCTGAAATATCTGCACATGGAGGAGTAACTAAGACTTTACAAAGACTACGTCGATGGTACTACTGGCCAAATATGGTTACACAAGTAAAAAATTTTATACGAAACTGTGACGCCTGCAAAGAGGCAAAATCAGCTAACACCGAACTCAGGCCAAGCATAGGAAAAGAAGTTAAAACGGATAGACCATTTCAAAAAATTTATGTGGATTTCTTGGGCAAGTATCCTAGATCAAAAGGCGGAAAGGCATATATTTTTATCGTGGTCGACCATTTTACCAAATTTACATTTTTAAAAGCCATGCGAGAAGCTACAACAGCAAATATCATTAGATTTTTGACGTCAGAAATTTTCCATAAATTCGGAGTACCCGAAGTGGTACACTCCGACAACGGTAAACAGTTTACATCGAAGGATTTTCAGCAAATGATAGACGCCTACAAAATTACGCATCTAAGGACTGCACATTATGCACCTCAGTCAAACGCGGCAGAACGCGTTAATCAATCAATATTGAACGCTATAAGGATTTATATGCAAAATGATCACCGTGACTGGGATCTTTATTTGTCCGAGATTGAGTGTGCGTTACGAAGCTCTGTTCACGCAGCCACCGGCGTAACACAATTTTTTGCATTATTTGGGTTAGAAATGTTCACCAGCGGCAGTGATTACAAGCTCGCAAAAAAACTGAACTCACTGAGCGAACATAATTTGCAAATTTTAAAAAAAGAGGATAGATTGGCATTGATACGTGAGAAGATAAGTAAAAACCTACACAAAGCATATGAAAACAGTGCGCGTCGATATAATAAACGGTCAAGAGAAATTAGATTCATACCTGGCCAGGAAGTTTTCAAAAGGAATTTCATTTTAAGCGACTTCAAAAATAACATCAACTCAAAATTTTGTAAAAAATTTATTAAATGCCGGATAGTAAAACCTTTAGGTATATTTCACGTTAAGGACATAAAACAGTAAACTTATCAAAAGTATAAAAGAGAACAGCAATCGATAACAAGTGCAATAATAAAAAAAAAAAAAAAAAGGGTCAAATGCAATAAACTACTTCTAAGATATACAGTGCAATATTTACCTTTACTATGTTGTGTAGATTTTGCCTTCGTTAACAGATTGTATGTGATGTTTTGATGAAATGTCCTATATGCTACGCCAGTACCTTTAAACAAATTAAATGAATCACAAAGTAACATTCGTATGCTTAAAATTTATGAAAACTTCCCGTAAAGCAAACATCATCTTCTCTCAATTCAATAATGTGGTTATCACAGAAAACCTGAAATAAACTATTTTTAGAAAAGCAGAAAACCCAATTGAACAGAAAATTATTTCTAAATAAAACACAGACGTAAAATTTGGATATGCCCGGCTAGCACAGCTGATAGGATGAGCCTGTCTATCTCAGGGTGTGGGCGGAAGCCTACGTTGGGCACCTTCAGATTCTTAACATTAACATCAGCTTTGAAACTTGATTTCTATATTCATAGTCCAGAATTTTTTTTAGGTCCGCTACAATTCATATGGTGCACAACATTTTAACACACTAAGAAAAAAAAAGTTTTAATAATTAATTATTTTAATTTTTTTTTGTTCTAAATTCTTCACTTGATTTTTTTCTTAAGTCTACTTCACTTAAATTTCCATGCTGCCGATTGCACATAAAGATATATTTTTTTTTCTATAACTTAAAATAACTTTGTTGAATTTAAAATACATTACCTTTAAAAATGAACTTACAAACAGTCAAAAGTCGACTACTGTCTAATGGATATTTGATGGCCGAACAAATGCTTCTTCTAGTTTCCTTCATCACAGCCACTGCATTTGTAAAACAAGAGCACACAGCTCATCATAGTCGTATTCCGGCACAGCACACTAAGCTGGCTGCAAATGACCCAATGGAGTCATCTTGACCACCATAGCGGTTTGTTGCGTGTGCCCATTTAAATGATGAAGGCGCTGAAAATTAAGACAAAATTATGCACTTTAGAAAACACATGTACATACATACATACCCTGAATAAATTTGTGCAACTGGAGTAATGTTGGCGCTGTCGAGATCCAACCAATCTCAATGGTGATCCAAAGCCAAGTATTTATAATTCCTAGGTTGTTGATTGTGTCTTCAGTCGGCTGTAAAAACAAAAATAATATTTAAAGTAACTTTAATTGACAAAATAAATTTACCTCAAATCCCTTTGTTGATGTTGCCGGCTGCCATAATAAAAATGTCAAAACAATGAGCACTGCCAGATTAAAACGTTGGCAATATCGTAAGAAATTATTTAAGACACCGGTGCTGCCAAGATTTATCGACATAATCGATGTTGATAAAATAGTTCAATGAGCAAGAGAGTATAATTCTTTGGTAGTGGTAGGATTAAATTCGAATGTATTAAAACTATTATGTAGTATTGCAATAGGCTTAATCCCCGGTCAAGTGTTTAAGCGAAAGTGTTTGCCCCGGTATACATGAATATAATTCGTAGACATGTATACTAATGTACAAAATTTGAAGCGTAACCTATGTATTATGCCATAAAAAAAATTATTAGCTTAGAAACAGAATGTTCGTCCAGAAAATTTTAAAAGTTATTTTACCGCCGCCAAAGAAAGACGTACTACGTTTAATCGTTAAGTGTTTTTTCAAGTTTTTGCTTTTTAAAATTATACAGTCCTCGTATAAGTGCTCGTATTCATAAAGTGAAAGTGGTTATAGTGCCAAGGAAAAGAATTCAAAATCCTTTTTATTTGCAGCAACCAAGGTAAAATTTTGTTTGTTACAGAAATAATGAAAGTTAGGACTAGTTTTCTAATATCAGTTTTCTCCATAGGCGTGATTTATTCAAATAGGTACCTGTTCAGCAACACAACATATTGCACAAATACGGAAAAAAAAAAGATGTAAGCTCAGGCTAGGACTTTACATTTTGTAAAGGATAAAATCCATTTTTATTCTTAGTGTGGCCGATTAAAATACGTGCAGTGGAATTTCCTTAGAGGTTCAACGACATATAGATATCTGGAGGACATAACAAAAAAAAAGCTAAGTCGGCCATAATCTTTTTCGTATATATACTTTAGTATCCTTGCTTTATTTTGCTATATTCCGTGCAACATCAAATTTACGTGATTAGAAAATTTTATTCGCTGGGTTTGGTTTAAGTCCAATCAACCAACAGAACCGTGACGTAAAAAAAAAAAAAAAGTAGATCCTATAAAAATAAAAAGCGGAATCCCGTACAAGAATCATTTGATGTCTTGTGAGCAACCAATTGGTTCGAACAGTGGGACCATTTTAAAAAAATCTTAAGTGAAATTTATTGTAAGATTGCTGAATAAGAAAATTTAAAATCTAGGGATTTGTTCAAAGTTTTTGTGTCTTTTTGCATAAATGTATGTGTTAAATTTAAAGTTTTTTTTTTATGATTTTTTTTTTGATTTGTATTGTAAACTGTAAAGAGGAAAGCGCGAAGTGATTGAAATATTTTCGTGATCGTTTGGAAAGTGTTCGTATTTTATTTTTTTTTGTTTTTTACCGCGGCTAAGAGAGCTCTTTTAGGGTGGTCCTAAACCATATTAAAACTACAACGTTTATTAAAATTCAAGCAAAACGATAAAATTCCACAGTGATTTTCTCTAATCAAACAAATAACTTTTTTTAACTTTTTGGAACTTAATGCCCATAGAAATTGGCAATACATGATAGTGCATCTTAAATATTATTATTATTTTTCATATACATAGTTGAGTATTATATATAATCTTTTTTATTTAATTATATACGATTTTATAAACTTTAAATTTTCAGCGTTTAATTTGTATGTACTTACACAACTTTTAATATTTTGTTCAGCCGGTTTTGGTCTTGAAATTTTTGTCAGCTACACTTGTTCAGCCAGTTTTTTTTTGCTATCGAATGGTTCGTCAAAAAGGTTTGCCAGATACATTGAATTTTCGCCGGTGCGTTTCTGAAATTGCATTTTTATAGATTCATTTCATTTTTAGTTAAAATGTGCTAAATCTAAAATAACAGGGTGCGTGAGTCTGGCTGAGGTATGAGTAAGGGTGGTCTAGCGATATTTTATAGTGGGTGATACTTCGTAAGTCTAATTAGGTATCACAGGATGGGCGGGCACATGGAGGTGTTTGTTAAGCCTCTCTCTTGTGTGGGTGACGAAAAGAATAGAGTTGTCTTGTGGTCTAGTCCTACGTGAATTTCGGTGATGATTTTGAAAGATATTGTTTTGATTCGAATTTAAAGATTGTAGTTCGTGCAATTGATTTTTTTGATATGTAGTTTTTTTTATTTATTCAATTTCTTATGGAAATTAAATTATTGTTAGGCCTTCGGTCCAATACGGCGGGTTAAGACCAGCCCTGAAACGCTTGCTAGCCGGAGCGAGCCCAGTTGGACAAGATAACATAAGGTACAATCATAATTTACAAAAAATTATGATTTAAACATATAACAAGCATTAAGAACTCTATCGACTTATTTACTTAATTTTTTTTAGATAATAATATGAGGTGTCAAAATTTTTAGATGGCCTTGATATTTTTCTCTTGGTGACCAATTAATCCGACCTACTGACCAGTCATGACCAATTCGTGGCCTATTAGATTCAAATTTTTTTTATTTCGAAATTCGCCAGATGAGGTGCAAAAATCTTCAATTTAAAAAAAACTTGTAAAGGTGTTATCTTCGGCCAGGCCGAAACTCACTTACACTGCACTGCACCGAAAGTACTTTCCAAATAAATGTTAAAAAGACGCTGAAAAGGTTGAAGAAGTCAAAATTAATGTAATAAGGTTCAAGGAGGTTGAAAAGTTTTGAAACAGTTGAAAAAAACTCAAAAATTCTAAAATACGTTTATGGAAACCATTTCAAATTGGTTAAAAAACTCAAAAATAGATGCAATAAGTTGAAAAATGTTGAAACAATTCAAAATTCATCAAAAAAGTCAAAAAATAAAGAAAATCAAGTTGAAAGAGGTTGGAAAAGTGGAAAATATACATATGGAATATATTGGGAAAAGTTAAAAAGTTGGAAAAATCAAAAGAATGTGGAAAATGTTAAAAAAATAGAATAGAAATGCAGAAAACCAAATATGCCCACCCACTTCTCCAATTTCGCCTACTTTTGGTTCAATAAATTATATTCGTAATTGACATCCACATACTAAATTTTAGCAAAATAGCTTGTATAGTTTGCGATATATGCCTTAATTAACCATAAAATTTAGGGCGGTGACACACCCACTGATACAATCGAGACTGATTTTGATCCAGAAATAGCTTTCCATAAACAAACCTCTTATACCGAATTTCAGTATGATTGCTCATATATTTCGATAGATATGCCACTTAAGGTATTTTACTTGTATGGGAGGTGCCAGCCCAGTGGTGCTATTTCGCCCACTTTAGATGCTGACATAACTTATAGCAACTAAACCACTTACACCACTTAACTTTATGTTTATATGGAAGGTGCCACGCCCACTGATGAAATCCCATCGAAATTTATTTAATATTATAGCTTATAATAATTGACATCTATGCACCAAATTTTATAAAGATTACTCTCATTGCACACTATCTATAGCATTAAACGTGTTTTGCTTATATAGGAGGTGCCACGCCCACCGGTTCTATTGTGCCAAATTTTCGTAAGAAGATACCTTTTAGCAAGGATATCTGCCATACTAAACTTCATTACAATTATGTTGTTAGTTCTCTAATTATAACGTTTTGAAATATTGTGGACTGTGCCACGCCCTTCAACAAGTTTTTCCAGTATACTGACGAAGCTTGTATTGATGACTGCTCTCAGTAGTATAATCCTTACAATTTTTATGAAAATCAAATGTGCCAATTTTGAATTATACGAAATCAAAATTTTTAATTGTTAAAAAGTGCCACGCTCACTTTCCAATTCCGCCCACTTTAAAGACAATTCCATATGTATATATGATTTGTATCCGTGTACCAAATTTCATCACAATATCTTGCACGGTTTACGAGCTATATCGTTATAGAAGTTAAAATTTAGGGCTGTGCCACGCCCCTCTAAGAGCCTTTGCAAATTTAAAAAAGTTTCATCAAAATCGCAGCAACTTTTTTCAAAATGGGCTGAGGTATATTTACATAGAGCATGGTCGTGATCCGATTTCGCCCATTTTTACATGCTAGCAGCTTGCAAAAGGTGTGACCTGTGTGCCAAATTCCATTGAATTAGCTTGCTTAGTTTTCTCGTAAACGTGATTTCAACAGACAGACCGACGGACAGACAGACAGACAAACGGACATAGCTATATCGACACAAAGCGAATATAGCCTCTGTGTAGGGTATAAAAAATTTTAAATTTTCTCGTTCTGACCAATTAATCGGACTAATTGACCAATTATGACCAATTCGTGACCTATTAGATGCATATGTTTTTATTTCAAAATTCGCTAGATGGGGTGCCAAAATATGCTGATGACCTTGAAATTTTTCATAACGCTTTAAATAATGTACTCTTGCTGACCAATTACTCGGACTATCTGACCAATTAGTGACCTATTAGATGCAGTTTTTTTTTTATCAAAATTCGCTAGATGGGGTGCCAGCGGGGTGGAGCCGCATAAGGTTGAAACATAATTCTTTCATTTGTTTGTGCATTTGGTTGTTGCTATTTAAAAGTACGTCGCAAGCGAGCGCTTGTTGTTGTTGTAGTCACAAGCATGCGATCGTTGTTGTTTGTGTTATTGACTAGCGGTCAAAGTTTAAGTTGCGCTTGAAATTAGATGCTCTAAATGCTCAAGCAAATGCAATTGAAAAATTATTTATTTGTGTTATGGATTTTATTTTACATGGAAGATATTTTCACATAAAAATGTACTTGAAAATATTTTCCCATAAATTTTGATCTGTTTACGTTAAATGAATTTATGGTCACAAAAAAATACAAATACGACCCAAATGAAAATTGTATATTTTAATTTAACTGGTGGGAGCTAATGTCGGTCATAGTGAATATGTGGGATCACTACAAATGGTTTAATATGAAAAGTGAGGACCTTTTGTTTTTTTTTTTGCTTGTCAACGTTTTTTTTAGGTAGTTTAGGGGGCAATATTCCAAGTATTCGCATTTTTTTTCCCTATGTAACTCTCGCCATCACCAATACATTACCACAGTTAAAAAAATGTAAAAAAAAAATTTTAAAGTTCCCAATATTTGCCGCCCCTAAATTCTTGCCGCCCTAAGTACTGGCCTAGTGTGCCTGTAAGGTAAATCCGGGCCTGGTCATATCATTATTAATGGATGTATCCTGCTCGAAATTAGACTGAAAATAAAAGAGATTATCCGATGACTTATCCAAGAAAAACATGTTTTTTGGAAAACCCTTAGTGTTCTTTATTTAAAAAACACTAAAACGCTTTCGGATTGTTCTTTATACAGTCTTTCAAGTAATTGTTTGCAAAATAAATAATGCAATACAATTTTCACTTTAATATTGAATTAAAATAAGAAATACATATAATTTTTAAAATTTTTTTTTGTTTATTCAAATCTTTTTTCATTCCTCATTAGAAAACAACAAAATAATTATTTTTTAAAAACAAAAACAACTAGTCCGGGAGACGGCAATCCTGAAAGACCAAAGATCGCGGATTTGAAAATGTTTAATGAAAAATAATAGTATACACTTAGACGAACAAGATAAGCTTAGTTGGCGTGGATTTAATTGATTGCAAATATGTTTAAATAAATTATGTATTATTAAATTTCCAAAATGTTTTACCGTCATCACGGATTTTGATAAATCATATGATAATTGATGCGAAATTTCATTATTATTAAGAAAAAGTAGGGGGAAAGGTCCGGCATACCTATTTGAAGGGTGTGACAGTGGGAATAATTTCTCCGACATCACAGAATTTTTTTTTTTTTAATTTACGTGTTTTACTATCAAATTCTAAAAGATCTTGGCATGCGGGCTGAGAAATTGTCAGAAGTGACGTTATTTTACGAAACTGGACGTTTAATAATTCAAAAAAGTTTTTTTTCGGTTTCATAATTGAAAAACCGTTTTTGAATATTAATTCAGTGCACTGAAAAAAAATAATGTGTTTCATTTGTAAGACATTAACTAAAGAGAAGATTATTCCCTTCTCTGGAAGGGAAAATTAAAAAAATTAAGTTTCAGGAGCTAAGTTTAAGTTCCAATTATTTGAATGATAGTGGTTATCATCTTGTCAGTAAAAAATTTATGCCTATACCAGTGAACCATAGAGAAGAATTTACCAATTGGATGCAATCATTGTAGGGTCAACACCTTTCTCCAGAAGTAGATATTGACGATACTTTTTCTGGTACAGTGCAAGTAAGAATTCGTGATGAGGTCGGTAACAGTTTTAATATTATATTGTCAATCATACTAAGTTTGAAGTAATCTTAATATTTACACAGTTCGACAGAATTTGGTCAAACCTCAATATGTGAAACCCAAATATACTTTTCCGAGGTTTTTCGACGCCCTGAATTCGAATCCGAGGTCAGAATTTCTTTGATGGATTCGATTTTCGAGATAATCTAACTTAACATCTACTCCGAAATAAATGTCTTTAACAATGTGAAATATGTGATGGTAAAAATCGAGACCATGCAATAAAAACTGGTATTAGCGATACTTCTGACAATTTCTCAGCCCGCATACCAAGATCTTTCAGAATTTGACAGTAAAACACGTAAATAAACGTAAAAATTTTATGAAAATAAAAAAAAACTCACATATGTACATTTAGAGCGGTTCAAAATAAAAACTTTTTGATTTTTTCACGATGTGTCAGTGGATTACAAAAGCCCTATATGTCTAGACAAAACAACCAATAAGGATTTTCATCAGTTTTGAAAACTGGATTGCCGCCGCCTGTTTTATATTGCCTACCCATTTTCGAAAATATTGACTTAAAAAATGGTGCAAGCTAAAGAGGTTATCAAATTTTGCAACAAACTGGGTATTCTTTTCAAACTATTATCGATCGAGGAATTCGAATCCGTGGTCAGTTTTCTTCTTCTTCTTCTTCTTCTTTTTTCTTATAAAAAAATTTCAAATTGAACGGAAAAAAACAAAAAATACCGATTTTCTGCTTTCAAGTTGCAAAATTTTAATATAATATTTTACTGCCGATCCAGTGGTACATTATTTTTAATGAACCTTTATTTGCTTAAGAGGGCTATTGTAATCCACTGACAAATCGTGATAAAATCAAAAAGTTTTATTTCTTTTTATTTTGTTTGTTCGAACAGAAAATAGTTTTTATATGCTATTTTATTGAGCTAATTAGTTCAATAACTTTTTTATGTCAAAAACCAAAAAAATTACAACTTACAAAGATAAACAAACAGAAAAAAAGAGTTTCTGCTTTCTTTGTTTAACTTCTTACTTAGATTCTCAACAGATCTATGCAAGAAATAGAACATATAAGGCTTGCCAAACTCTTACTAATCGGCTTAAAAAATACTGATGACTTTTCTTAGCAGAAAAAGAAACTGCAGCCAATTTAGCAGCGATCAACATTCTTGTAAAATTTTACAAGTTGATTCAATGCTTTGATTATAAACAAACTTTGAGAAAAACAAAGGAAAAAAACAACAACTCTAGAATATAGACATATGTTTCGATTCTTAAAATCTCATCAGTATATTTTTGGTTGATGTCTACGTCAGCACTCAAATTACACCCGCGATATGAATGCAAACCTAACGAAAAGCTTACTTTTAAATCCAAGAAAATGGTGCAAATTTTTTGAGTGAAAACAAGATCACACCATTGCGTTGAAATTTTAATCAGCTGTTCGCTTTTTTACATTCCTAAAGCATGACGTCAACTTGAGTACATTTACCGCCAATTTCCTTTGTTATCGTAGTTTCTCAATTATTTGTTATGTTGTAATGCACAGCCGTTGGCTGTGAGACACTACTTGCTTCAAATTTTGCGATCCTGGTGTATCGCAGATTTTGAGGGTACGGCGTGTTCCCCATAATTAAGAAATTTTTTTGGTTTGTTTGTTGGCTTTTTAATATTAAGAATAATTAAATAATGAACTGCAGCCAATTTAGCATATGTCTATATTCTAGAGTTGTTGTTTTTTTCCTTTGTTTTTCTCAAAGTTTGTATACAAACAAAGCATTGAATCAACTTGTAAAGTTTTACAAGAATGTTGATCACTGCTAAATTGGCTGCAGTTCATTATTTAATTATTATTAATATTAAAAAGCCAACAAACAAACCAAAAAAATTTAGAAAAAGAAACTAGTATAACTAGCTTTAACCCATTTTTTCTTTTTATTTATCTTTGTAAGTTGTAATTTTTTTGGTTTTTGACATAAAAAAGTTATTGAACTAATTAACTCAATAAAATAGCATATAAAAACTATTTTCTCTTCGAACAAACAAAATAAAAAAATTACTTATCGGAGAGCCCGCCGAATTATTATACTATTTGCACTTGCTACTTCGTTTTGACTCGCCAACAAAGCTTGCAACGAAGCGCCAGCAAGGAAATGTGTAATATATCAAGGGAGTTACAATAACAAAGATAAACAAACAGAAAAAAAGAGTTCTTGCTTTCTTTGTTTAACTTCTTGCTTAGATTCTCAACAGATCTATGCAAGAAAAAGAACATATGATATGTTCATAGCAAAAACCAAAAAGATATTTTGTACGAGCAAAAACCCAAAAGAAAAAGTATCGGCGCAAAAACCTCCCATGCTATTTTTTGCGCCACGTTGAACAGAGTTGCAAGCGACCGATGGTTGCAAGCGAACGTTAAAGGAGAAGATGAAATCATTGAAAGGGGTTGCATGTACAGCATGAATGCTTGCAAGTTGTTTGATCGTGATGATGCTTTGTCATGCAGGAATTATGAGCAATGATGGTGGGTTATTAATTACCAGCAAATAATACGAATTTTTTCATTACTTTTATAAATGAGTTTTAATTATATATTTATTTATAGAAACAATACCAACCAAAAATATTTTATAGTGTTAATTAGAATTTATTGCATTAAAAACAAAATAAAAAACAAAATCTCAGTGATTTTTACTGAATTCTTAGTAATTTTTCATCGGATGTGCGTGAAATTATACTGTAATCTACATGAAATTTTACTTTCACTATTTCAGTAAATTTTAATGTGTGTCACAATATAAATTACTGAGATGTATGTAAAAATTACTGTAAATTCAGTAAAAATGGATGGAATGGAACAGATGGTTCAGTACAATTTACTGGAAAAAACTGGAAAATTTACTGGAACTACAAGCAATTTTTTGCAGTTTTAGTTTAATTATGTAGGGCGATGGCACTAGTAGTCGCTCACTTAACTTTTCAAATGGCTACCAAAAATCGGTTATTAAAGATATTTATAAAGTATTGTGTGCTTCTTCATTTTTATTAAGGCAATTTACTAACTTATGCGTTTTTCTTCGTTGAAAAATGAGAAAAAACGTGATTCTTGAGTTGTCGGCCACCTCTTCTCCTAAGGTCGGCCAAAAAAGCTCTAGTAGTCGGCCACAATTTCTGGTACCATATTTTTATATGCTTCTCAAAATTCAATATACTCTGTTCCTGTTTAGGGAGTAGTACGATCAGCAGAAAGATTGGCTTCTGGGCTGATAGATGAATTCTAGATTATTGATAGATTCTGTTGTTGGTGGTATACTGTAGACCTGTTCAGAAATTTACGAAATATGAATTTTTTAGGGGGCTGAAAGCTTATCTGAAAGCTCTATGAATTTAGATAAGATTTGCATTTAAAAAATTTAAAAATATTTCTGTTAGATATTGCGCTTTTGGCCAGAAGGTCGAATTCGGGTGTTAATTGAATTTTAAAAGCTTCTCTCAGAAACACATAAATAACTTTTATTTTAGAAAATATTTCAAAATAAAAATAATGCAGTTTTCCTATGTTTAATCTAATTAACCAGTTCTTAAGGTCAGAAACTTTTAAAATTGTTTCAATTCTATTTTACAACACTTAAAACATGTAATTTTAGATTTTTTTCTGAAATTCCAACTTTAACCTTAAATATTTCCGAGAAAAACATTTTCAAAAACTATCAAAATTCTTTTTTATTTTTGACCGTCTTTAAATTGCTTCACTCAAAAGAAAATGTACAAATTGTTGATGTTCTATATTTTTGGTTTTATTTTTATTTGCTCCACTAATACGCTATTGACTATGTATTTTAACAAGGAACTAACTCTTTAAAGGTATTTCATTGTCTTAAATGTTGAATTGTACCCTAAAAATGATAAATCCAAAAGTGCAATTAAGCTTCGGCTTGGACTTTTGAGGACGGTGCAAATTTGTCCATTTTTATTTTTTTTTTTAACTATAACTCAAAAACTATACATTTTTAATGTCTACACATCATATAACTTTTTTTAGAGAATCAGATTTCCTATCAAATGACACTTTGTAAAGTCAAAAAGCTTATTTTTTAAATAAGTTAAGCCAAAAAGACTATTTGAAAAAACCGGAAATTGTCAATTTGCTGTCCTTATTTAAACTTTTGTGTATAACTTTTTTCTGAGTGAATTTAGGTAAGTCATTGGCTCACAGAAAACAAAGGTTACGTAGTTTCCGTCAAAATGATGATCCACTAAAGTATTTTTGATGAAAATTAGCTGAGATACGGTCGTTCAAAGTTACTTACTTTTGTACGATTTTATCGTTTTTACCTTTTGCTAGTTTTAATTTTTACTCTCAGAAATAATTTTTATTCAATAAAAATGTTATTTTCAGTTTATTAATGATATTTTATTGAATAAACATTATATTTCAATTTTTACCTTTTGTTAGTTTTAATTTTTACTCTCAAGATTTTACTCTGAGATTTTCTTTTTTATTTTGGTTTTAATGCAATCAATTCTAATTAACACTATAAAATATTTTTGGTTGGTATTGTTTTTATAAATAAATATATAATTAAAACTCATTTATAAAAGTAATGAGAAAATTCGTATTAATTGCTCTTAATTAATATCCCACCATCATTGCTCATAATTCCTGCATGACAAAGCATCATCACGATCAAACAACTTGCAAGCTGTACATGCAACCCCTTTCAATGATTTCATCTACTCCTTTAACGTTCGCTTGCAACCATCGGTCGCTTGCAACTCTGTTCAACGCGGCGCAACAAAGTGCATGAGAGGTTTTTGCGCTGACACTTTTTCTTTTGGGATTTTGTTCGTACAAAATATCTTTTTGGTTTTTGCTATGAACGTGTCATATAAGGCTTGCCAAACTCTTACTAATCGGCTTAAAAGTTACTGATGACTTTCCTTAGCAGAAAAAGAAACTATTATAACTAGCTTTAGCCCATTTTTTCTTTTTATTTATCTTTGTAAGTTGTAATTTTTTTGGTTTTTGACATAAAAAAGTTATTGAACTAATTAGCTCAATAAAATAGCATATAAAAAGTTTTATTTTGAACCGCTCTAACGTACATATGTATGTATAGAAAAAGGTATGAATTTTATGATATTTTCCAAAGTTATGTCGGGAATTTCGATATGAAGGTACCTGCATTCTTAGGTTTGATTGAGGAATAACTCACAAAAAAATCATAAAAAAAAACAAGATGTTATATTAAAGTTGTTTCGAGAAAAATTTTTTTAGTAAAAAAATTATGTTTCAAGAAATTTATTTAAATATTTTTAATTTTTTTTATAAAGTTATAGCATTTCTTAACAAAAAAGATTCTGTAATTTTAAGTTTTGAGATATTTCGTTTCAAAAAATGCTCAAAAAGATAATAAAAAAACAAAGTGTGCAATTATTAAAAGAATGACCGATATGTACATATCAGAGAACGGCACGAGTGCCTATTTTTGTGACTCTAAGTATACTCACCTTAAAAGCGATTGCGGTGTGATCGCAACCGCATACTTTTTTTGTCTATGCAGTCTATATACCCATAAAGATTTTTGTATTGCTATGACTGAATTACTTTTAAACTCAAGTGAGATGTATGCGGTTTCTGCTTTACTTTTCATCACACATTCCATTTGTCATTTTCGGCAGACGTATTCATACTTCGCGCGAACAACAAAAATAATGCATGTACAAGAAATTATCAGAATACATTGTCGAAAGCAATGTGATGATTAGCGAAGCAAAGATCAAGTACCGAAAACACCGCATATGCAGATAACCGATCACATCGTTGTTTTTTCTTGTTTGTGCGTAGAAGCTTGCTGCTCATAATTAACGGTAAATCTTTTCTGATGAATTAGCAGTTTCCTCCCGCTTAATTTTTTTTGCAAATGATAGTTTATGTATAGCTGATGATCGAAATAAGCGTCAGCCAGCAGACTAGTGGTGGGCCTGGTTGTGAGAGACCGACAAAAAAAGTTTTGCGCAATAACTCGTAAAGTAAGCCACAAGTAGAAAAATATATTAATACCAATATTGTAGAGGAGAAAAAAGAACACCGATTTCATACCAGAAAAGTTTCCAAACGACAATATTTGGCCCACTTTTCACCGTTTTAAAGTTACCGGTGATTTCTGTAATTTGTAGCAAAAATAGTTATTTTGGACCAAAAATGCGGTCTTCAGATTCAAACAAGTAATGTTAATTTAAGACTTTCAATAAAAACCGTATTTTATCGAAAATGGAGATGGTCATGATTAAATTTAAAACTATGAAAAGTGGGTCTTGTAATACGGAAATATTTCAGGCTTAAAATCGATCTCCTCTACAACATTAGTCTCAATATATTTTTCCATTTGTGGCTTACTTTTCGAGTTATTGCGCAAAACTTTATCTGTCGGCCTTTCACAACCAGGCCCACCACTAGTCTGCTGGCTGACGCTTATTTCGATCATCAGCTATACATAAACTATCATTTGCAAAAAAAATTAAGCGGGAGGAAACTGCTTCGCAAAATTCAACGCTGCCTCCCGTACTATATGTACATTTCTATTTCTATTTCTATTGGACGTCTACTGTATTTTGTTTTCTTAGCGCTTGAAATCTTTCGGCCACCGCGATTTAAGTGATCGTGCAGAGCACACATAAAACCAATATATGCAAAAAAAAAAGATTTACTAAGTGTCAATGTGTCGCAAAAATTTGGTGGTGGTTTTTACTCTCACATACTATTTGCAGTCGTTGTCTGCATGAGTACAAAAGTAAGTAAAGACAAGAGCGAAAGGTATTGGCGTAATCGCATTAAGATAGGTACAAAAGAGACATGGGTGCAAACAACACCGCATCATTTTTTTGCGTTGTTTTTGGATATTTGGATATAAAAAATACC
Source organism: Meiosimyza platycephala (assembly GCA_963662105.1). NCBI lineage: Eukaryota > Metazoa > Arthropoda > Insecta > Diptera > Lauxaniidae > Meiosimyza > Meiosimyza platycephala. Next base: position 62,544,829 of record OY759208.1, read on the forward strand.
AAGTATGTATGGAGTATACTTATGGTTGCGGTGCCCCGCTGCAGTTCTCTGGTACATATGTATATATTATACACACATAAGCATATAGTACCTGGAGACCGACCACTGATCGGTCAAAAATTTAAATAAAAATCAGTCAAAATATTTTATTTACTGTAAAGCCTAGCTTTATTTATAATTTTTAGTTTCATAGGTACTTGTTCATTACATTTCACTGGGAAACAATCTATGTATGGTAGTATGTATATAAATTGTTTGCTACAATGCGAAGAACCACTCCTACTAATTAAATTTTGCCAAATGTTCGAATGAAAAGTACTTTTGTTGTCCTATTTTCGCGAAAATTTTTTTTTTTCTTAATAGACTTTTAACTACAGTGGTGTACTGCTAATATTGTAGTGGTCATTTTTAATATTTCACAACCTTGTGTGTCCTGAAAGATTTGCGGAATTTGTTGCTATATAGATATTTTCCTGGTTTTTTGGATTCCGTGGCCTAAAGGTGTTATAGTCCAATTCTAGAAAAATTGCACGCAAACCACAAAATCGCGATTTTCTCTCACCTCGGTGACTCCAAGTGAGCCAAAGTGACTCGGAGTGAACCGCCTCGATGAGTAGTCACTTATGGAGTGACAACCCCCGGGATACTCCAAAGAACAAGGAAAATATCTTTAAAGCAATAATATCCAAAAAAAATCGCACGCATCGCAAGACATAATTAGGTGCGATAAGAGTTTGTACCAACGTGGCCCATAGGCGTTATAAACCAATTCTACAAAAATCGCGCGCAAACCACAAAATCGCGATTTTCACTCACCTCGGTGACTCCAAGTGACCCAAAGTGACTCGGAGTAAACCGCCTCGATAAGTAGTCCCTTATGGAATGACTACCTCCGGGATACTCCAAATAACAAGGAAAATATCCTTACAGCAATAATATCCAAAAAATCGCACGAATCGCAAAACATAATTAGGTTCGATAAGAGTTTGCACCAACGTGGCCTATAGGTGTTATAGATAAATTCTACAAAAATCGCACGCAAACCACAAGATCGCGATTTTCACTCACCTCGGTGACTCCAGAGTGACTTGATGTGAACCACCTCGATGAGTAGTCACTTAAGGAGTGACTACCTCCGGGACACTCCAAAGGACAAGGAAAATGTCCTTACAGCAAGAAATTCCACAAATCGCACAGGACGCACTAAGTGGTCAAATATTAAAAATAGCCACTACAATATTAACAGTACACCACTCTGTAATTAAAAGTCTATTAAAACAAAAAAAAATTTTTATTTTTCGTGCTTCTCTATCGATTGGAACAAAAAATTTTAAAAAAATTACTCCCATAGTACACTAAATAACATTTAACGTTTTTCGTACGTATGGGAGGTGACACGCCCACTTACGCAATCCCGTTGAAATCCTTATAATATCAAAGCTTATAGTAATCGACACCTCTACACCAAATTTAAAGAAAATACCTCCCATTGTGCACTAAATATAACATTCAACGTTTTTCGTATATATGGGAGGTGCCACGCCAATTAACGAAATCTCGTCGACATCAATTTAACTTAAAAATTTATGGTAACCGAAATCTCTGTACCAAGTGCACTTAATATAACATTTAACGGTTTTTGTTTGTATGGGAGGTGCCACGCCCACTGAAACAATCCCGTCGAAATACATTTAATTCTAAAGCTTTTAGTAACCGACACCTGCTCACCAAATTTTAAGAAGATTACTCTCATAGCACACTAAATATAACATTTAACATTTTTTGCTTGTATGGGAGGTGCCACGCCCACTGGTACTATTGCACCCATTTTTGGTTAAAAAATACCTTATAGAAAGTATACCTACCATGGTAAATTTCATATCGACTGCATTGTTAGTTCTCCTATTATAACGTTTATAAATATTGTGGGCTGTGCCACGCCCTTCAACGAGTTTTGCGAGTATAGTGACATAGCATGTTATGATGACTGCTTTTAGTGGTATTATCTATAAAATTTTTATGAAAATCGTCAGTGCCGTTTTTGAGTAATATTGAATCAAAATTTTCAATTATTGAGAAGTGCCACGCCCACTTTTCCGATTCCGCCTACTTTTGGCAAAATTTAAGATATTTATGATCTGCATTTGTGTACCAAATTTTATTAGAATACCTTGAATGGTTTTCGAGATATGACGATATGAAAATAAAAGTTTAGGGCTGTGCCACGCCCCTCCAGGAGTCTTTGATAAGTTAAAACCCAGCCTAATCCTAATTTTGTTTACATATGTACCTAACCTCCGAGTTTCATCAAAATCGCTGCACCCGTTTTCGAAATACAGTCTGAATATACATATCTAATATTATTAAACGAGCTAAAATTGTATGTATATATATATATATATATATATATTTTCAGACTTTATTTCCAAAACGGGTGCAGCGATTTTGATGAAACTTGGGGGTTAGGTACATATGTGAACAAAATTAGGATTGGGCTGGGTTTTAACTTATCAAAGGCTCCTGGAGGGGCGTGGCACAGCCCTAAACTTTTATTTTCATAACGTCATATCTTGAAAACTATTCAAGATATTGTGATGAAATTTGGTACACAGATGCAGATCATAAATGTCTTAAATTTTGCCAAAAGTGGGCGGAATCGGAAAAGTGGGCGTGGCACTTTTCAATAATTGAAAATTTTGATTCAATATTACTCAAAAACGGCACTGAGGATTTTCATAAAAATTTTATAGATAATACCACTAAGAGCAGTCATCATAACATGCTATGTCACTATACTGGCAAAATTCGTTTACGGGCGTGGCACAGCCCACAATATTTATAAACATTATAATAAGAGAATTAACAACACAATCGTTCTGAAATTTCATATGGTGGATATACTTGCTATAAGGTACCTCAAGACGAAAAATGGGTGTAATAGTACCAGTGGGCGTGGCACCTCCCATACAAGCAAAACAGGTTAAATGTTATATTTATTGTACTATGAGAGTAATCTTCTTAACATTTGGTGAGGAGTTGTCGGTTACTATAAGCTTTGAAATTAAATGCATTTCGACGGGATTGCTTCAGTGGGCGTGGCACCTCCCATACAAACAAAAACCGTTAAATGTTATATTATGTGCACTATGGGAGTAATCTCATTAAAATTTGGTACAGAGATGTCGGTTACCAAAAATTTTTAAGTTAAATGGATTTCGACGAGATTTCGTTAGTGGGCGTGGCACGTCCCATATATACGAAAATCGTTGAATGTTGTATTTAGTGCACTATGGGAGGTATTTTCTTTAAATTTGGTGTAGAGGTGTCGATTACTATAAGCTTTGAAATTATATGGATTTCAACGGGATTGCGTAAGTGGGCGTGGCACCTCCCATACGTACGAAAAACGTTAAATGTTATTTAGTGTACTATGGGAGTAATTTTTTTAAATTTTTTGTTCCAATCGATAGAGAAAGCACGAAAAATAAAAAAAATTTTTTGTTCCAATAGACTTTTAATTACAGTGGTGTAGTGTTAATATTGTAGTGGTCATTTTTAATATTTGATCACTTAGTGCGTCCTGAGCGATTTGCGGAATTTGTTGCTGTAAGGATATTTTCCTTGTCCTTTGGAGTATCCCGGAAGTAGTCACTCCATAAGTGACTACTTATCGAGGCGGTTCACTCCGAGTCACTTTGGGTCACTTGGAGTCACCGAGGTGAGTGAAAATCGCAATTTTGTGGTTTGCGTGCGATTTTGGTAGAATTGGTCTATAACACCTATAGGCCACGTTGGTGCAAACTCTTAGCGCACCTAATTATGTTTTGCGATGCGTGCGATTTTTTGGATATTATTGCTGTAAGGATATTTTCCTTGTCCTTTGGAGTATCCAGGAAGTAGTCACTCCATAAGTGACTACTTATCGAGGCGGTTCTCTCCGAGTCACTTTGGGTCACTTGGAGTCACCGAGGTGAGTTAAAATCGCAATTTTGTGGTTTGCGTGCGATTTTGGTAGAATTGGTCTATAACACCTATAGGCCACGTTGGTGCAAACTCTTATCGCACCTAATTATGTTTTGCGATGCGTGCGATTTTTTGGATATTATTGCTGTAAGGATATTTTCCTTGTCCTTTGGAGTATCCAGGAAGTAGTCACTCCATAAGTGACTACTTATCGAGGCGGTTCACTCCGAGTCACTTTGGGTCACTTGGAGTCACCGAGGTGAGTGAAAATCGCAATTTTGTGGTTTGCGTGCGATTTTGGTAGAATTGGTCTATAACACCTATAAGCCACGTTGGTGCAAACTCTTATCGCACCTAATTATGTTTTGCGATGCGTGCGATTTTTTGATAATTATTGCTGCAAGTATATTTTCCTTGTTCTTTGGAGTATCCCGGAGATAGTCACTCCATAAGTGTCTACTTATCGAGGCGGTTCACTCCGAGTCACTATGTGTCACTTGGAGTCACCGAGGTGAGTGAAAGTCGCGATTTTGTGGTTTGCGTGCGATTTTTGTAGAATTGGTCTATAACACCTATGGGCCACGTTGGTACAAACTCTTAGCGCATCTAATTATGTCTTGCGGTGCGTGCGATTTTTTGATTTTATTACTGTAAGGATATTTTCCTTGTACTTCAGATTATCCCGGAGGTAATCACTCCATAAGTGACTACTCATCGAGGTGGTTCACCACGAGTCACTTTGGGTTACTTGGAATCACCGAGATGAGTGAAAATCGCGATATTGCGGTTTGCGTGCGATTTTTGTAGAATTGCTCTATAACACCTATTGGCCACGTTGGTGTAAAAACTTTGCGCACCTAATAACGTTTTGCGGTGCGTGGAATTTTTTTTTTTTGGATTTTTACGAATTTCGTGAACCAAAGTGACTTTAAGTGACCCAACGTCACTCGGGGTGAACCGCCTCGATGAGTTGTCACTTATGGAGTGATTACCTCCGGGATAAGCCGAAGAACAAGGAAAATATCCTTACAGCAATAAAATTTAAAAAATAGCACCAACCGCAAAACGTAATAAGGTGCGATAAGTTTTTGTACCAAAGTGGCTTATAGGTTTTACCCCTCGTACTAACTGTACAATCGGTTGCGGTCTTTTATATAAATGCTGCGATATCTCAGTCGATTTAGTGTCCAATTTAAATGAAATCGAGCCATTTTGCATTATCCTTTTCATTTCTATTCACTCTTGGTCCCAATCCACTCTTTTTATAAACACTTTTGCATCAGACCACAATTTGACGAAACTAAAAACGAAGCAAAATTGTTGAAAAAAATGGAACAGAAAAAAGTAAAGAGAAGTTGAAGCGTGAAAGTGAAAAGTCAACTTTTTTCAACAAATTCCATATTTTTTCGATTTTTTCAACCTCAAAACGAAAAACCGAACAGTGGTCGGTCTCCAGGTACTATGTATATATACTAGCTATCCCGGCAGACGTTGTCCTGCTCTTTCCGGTAGTTGTTTCGGATGTTATATGAACTCATGCGATGGAATGTATAAGCGAAGCAGCCCATTTTTCCAGTGAAACTTATTTTGCCAGGACTTTTTATATCCAGTCTCATTCATCTGCATCCAGTACTCATTTTTATAAACTAAACTTTGCATAAACCTTCCGTAGACCATTAGAAACATTTAAGGCATAATTATGAAATCTTCGTGAAAATTCTATTTAAAAAATACTTTTGTATGTGGGCCACCCTAAGTAAATTCCATGAGAATTGAATAAGAGGTTTTCGAAAAAATTATATTTTAAAAATATGTTTGTATGAAGGCCACCCTAAATATGCACCCTACAGAAAATAGCTTAATATAAAAGGCGCGTGGTGTAAATTCCATGTGAATCAATTGACCGGTCTTAATGAAAATAATAGTTTTTATACATATAAGTTTGTATGACGGCCACCGTAAATAAAAGTTTTATTGCCTAAGCTATTATTTTTAACATAGAAGTCACGTGGTGTAAGTTACATGTGAATCGAGTAAGTGGTCTTTGTGAAAATGCTATTTTAAAAATATGTTTGTATGAGGGCCACTCTAAATATCCATCCTAAGCAAAAGTTTTGTAACTTAAAATATGCCTCTTACTATAAAAGCTACGTGCTGTAAATTCCATGTGAATCAATTAAGTGGTCTTTGTGAAAATGCTATTTTTAAAATATTTTTGTTTTAGGGCCATCATATGCATCATAAATAAAAGTTTTATAACCTAAGCTATTCCACTTAATATAAAAGGCACATGGTGTAAATTTCATGTGAATCGATTAAGTGGTCTTTGCGAAAATGCTATTTAAAAAATATTTTTGAATGAGGGCCACCCTAAATTGCCGATATAGGGGTATGATTTGTGAATCTAAACCATCCAGGGCGCCACCCAAACGCATACAAAAAAATTCATTCAAATCGGTCCAGCCGTTTAGGAGGAGTTCGGTTACATACACACGTACAGTAGAATTATATATATAAAGATATATATATATATATATATACATATATATAGATACATACAATTGTTGCTCGTTTAATATAATAGGAGATAGGAGATACATATGACATGAAATATCCGAGTTAACCCAGCAATACCCAGCGTATGAAATTTTATACTATGTTTGAACTCTGCAGATCGCTATTTCTTACCAACAACCAAGGTGTCGGTGATGACAGTTTTGAATTTTTTGGTGCAAATATTTTCAATAAACAAAATCAAACTTTTTTTTATTTTTTTTTTTTAGCAAATTGCATTTTTTAGTGACTTTTCAAAAATCGCATGAAAAATTTTTTTTCTGGGAACTGCTGGGTTAAAACCCCCCTAAGATGATTTCTGCGCACGGGCCTGGAATAAACTAAAAAACTAATAAGAAAAAGTTCAATAATTGCTATTTCCACCACGAATACCAATCACGGCTTTTAGCTTTCTTGGAATTGGCCGTATAAGTTTTTGTAAATCATGTCCTTCCGGTATTTTTCTGTCCACTCCTCCTTAATAACTCTTATTTGAGCGTTTTTATTTGTTGGAACCCTTTTTGGACCTTTTTTTAAGTGTGTCCATTTAATTTCAATTGGGTTCATCATATCGGGCCCTTGGGCTAATATGCTTATCGCTTTACTGCAATTATACAGCACCCAGGACCTGCGGAAGAGTGATTTGGGCTTAGGATCAATGTCCTGAAACGATTTTCATCTTAACTTTTCGACCTTTTGAGTGTCAGTCATTTTTTTTTCAATTCTTTCTGAAGAGTGTTAAGATAAAGCTCCTTCGTCATGATATCAGTAAAAACTCTCAATTCACCAACGCCTTCCTATGATACAAGTATGTATCACCATACCATAACGAGCAACTTCCTACACTTCACATTGGGTATTCTACTCTTGTACTGCAGGGTCAATGGGGTATTAGGGAGACGCAATTTTTTGCGACGAAACTAAAACTATGTTATATTATCACGAGGGTCCTAATAAAGTTTGACGGAGAGTGAACACAGCCCTGCACTAGAAGAGTATAATACCCACTGTAAAATGTGGAAAGTTGCCCGTTATGGTATGGGGATACATACTCTTTCTTTGTGGCAGACGCTGCGTTTCCACTTAGCCCAAATATAATGAAGGGATATCCTGGAGTTAATATGCAGCCCTGCACTAGAAGAGTATAATACCCACTGTAAAGTTGCCCGTTATGGTATGGGGATACATACTCTTTCTTTGTGGCAGACGCTGCGTTTCCACTTAGCCCAAATATAATGAAGGGATATCCTGGGGTTAATATGCCGGCTTCAAAGGATTACTTCAATAAGAGAATTTCAAGAGCGCGTCGTGTCATTTAAAATTCTTTTGGCATTTTGGTAGCCCGATGGAGGATTCTGTTGAGAACATTGCATATGCTACCTGAAAATGCCGAGAAGATTGTTCTGTCCTGTGTGGCGTTACACAACTTCCTCATTATTCATACCCAAAGAAAATCGTACATTCCATAACATAACGCAGATTGGGAGGATAAAAATAATGAGGTTCACGATGGACTGTGGAGGAATGAAGTTCCAAATAATCTAAATTCTATACGCCCAGCTCGGAACGGTCATGTTTGCCAAAGACCTACATCCACTGCTAATAGAAACCAACTCTGTTCATAACAACATTATATAAATGCCATTTACGAATTTATTTAAAAAAAAAGTTGTTTTACAAAACTTTTTTGTTACAAAAAATATCACATTTCATTTTAATAAAAAAAATACATATGAATAACACAGTTCGTTTTACTTAAAATAATTAATAGAAAAATAACACAGTTCATTTAACTTAAAATAATAAAATCTCAATTCATTTGACTAAAAATATATATAATATATGCATGTAAATACCACAGTTCATTTCACTTAAAATTTTAAAATAAAAAATAGCATAATTCATTTGACTTAAAATAATAAATATAAAAATAAAACTTCATTCACTTAAAATTATAACAAAAAAAGGCAGAATTAGTAAAAATAGCACCGTTCATTGGTATAGGTTCCTCCGTTCTTCCGTTATTAAATTAAAAATTTTTGCCTTTACGAGGTCCTTCTGGGCGATTGGAAACGGCATCAGCATGACAGTGATATTTTTTGAAAAAAGGTCATCGTCGTCGCTCGATTGGCTCTCGATTTTATTTGTAAGAGCACTTAACGCATTCCTCAAAATACGGCCACGAAGTTTCTTCGTAGGCACCACTGCCAGAGGGAGCTACCTCCTTATGAAGTATACGGCCAAACTTCTCCCGTTTTTCACACTCATCCTCTGAAAAATATAAAATTAGTTAAAATACTTTGGTTTTTTCCCATTTTTTTACTTGATTTGCTTCATTTTGCAGCTATCCTTTCCCACGCTTTGTTTCTCTCATTTTTATTAAATGTATTTTGGATGGCATTTTACATAAATCCCATGCTCATCCCGCACAGCAGCAATGAAATCACAAAAAAAATCCGTCATTTTAATTAATAATTTTTAATTTCCAAACAGCTGTTATGACGAGTAGTGACGTCTCGTCAAAATGTTTCGTTCACTTTCGATCAGTTGCGTTTGTCAATTTTGGTTATTAACATTGGTTTGCATATACTCGAACTTACTCGTTATGTCTCGTCACGTCTATTTTGGTTTAGGCTTGACTCGTTTCGCTTTTCCACAAGTGCAACTAAGTTGTTAAAATCTTACCTGACGGGGAGACAACAATGTGTTGTAGTACATAACAATGCCTCAAACCTCCTTAACGTTTGCAGCGGTGTACCTCAAGGCTCAATTTCGGGATCAGTTCTGTTTTGTTTGTATATCAACGACCTTCATCAGATTGTTAAAAACTGTGCTGTTCATATGTATGCGGACGATGTACAGCTTTTCTTAAGTAGTCCCGTTTGCAGGATCCAAGAAAACATAAGTGCTATAAATGAAGATTTAATTTCCATTCTGCCCTGGGCGCATGAAAATAAACTCTGCTAAAATCCTTCTAAATCGAAACCATAAAGTAAATCTGACCCAATTACCCCCAATTAAGTTGGGACTCAACTGCATTGAATACGTTCGGACAGCCAAAAATTTAGGTTTAACATTTAATGAAACCTTTACATGGTCTGACCATCTGAAATGTACTATTGGTAGAACTTATAGTACCCTTCGTCTTCTATGGGCTACTCAACACTTTATCCCTATAAAAACGAAAATATTATTAGCAAAACCCTTATTGCTACCGCCGTTAGTATACCGTGCGAAATTCATAACCATACGGACGCTGTCACAAAACGGCAATTAAATGTTGTCTTCAACAATATTGCACGTTATATTTTTGATCTTAAAAGGTGTGATCACATCTTTGCGTATGCAATAAGGATTTATGGCTGTTCGCTTGAAAAATACTTTACATTTAAATCACTTTGTCTGCTACACAATATCATCATATAAAAAGAACCAAAATATCTCTATCGTATAGTTGGATTTCCCACATTATAAAGAACATTGATGCTACCTAAACCCAGATACTCTTGCTTGTCATCAGAACGCACATTCTTTGTTCGAACCATCCGACAGTGGAACTCTCTGCCAATTTCTTTAAGGAAAATCGGAAACACAAACACATTTAAGTCTCTGCTCTTTAGCTATCTTTCTTCTTAACTACACCACCTAATAATCTTTTTTCCTCTTGCAATATTTTATCTTTTAATAACAATAAGTAAAATAAGCATATTGTAAAATACATAAAGCCTTACACTACCTTATAAGATTATTCTATCTTACTGTGCAAGTTAATAAATTAAAATCACCCAAAACTAATGGATGCTCATTACACTGTGCGACAAATGGTAGGGGTCAGTGATCGGATAAATTTATTTATAGCTGCAAAACTGTTGATTATGTAGAGAAACAGTATATAAATAGATTAAAGCAATTGCAATTTTTAATTTTTCTAAGTTTGTTGCAGCAAAATCGGACTAGTCGTTCTCGAGTTATGTCAAACAAAATTCCCCTATATGATACTTACAAACTTCAAATCGATATATCTCGATGCCTAGACGTGACCCAGCGAAACGCCGGGACACGTATAACTTTTTTTTGACCGATATAACTTTTCCCGGTAGTTAGAACTCCCGCCGATTTTGGCTGTCGCACAGTGTTATTAGAGCCTTCAAATATTGTTAAAACAACAATTTTATGCGTTTTCTAGAATCGCCATATAAAATTTAACATTTTTTTGCGTTTTACTGACAATCAATTTTTTATTTGCTTCATTTTTTATGCTCACGCAATTGTTTCAATGATTGCAAATAGTAATCGCTGGCGCGTAGCATGCTTCGGTTTTGAAAATTAAAATCGATCTGCCTTTTTTCTATCCTTTGATTGATTTGTGCTTCCTTGAACTTTTTAATAAATTTTTTCGAGATATTCTTAAAAAATTTTTAATTATTTCAAAAATTTTAACAATTTTTCCCCATTTTCCTTAACAATTTCTTAACAATTTTTCAGCTTTTTTCTTAACAATTTAAAAACAATTTTCGGCAGTTTGGCTTAACAATTTTTGAAGGCTCTTCTCATTATGCTTAAGACGCTCAACTATACTTAGAATATTGAAAAAATGCAAAAGGTAAGTTTCTCTTGTTGAATTAGGCGGTATGTAGGAAACAAAAATATAAATACTTATTTCTTTTTACCCTGTATCTCCAGCACATGATATCACAAGGTCTAGCTTAACGCAAATCTGCACTAAAATTCCTGTTGTTTGCAGTAAGGAAACTTCTTGACAGCGAAACGATGACCGAACAGCAAATTGTGTTCCTCCACCTCGAGTCAATCCAGTGGCAAATGGTCTTGACGAAAAACTTCATATCGACTATCGAATGAAAAATGCCTTTATGTAGCCATGATTCACTTAAGGCGATTACATCAAATAAGCAGTCAGAAACAGCGATGGAAAAGTTGTTTGCTTTAGTTCGGATGTCTCCAACATTCTGATAACACTAGTTTACACAAAAAAAGATCTGGTTTCTTATGGACTTTGTACGATGTATTTTTGGGCGTAGATTCCAAAAATACCAACCATTTTTTTGTCTTAAGAATCGTTTCCCAAAAAACCCGTTTTTTGGCTCTTTTTTCATTTAATTGCCCATATCTCCATCAAATTTTTTTCGACTCAAATACAAAATACAATTGTTCTAAAAGTATTTTGATCTTCTGTTTGAGTGAATCGAATAAGATTTGATGGAGTTACAAGCGATAAAAGTCCAAAGAAAGTGATTTTTTTGGTCTTTTTTAAAAGTCACAATATTTAAATTGCTCCGTTTAAGTCCAGAAATCAATCTTTTTTATATTATTAAGATTTAGAATGAAAACCCATTCCTTAACAAATATTTTAAGTATATATTTGCTCCAATCGGACAAAAAATGTAAAAGTTATTCAAAAATCAATGGAAAAAGCTAGTTTCCATATTTTCATGCAATCCCGTATGTAGGCCTTTGAATTTGTAAAGAATAAAGAACTACTTCGTTAAATATTTTTTTTTGTCTTATACATATGTTCAATTATACCCTAAAAAAGATAAATCCAAAAGTGCTTTTAAATTTAGACTTTGGACTTTTGAGAACGGTGCATATTTTTCCCTTTTTTATTTTTTTAATTATAACTCAAAAACTATACATTTTGGGTACATACCGATTATCAGATTTTAGGTAGGGAATTAAGTGTCCTATCGAAATGGCATTTTATAAAATCAAAAATCTTATTTTTTCAACCAAATACCCTTGAAAAACTACTCTAAAAAATCCGAAAAATATAAATTTTTTGAAGCTTTTTTCATACTTAAGATCATATATTTTATATCGATATTTTGAACGTTTGTTGGCTTTTAATATTAACAATAATTAAATAATGAACTACAGCCAATTAAGCAAGGATCAACATTCCTGTAAAATTTTACAAGTTGATTCAATGCTTTGTTTTGTAAACAAACTTTGAGAAAAACAAAGGAAAAAAACAACAACTCTAGAATATAGACATATCATCAATATAGACATATGTCATTTGATATACTTTTTAAGCTGGAATCTTAAAGCAATAACTTTTTTCGAAAAAATTTTGGCCCAAAAAACGGGTGGCAACCCATATTTAGGACAGGCTTTGGCAAGGCAACCCTATATATTGTGTTTTAGCTCATCGAACTCTATTAGTTGACATACATTTCAAGCTGTAATCTTATACACTCGACTTTTCTACAGCCGGCTCTGCGCCTATTATTTATTGGTAAAGCTAGTCTTGCCGTATCTTTAATGAATTTTCGGTAATAATTTACCAGGCCTAAAAATGCCTGTACTTCTTTTTTGTTTTTAGGTACTGGAATGTTTTTCACACATTCCACTTTGTCTGGGTCTGGCAGGGCTCCATGGTCTGAACAATTATGTCCTAAATACACAACTTCGCGGCGCAAAAAATTGCATTTTTTGTGTTTAATTTCAGATTATGTTGTCTTAATACCATGAACACTTTACGTAGCCTTTCCTCATGCTCTCGTAAGTTTTTCCCTTATATGACAATATCATCTAAATAAACAAAACACTCTAGACCTTGTAGTCCTGTTAGACCAAACGGCATTCGGTTGAACTCAAAATGTCCCAATCCTGTATTAAATGCTGTTTTATCTCTATCATCCTCATTCATCAATACTTGATGGTATCCACTTGCTAGATCCAGCGTTGAAAAATATCTGCTTTGTCCTAATTGATCTAAAATTTCATCAGTTCGTGGTATGGGAAAAACTTGCTTAATTGTAGCTTCATTTAATTTTCTGAAGTCTATAACTAATCTCCACTTTTTCTCGCCATCTTTACCACTTTTCTTTGGGACAAGTAATAATGGTGAATTCCAAGGTGAGGTGCTTGGTGAAATAATCCCTTCATCTAACAGTTCTCCTACATGTTTTTTAATTTCCATTTTTGGTTTTTATGGGGGTTGACCCACCAAAGTAGGGATATCATGTTTTAATACTTGGGTATATGATAGACAATCCCCTTCTAATAAAAATATGTCATAGAATGATGCACATATATTTTCCATGGAAGCTTTTTCTTCTTTGCATATGTGAGGATCTAAATTAATAGCTCCAAATAGCTTGTGTAATCTTTCCGTCACGTTTTGTTCCGATATCATATTTGTTGTGGAACTTGTATTTATTTTGAATTCATTGTAATTTGAAAATTCCGGTCTGAAGTTTCTATCAATGATAACTTCGTCTTCTGACGAGTTTACAATTGGCACATAAACTATGCCATCTTTCACTTTGATGAGTACTTCTCCTAAGTTAACTCCTTGTGAAAGTTCTTGTTTGCGTATAACAACTTCTTTTAATGTTGTTTTAACACATATAGGTACTATTTTTACAGTTCGAGCTTCTTTTGCTTCTTTTGCGTGAATGCTATTATTTTCTGACGTTTTTCATTGAAAAACGTTAATTTTTTATCTATAGCGTTTATGACAGTTCGGTTCACAAATTGTCCCTACCTACTATTCCATCAGCTGGAACTCCTTGATCTTGACACTATGTGTAACTTTAAACTTAGATCTGGGTTCTGCTTGTGTTGAATAGTGGTTGTACCTAATTTGGTAACCTGTCCGCCAAATGCTCCACTTAAATCTTTTCGATTATTTGTATCTAATTCTGGGAAATGCAACATTGCACTTTCTTTGACCAAACTTGTGTCGGCACCGGAATCTACCAACAAAATAAGTTTTCCATATCTGGCGTCTTTACAGGGCACTTCTATGAACACGTCATTTTGATTTGCTTGGTAGAAATTCTCGTTCTGCCTGCCATACAAGATGTGTCTCCCAGTTTCAGTAACTTTTGCGTTTGATACGCATTCTACGGGTTTTGCGAGGGACGCCTGAACTACAGTATTCTGTGTATGAATAGTTTTCCCCGCATTATGCTGTTTTAAGTTATTACTCAAAACTTTATAATTTTTACTTCTAGTAGTTAACGTATCAACTGCAATTTTTTTGTGGTTGATTTACTGTTACTACTTTGTTAAAATTATTTATAATTTCAGATGTATGTAGTTAACGTATCGACTGCACTTTTTTGTGGTTGATTAACTGTTACTATTTCATCTAAATTATTTTCTGAAACTTTTTTTTTTTTTTGTTAATTAGTAGATAACGTACCAACTGCACTTTGTTGTGGTCGATTTACTGTTACTACTTTATTTACTAAGTTTCTTGGGTTCCCAGACTATTGGCCGGTCTTGGGCCCCTCTTAGTTTCCCTGAGCCTTTTCAAATTTCTTTTTGGCAAAACAGTTTTCTATTGCATGCCCAGTTCTATCACACCAATGACATTTATTGGAGGACTGCTGTCCCCGTTGTTGGCTGTCCCCGTTTATTTATGTGTTTTCCTATATCCGTTTTGTTTTGTGAACATTTTATGCTAGTCATGTGTCCATATTCTGAACACTTGTCACAGAAAGGTGTGTTTTTCCTAACATAATAGTCCTCTCTTGTGTGACCTTTTTTATTACAAAATGAGCACTTAATTGGCAGCCTTCTGGCTAAATATTTATTTCTACTCTCTTGCTCTCTCAGTGGAAATATTTCTTTTTCTAAAGGATGTTTCGTAATACTTGAATTCACTTGGTGAGCTTCTTCATTGCCAGACTGCACGACGTTAACTCAGATATTAATCCTAAATCTCCTTGTATGACATCTTCCATTTTGATTGTTTCCTGTAACAACTTATCCAAGCTGTTTGTGTCCTCCCTTAACATCAATATCTTAAGCATTTTATTAAGTAATCCTTACTTAAATGCTGTAATCACTGACTTATTCAATTCTTCTCTGAATATTACATCAGATAAATCTTTATAAGTTAATTTTATTATCTCTAAGGCTTCGTTTCTTAGCATATTTATTCGTCTCGCGAATGTACGCAGTTCTTCTTCAGGAAGTTGACAGACGTTTCTTTGTTTTTGAATTTAATCAATAGATTTGGCTTTGATGTATGTTATTTTTAACAATTTGTGTAGCTCTTCTAATGACTTTAGCTCATGTAATCTGGTTAACTCAAATGCATCACCATGCAAAGGAAGCCTAACGCTTGCTATGAGTTCAGGTTCTTCTTCAGCTTTAATAACCTTTCGCACTGCCTCAAATCCTTCTATGAACCTATATAAATCTGATTTCAACGAAAATAGGGTACTATATTTTTCACCAACTTCGAGATTTCTAGGAAACCCATTATAAAGATAAATACAACTTAATTAGTTTTTTGTGTATGTATAGTATATTAATTGCTTATAATTGTTCACTACGTTTAAAGTATATAGCCCAACGCATTTAAAAACATGTCAGCAAATTTTTCAGTCATTTACTTTTTTAAAAGAAAAAAAAAAAAAACGTTTGCAGTTTAACAAAACGCTTCGTAACCTTGACTGTCAAAGTTTGTTTACTATTGATTTTCTTTAAAGTAAACGACTTTAATTATAACAAAGAACTTGACACACTTGCAAACACTTCCGAATGGGGTCAATGTTTTGTAGGTAAATTTTGAGATATTGTGGAAAAGTTACAAAAACATTGTAAGTTTGGAAACAGACGACACGAATAACACCTTAAGAGCACAATCTGTTCACAAAAGTATTCCATTTTGTAAAATTTTTTTTGTGCTAATCGGGACAGGATAATCCGGGTCCAAAAATTGCCCGATTTCGGTCCACTTCGAATTTTTTCCCCCTCCAATCAATGGAAAGAGGTCGCAAATGGATGTTGCTCCATTATCGAAAAATTTTATTTTCCACCAATCAATTTGAAGAGGTCGGTAATGGATTTGGGTCATCACCATTCTGGCCTGGGTTAAAGTATTATGCTTGAACATTTTCGATTTTCTGTAAACTTTTTCAGATGATGCTTAAAAAATATAGCAGGTTTTATAAAACCACTCATTATGAAACACTGCGCAGCGAATATATGGCATCTACACAGAAATGATATGTAAGAGACGCATATATGTATAAAACGATATAAGTGCACGTCACTCCAGATTCATCTCCATGAAAATGACTCAAAAAAGAAATAAATTTCTTGCTTCTACTTTTCTTATGTACTTTTTCCTGCTGAATTCGGAAATAAAAATAAAAATTTTTTGAATGGCACAGTTTTCGAGATATTGTGGTTTTTTCATTTTTTCGACCTTCTTTCACTTTAAAATTTATATCTTGACCTGTAAATGTCCAATTTCATCGTGCTTAGCACCAAATTAAAGGTATTAAAATGAAAAACAAACATGTATGTATAACTACATATTCCATTGAGTAAGCGGTTCAAAAGATATCGATGAAACCAGACCAGATTTTAAAAGAAATCAAATTTTACATTTGATTCCGTGGCCATGGAAAAATAGAAATAAAATAAACAAAAATAATTATGCTTGATGCTCGTTGAGCTGATACTTTTACGCAAAAATTAAGGCATACCAAAAGAAAATCGACTTGAATGAGAGAATCCAATGCCACATTTTCTGAATATATTAATTTTTTCGACAATTTGTTGAGAACAATGGTTACAAAAAAAATTTTTTGTTTTTATTCCTTTGATGAGAGGTTACTTTTCTTATGTGCTTTTTTGCGCTGAATTCGGAAATGAAAATAAAATTTTTTTTTATGGTACAGTTTTTGAGATATTGTGGTTTTTTAATTTGTTCGACCTCTTTTCACTTTAAAATTCATATCTCGAGCTAGAAATGCTCAATTTAATCGTTTTTGGTACCAAATTAAAGGCATTAAAATGACACACCCGGTGCACCAAGTCCATTAACTGGAAAATAGTAATTTTGATTTTTAACTTTTTTGCGGAAATAAGTATAATTGCTTGAGGGGGGTGGGGGTAGGAACAAAGTGGGACAAAGTGCGTTTATGTAGTAGACGAGAAAAAGTTGGAAAAATGAAAATTTCAACGAGTTGGTAAACTTGGGATATGAATATGTAGATATTTGAGTATAAATAAGAATGTGAGTTTCTTCAGAGTAAAAGGCGTTGTAAAGTTAAAAAAGATATACTAAAGAGAAATAACATATAATTTAAAAAAAAAAATATGAGAAGGGCATACCAAATGAAATGTTTTCTCTTAAACGCCATCTATGATTGAATTTCCTAAATTCTATAAGTCCGATAAAAATTTCAATATATTCACATATTGATTGTTTCAATCATTAGTATCACAGAGAGGGGTAGTATGATGATGTGAAACAAGACCGACAAGATTTGTAACCAAGCTCTGAACGTCCCAGAAGTTGAACTTTTGATATAATTTGTCGAAAAATTTGACAAAAAATAAGCGAGATATTTAAAAAAAATCCTTGAATTTTAATCTTTCCTGTTAAGCAGGTGTCAAAAATCATATTTACCGATTTCCAAGCTGTTACATATCAATCAAATGCAAGACAACGCTTCAGCTAACTCATTGCTGTTCAGTTCTCAAAAAAAAAAAAATTAAGCTAACCTGTAACCTGTAACCAATTGTAAGCTTACCACTTACACTAAATCGCTTGGTCCAGAAAGCTCAAAAATTCTCGCCAAGATCGAAGAGAGTGGAACACATTAAGAGTTCAAACACTGATAATATAATAATATTCTAGCAATTAGAAATTTTCAAAATTAAAATGGAAAACTTTACGTACATAGAAAATGTGTGATTTTATGGTGAAGATAAAATTACCCATTCTCATGAGTGCTGACAGTTAATACCGCCTCATTTAGACAGATATCTTAAGGCAATTGAAAAGAGATTAATCGAACGGTCAGACTCTCTTTTACCTAAGTGCAGAGTGCGAGAAAATCAAGTGTTTGAAATTTCCTCCTTACCAACAGTATGTAAATAAAGCTTCCAATCTTACTTCATGTCCACCAATACTCGTAATATAGGTAGTGCGATTAACGCCATTGAGCGTTTATTATCTCACTGAAGCCCAATAAGCCTTGTAATAATACAGGTTCTCCTTTCAGATAGAGCAAGAGCTCTTGTGTCTAATTTTAGCGTACAGAGGTTTATCAAGCAAGGTATCGATATGGAATCTACCAACAAAATAAGTTTTCCATATCTGGCGTCTTTACAGGGCACTTCTATGAACACGTCATTTTGATTTGCTTGGTAGAAATTCTCGTTCTGCCTGCCATACAAGATGTGTCTCCCAGTTTCAGTAACTTTTGCGTTTGATACGCATTCTACGGGTTTTGCGAGGGACGCCTGAACTACAGTATTCTGTGTATGAATAGTTTTCCCCGCATTATGCTGTTTTAAGTTATTACTCAAAACTTAATAATTTTTACTTCTAGTAGTTAACGTATCAACTGCAATTTTTTGTGGTTGATTTACTGTTACTACTTTGTTAAAATTATTTATAATTTCAGATGTATGTAGTTAACGTATCGACTGCACTTTTTTGTGGTTGATTAACTGTTACTATTTCATCTAAATTATTTTCTGAAACTTTATTTGTTTCATAATTAGTAGATAACGTACCAACTGCACTTTGTTGTGGTTGATTTACTGTTACTACTTTATTTACTAAGTTTCTTGGGTTCCCAGACTATTGGCCGGTCTTGGGCCCCTCTTAGTTTCCCTGAGCCTTTTCAAATTTCTTTTTGGCAAAACAGTTTTCTATTGCATGCCCAGTTCTATCACACCAATGACATTTATTGGAGGACTGCTGTCCCCGTTGTTGGCGTTGAGAATTTGAATTATTATTTTTTATGTTATTTATGTGTTTTCCTATATCCGTTTTGTTTTGTGAACATTTTATGCTAGTCATGTGTTCATATCCTGAACACTTGTCACAGAAAGGTGTGTTTTTCCTAACATAACAGTCCTCTCTTGTGTGACCTTTTTTATTACAAAATGAGCACTTAATTGGCAGCCTTCTGGCTAAATATTTATTTCTACTCTCTTGCTCTCTCAGTGGAAATATTTCTTTTTCTAAAGGATGTTTCGTAATACTTGAATTCACTTGGTGAGCTTCTTCATTGCCAGACTGCACGACGTTAACTCAGATATTAATCCTAAATCTCCTTGTATGAAATCTTCCATTTTGATTGTTTCCTGCGCTGAATTCGGAAATGAAAATAAAATTTTTTTTTATAGTACAGTTTTTGAGATATTGTGGTTTTTTAATTTGTTCGACCTTTTTTCACTTTAAAATTCATATCTCGAGCTAGAAATGCTCAATTTAATCGTTTTTGGTACCAAATTAAAGGCATTAAAATGACACACCCGGTGCACCAAGTCCATTAACTGGAAAATAGTAATTTTGATTTTTAACTTTTTTGCGGAAATAAGTATAATTGCTTGAGGGGGGTGGGGGTAGGAACAAAGTGGGACAAAGTGCGTTTATGTAGTAGACGAGAAAAAGTTGGAAAAATGAAAATTTCAACGAGTTGGTAAACTTGGGATATGAATATGTAGATATTTGAGTATAAATAAGAATGTGAGTTTCTTCAGAGTAAAAGGCGTTGTAAAGTTAAAAAAGATATACTAAAGAGAAATAACATATAATTTAAAAAAAAAAATATGAGAAGGGCATACCAAATGAAATGTTTTCTCTTAAACGCCATCTATGATTGAATTTCCTAAATTCTATAAGTCCGATAAAAATTTCAATATATTCACATATTGATTGTTTCAATCATTAGTATCACAGAGAGGGGTAGTATGATGATGTGAAACAAGACCGACAAGATTTGTAACCAAGCTCTGAACGTCCCAGAAGTTGAACTTTTGATATAATTTGTCGAAAAATTTGACAAAAAATAAGCGAGATCTTTAAAAAAAATCCTTGAATTTTAATCTTTCCTGTTAAGCAGGTGTCAAAAATCATATTTACCGATTTCCAAGCTGTTACATATCAATCAAATGCAAGACAACGCTTCAGCTAACTCATTGCTGTTCAGTTCTCAAAAAAAAAAAAAATTAAGCTAACCTGTAACCTGTAACCAATTGTAAGCTTACCACTTACACTAAATCGCTTGGTCCAGAAAGCTCAAAAATTCTCGCCAAGATCGAAGAGAGTGGAACACATTAAGAGTTCAAACACTGATAATATAATAATATTCTAGCAATTAGAAATTTTCAAAATTAAAATGGAAAACTTTACGTACATAGAAAATGTGTGATTTTATGGTGAAGATAAAATTACCCATTCTCATGAGTGCTGACAGTTAATACCGCCTCATTTAGACAGATATCTTAAGGCAATTGAAAAGAGATTAATCGAACGGTCAGACTCTCTTTTACCTAAGTGCAGAGTGCGAGAAAATCAAGTGTTTGAAATTTCCTCCTTACCAACAGTATGTAAATAAAGCTTCCAATCTTACTTCATGTCCACCAATACTCGTAATATAGGTAGTGCGATTAACGCCATTGAGCGTTTATTATCTCACTGAAGCCCAATAAGCCTTGTAATAATACAGGTTCTCCTTTCAGATAGAGCAAGAGCTCTTGTGTCTAATTTTAGCGTACAGAGGTTTATCAAGCAAGGTATCGATATGGAATCTACCAACAAAATAAGTTTTCCATATCTGGCGTCTTTACAGGGCACTTCTATGAACACGTCATTTTGATTTGCTTGGTAGAAATTCTCGTTCTGCCTGCCATACAAGATGTGTCTCCCAGTTTCAGTATCTTTTGCGTTTGATACGCATTCTACGGGTTTTGCAAAGAACGCCTGAACTACAGTATTCTGTGTATGAATAGTTTTCCCCGCATTATGCTGTTTTAAGTTATTACTCAAAACTTTATAATTTTTACTTCTAGTAGTTAACGTATCAACTGCAATTTTTTGTGGTTGATTTACTGTTACTACTTTGTTAAAATTATTTATAATTTCAGATGTATGTAGTTAACGTATCGACTGCACTTTTTTGTGGTTGATTAACTGTTACTATTTCATCTAAATTATTTTCTGAAGCCTCTTAGTTTCCCTGAGCCTTTTCAAATTTCTTTTTGGCAAAACAGTTTTCTATTGCATGCCCAGTTCTATCACACCAATGACATTTATTGGAGGACTGCTGTCCCCGTTGTTGGCGTTGAGAATTTGAATTATTATTTTTTATGTTATTTATGTGTTTTCCTATATCTGTTTTGTTTTGTGAACATTTTATGCTAGTCATGTGTCCATATTCTGAACACTTGTCACAGAAAGGTGTGTTTTTCCTAACATAACAGTCCTCTCTTGTGTGACCTTTTTTATTACAAAATGAGCACTTAATTGGCAGCCTTCTGGCTAAATATTTATTTCTACTCTCTTGCTCTCTCAGTGGAAATATTTCTTTTTCTAAAGGATGTTTCGTAATACTTGAATTCACTTGGTGAGCTTCTTCATTGCCAGACTGCACGACGTAAACTCAGATATTAATCCTAAATCTCCTTGTATGAAATCTTCCATTTTGATTGTTTCCTGTAACAACTTATCCAAGCTGTTTGTGTCCTCCCTTAACATCAATATCTTAAGCATTTTATTAAGTAATCCTTACTTAAATGCTGTAATCACTGACTTATTCAATTCTTCTCTGATAAATCTTTATAAGTTAATTTTATTATCTCTAAGGCTTCGTTTCTTAGCATATTTATTCGTCTCGCGAATGTACGCAGTTCTTCTTCAGGAAGTTGACCGACGTTTCTTTGTTTTTGAATTTAATCAATAGATTTGGCTTTGATGTATGTTATTTTTAACAATTTGTGTAGCTCTTCTAATGACTTTAGCTCATGTAATCTGGTTAACTCAAATGCATCACCATGCAAATGAAGCCTAACGCTTGCTATGAGTTCAGGTTCTTCTTCAGCTTTAATAACCTATCGCACTGCTTCACATCCTTCTATGAACCTATATAAATCTGATTTCAACGAAAATAGGGTACTATATTTTTCACCAACTTCGAGATTTCTAGGAAACCCATTATAAAGATAAATACAACTTAATTAGTTTTTTGTGTATGTATAGTATATTAATTGCTTATAATTGTTCACTACGTTTAAAGTATATAGCCCAACGCATTTAAAAACATGTCAGCAAATTTTTCAGTCATTTACTTTTTTAAAAGAAAAAAAAAAAAAACGTTTGCAGTTTAACAAAACGCGTCGTAACCTTGACTGTCAAAGTTTGTTTACTATTGATTTTCTTTAAAGTAAACGACTTTAATTATAACAAAGAACTTGACACACTTGCAAACACTTCCGAATGGGGTCAATGTTTTGTAGGTAAATTTTGAGATATTGTGGAAAAGTTACAAAAACATTGTAAGTTTGGAAACAGACGACACGAATAACACCTTAAGAGCACAATCTGTTCACAAAAGTATTCCATTTTGTAAAATTTTTTTTGTGCTAATCGGGACAGGATAATCCGGGTCCAAAAATTGCCCGATTTCGGTCCACTTCGAATTTTTTTCCCCTCCAATCAATGGAAAGAGGTCGCAAATGGATGTTGCTCCATTATCGAAAAATTTTAGTTTCCACCAATCAATTTGAAGAGGTCGGTAATGGATTTGGGTCATCACCATTCTGGCCTGGGTTAAAGTATTATGCTTGAACATTTTCGATTTTCTGTAAACTTTTTCAGATGATGCTTAAAAAATATAGCAGGTTTTATAAAACCACTCATTATGAAACACTGCGCAGCGAATATATGGCATCTACACAGAAATGATATGTAAGAGACGCATATATGTATAAAACGATATAAGTGCACGTCACTCCAGATTCATCTCCATGAAAATGACTCAAAAAAGAAATAAATTTCTTGCTTCTACTTTTCTTATGTACTTTTTCCTGCTGAATTCGGAAATAAAAATAAAAATTTTTTGAATGGCACAGTTTTCGAGATATTGTGGTTTTTTCATTTTTTCGACCTTCTTTAAAATTTATATCTTGACCTGTAAATGTCCAATTTCATCGTGCTTAGCACCAAATTAAAGGTATTAAAATGAAAAACAAACATGTATGTATAACTACATATTCCATTGAGTAAGCGGTTCAAAAGATATTTTTTTTTATGGTACAGTTTTTGAGATATTGTGGTTTTTTAATTTGTTCGACCTCTTTTCACTTTAAAATTCATATCTCGAGCTAGAAATGCTCAATTTAATCGTTTTTGGTACCAAATTAAAGGCATTAAAATGACACACCCGGTTCACCAAGTCCATTAACTGGAAAATAGTAATTTTGATTTTTAACTTTTTTTGCGGAAATAAGTATAATTGCTTGAGGGGGGTGGGGGTAGGAACAAAGTGGGACAAAGTGCGTTTATGTAGTAGACGAGAAAAAGTTGGAAAAATGAAAATTTCAACGAGTTGGTAAACTTGGGATATGAATATGTAGATATTTGAGTATAAATAAGAATGTGAGTTTCTTCAGAGTAAAAGGCGTTGTAAAGTTAAAAAAGATATACTAAAGAGAAATAACATATAATTTAAAAAAAAAAATATGAGAAGGGCATACCAAATGAAATGTTTTCTCTTAAACGCCATCTATGATTGAATTTCCTAAATTCTATAAGTCCGATAAAAATTTCAATATATTCACATATTGATTGTTTCAATCATTAGTATCACAGAGAGGGGTAGTATGATGATGTGAAACAAGACCGACAAGATTTGTAACCAAGCTCTGAACGTCCCAGAAGTTGAACTTTTGATATAATTTGTCGAAAAATTTGACAAAAAATAAGCGAGATATTTAAAAAAAATCCTTGAATTTTAATCTTTCCTGTTAAGCAGGTGTCAAAAATCATATTTACCGATTTCCAAGCTGTTACATATCAATCAAATGCAAGACAACGCTTCAGCTAACTCATTGCTGTTCAGTTCTCAAAAAAAAAAAAATTAAGCTAACCTGTAACCAATTGTAAGCTTACCACTTACACTAAATTGCTTGGTCCAGAAAGCTCAAAAATTTTCGCCAAGATCGAAGAGAGTGGAACACATTAAGAGTTCAAACACTGATAATATAATAATATTCTAGCAATTAGAAATTTTCAAAATTAAAATGGAAAACTTTACGTACATAGAAAATGTGTGATTTTATGGTGAAGATAAAATTACCCATTCTCATGAGTGCTGACAGTTAATACCGCCTCATTTAGACAGATATCTTAAGGCAATTGAAAAGAGATTAATCGAACGGTCAGACTCTCTTTTACCTAAGTGCAGAGTGCGAGAAAATCAAGTGTTTGAAATTTCCTCCTTACCAACAGTATGTAAATAAAGCTTCCAATCTTACTTCATGTCCACCAATACTCGTAATATAGGTAGTGCGATTAACGCCATTGAGCGTTTATTATCTCACTGAAGCCCAATAAGCCTTGCAATAATACAGATTCTCCTTTCAGATAGAGCAAGAGCTCTTGTGTCTAATTTTACCGTACAGAGGTTTATCAAGCAAGGTATCGATATGTTTTTTCGTCTGTACAACTTTGGACTTATTTTTTGTATTAAAAATATTTACTTGAGGATTAACTTTTGAGCTATAGAACGAAACTCCATTTCCGGCATCTTCAAACGGTCATATCTAGGCAACTAAACGCAGGTCTTTGAAAAAGATCACAATCAGGTCAACAGTCAACTAAACACATTCGTTGTTTGCTAACGTTTGAAGAAAACATGACCTACCACAAGAATGCACTTGGAATTTTGAATAAAACCAATAATATAATTATTGATTTGAAAAAGCTAAAAATTTTTAGATTTCTTGTTCAAAGAAAACTAAATATAGAAACCTATGCAGAATGAACGGATCCTCAGAGTTTGAAATATTCTTTGGAACCAAAAATAAGTTCTACAAGACCTTCAATGGAGAAAAATAAAAGCTTTTGTTACTGAATAGAAAAAAAATTTTCCCGCTAAAGTAACGTTTAAAATTTACCAAATTCAAAAAAAAAATTTACAAAGTTCCAATTTTAAAAGTCATTTAATTTCAAAATTATATGAAAGCTTTAAATTTCTCATAAAATTTTCTTTTACAAACTGTTCAAAGTAAAATGTTTTTTCAAATTAACCTTAAACTTTTTCTTGTACAAGCTGTTGAAGTCAAATGATGCTCAAATGTCCAACCCTTTTTCTATATTTTTAAACTTTCCATTAAAATTTCTTTTGTACAAGCAGTAATTAGTAATACAAATAGTCACAAGTTTTCAATTAATCAAAAAAAAATTCTTTCAGAATTTAAAACTTTTCAATAAAATCTCCAACAGTCCTCTTTGAATTATCAAAATTATACAAAAGTCCTATCAAAAATTAAAAATTTTACAATAAAATTCAATTAAAAACAAAATTTCCAATAATTAAAAAAATTTTTCAATTATTATTTTGTAAACAAAAGAAAAATTATTTTATTTACAAAATTAAATTAATGAAACCTAATTCCCTAATGAGTGATGCAGAACAAGGACTATGAGGATCGCTCATAGTTCATGCTCCAAAGTTCGTTAGGATGATACCAATCTATGACTGTGCCTGTAAAATGGCTGAGTGCTAAATTTTTTCAGAATTTTTATGGTTAGTGTTTATTTTTTAAAAAGGATACTTACAATTTGAGCTCCTTTTTTGTCCTGCCGACTTCTAAAATTTTAGTCCTTCCGAGTGTGGCTCGGATACCGGCTGCGCCAATTGTTACAAGTAGTTTTCCCGTCCTGGGAAAACACTTTGTAATCTGGGTGAAAGTCGTATCTGAAAATAAAAGAAGTTTAAATGTTACAAAATTAAATATACTTACCAGTATATTTCTTTCTCTTGCACAAATTCAAGACCGTTGTATTTTGTTTTATTTCAGAACTGATTCTCATTTAAATCTTCAATTTCGTCTTACTTAACACCTATGATAAAGATAATTACAATAACAAATTACATGCTAAAATAATTACTTAGAAATACAATAACAAAAACTCATCAAAAACTTATTCTACTTTACAAAATTTGGCCCACATATATTTGGCCTACAATTATTTGGCCTACAAATATTTGGCCTACAATTCTTTATTTTACTTATGCAAAATTGCATAAGTATTACTTAACTCACCAAAGTAGTGAGGTCGGCATATTTCCGGGTTGCACACCTGACTTTTGTTTGCTGTTTTGTTGTTGCATTTAAGTACTTGGCGTTCTCATTCTTGTTAATTCTTAACAAGCAGAACTTGCACATAGCAACTTAAATTTAACAACAAACCAACAAATGCCCAAAATTGTGCTACAATTTTATAACCCTATTGTGATTATTGAATGATGTTAAGCATCATCCCAAAAATATGCCATAATATGTTATTTGTTTAAATAACACATTATCTGTGGTAAAAACCCACAACAAGGTGTAGCGAAAAAATGTACAACTCCTTCTATTCTATTCCAGGCCAGTTGACATCTATACACAAGCTACATAACTTTGACTTTATGGCTGTCAGTGAAAGTGATGTTGCCAAAAATATTTTGAAAATCAAATCTAATTCCATTGGTGAAGATAATCTGTCCATTAAGTTTATTAAGTTAGTTTTGCCTCAAGTTTTGCGCCCTCTAACGCACATTATCAACCATTGTATAGCTAGTTCTTGCTTCCCTAAATTGTGGAATGTGGCTACTATTGTTCCAGTTCCTAAAGCTTTAACTGCGACTACACCTAGTGATTTTCGTCCAATCAGCATACTATCGGCTCTCTCTAAGGTCTGTGAGTCACTGATGGCTGAACAAATACTTTTCTATATTAATAGAACTGGACTTCTGTCACAGTTGCAATCTGGGTTCCGCCCTGGACATATGTAGCTGCTCCACTGCAGTTGTACAAATTATCGATGATATTATAATTTCATACGACAAGGATGAGATGACTTTCCTCTGCCTATTAGACTTTGTACTGAGCTGAAGTGTTTCTTGGGGTTCTCTGACAACGCTGTGCAATTCGTCAAAAGTTATTTAGATGATAGACTGCAAAGAGTTAAGATTGGAAGCCAATATTCTAGTTACAAGACTGTAAGCTGTGGTGTCCCTCAAGGTTGAGTCCTTTTCCCGTTACTATTTAGTTTATTCCTAAATGATATCTTCAAAAAATATCTTTCAGTCTCTTTTCGACTATCGTTGGTTACGGTCAATAAATTATGACGCTCCGTATTCGTTGCTTAATTTGTAATAAAACAATTGCAAATGAAACTTTTTTATGTTGCAATTTATGCCACGCTCAATGTCATAAATCGTGTATTAATCCAAATGAGGATCTTTTTGAAATTTTAAGTAAGCATCCTAACTTTGTGTTTAATTGCAATAAGTGCTTAAATAATTCAAATAATTTAAATGCTATTGTCGCTAATTTAGTTCGTGAAGTAAAAGAACTTAAGACATTAATAAGTCAATCATCTCTCTTTGATAATAAACAGAGAACAACTAAGAGTGTAAAATCTAATGGTGCTGTTTCTCATGTTTGCTCTACGTCGCAGAGTGCAACGACCTCAACCTTGAGTGTTTCCACTGCTGGTAAGCCTCACCTTCCAAACACTAAGCCTAGTGTTGTTATTGAACCTGTCGTTGTGTTTTCTGATGCTGTGCGTAACTCTGCTGCTGTTGCTGATTTGTGCTCGCCTTCTAATTCGCCTGCTGCTTTTGTTAGTGCTGCTGTTTCTCGCTCTTTGTTATGCGTTGGTGATTCTGCAATTGATAATAATTCACCTTCGGACGCACTTAATTTAAATGTTATTGATTCTCCTGTATCTTTCTCTTTGAAAGAGAATGCTGTCTCTCCTGCAGTTGTGGTTGAGAATACTCAGTGGAGTGAGGTAATAAACAAAAAACGTAAAAAGCGTGCAATTATTGTTGGACAGAACTTTAATGATGAGCTTGCTGTTTTTGATCACAATTGATTATGTAGTTAATCACTTCAAAATTGCAAGACAAAATATATCTTGTTATAAATTAATTAAAAAAGATGTTCAAATTGAATCATTAAAAAGAGTGAATTTTAAGTTAGGAGTTTCTTCTTCTTTGTATAAAATTATTATTGATCCAGCTCTTTGGCCTGTAGATGTGCGTGTCAAAAATTTTAAGTTTTTTCAAAAAAAAAGGAAAGACACTAGTAAATCCATAACTAATATTAAAAATATTGATAAAAATAGTTTAAAAATTTTCTATCAAAATATGTCAGGCTTAAGAACTAAATCAAGCTCTATTTTTGCGGCTACTAGTCAAGATGAATTCGATATTTATGTCCTCACTGAAACTTGCCTTAATAGCAACTTTTTTTCTGAAGAATTTTTCGATAATCATCTTTACAATGTATATCGTAAGGATCGTGATTGTATTGCGACTGGTTGTCTTCGTGGTGGTGGAGTTTTAATTGCCGTCAGCCGTGCTTTAATCTCGTCCAGTGTTACACTGCATAATACGCATGAAGTTCTTGATCAGCTTATTGTTGTAATTAAAAGTCTTTCAGAATGCCTTTACATTTCGGTCTCTTATATTCCACCTACTAGTTCCTTTGAATTTTATCAAATGCATGTTGATAACATTTCAACTGTTGCTGCAAGTTTTCTCTCCGAAATTAATCAGTTAATTGTCTTTGGAGATTTTAACCTTCCTGGAATAACCTGGATTGAGTTGCCTGGTGACAATTATCTATCACCTTATAATGCGACTAGTGACAAAGAGGTTTATGCATACTTGTGCGTAATCAATTACATTTGGTAATTAATTATTCATGCAATTACAATTACTTGTAATTTGTAATTGAAATTTTTCAATTACAATTACATGTTTTAGTAATTGGAAATTTCGAAAATATTTCAATTACAATTACTTATAATTGTAAAAGAAAAATTTTCAATTGAAATTACTGTAATCCAAAATATGTAGTTGAAAAGCAAAGTAATTGAACGATATTTGTAATGGATTACTTTTAGTTGTAATTTCCAATTTCTTAAGTAATCAATTACAAGATATACAAACACAAATGCATAAATACATATCCAGAGATACACATATGGGTATATCTACAGCTACGGACGTGACAAAGTTCAAAGAAATCTGTGTTGTAAACTTGGCTCATTGTGTAGTTCTAGGGGAGGACTATATTTAGGAAAAATAACAGGCTCGACCGAGCAATCTTCCAGGATATTAGCCTAATAATGGCAAAATAAAATTGAATAAGGTAGCTGTTCGAGCAACTTTTGTATATAGGACATACGAAAACCAATGAAATTTTTGAATTCATGGGATATTCTGAATATTTTTCCATTTTTCAATCAAGTGCGGTGAAAAGTTTAAGCAAACTGTAATAAGGTCATTTATACATGTCCAACAAGCATTAAACTTGGTGAAAGGCTAGAGGTCAAGTTCTTCTTTTACATTCCCATATAAATCATATGCAATAACATAAATTTTTTTTGTGATTTTTATCACTTGAAAGAAATTTTTTTCAAATTTTAATAAATGTAATTGCTGAAAAATGTGTGATCAATTACATTTTCGTTTCAAATTACTTGGCAAAAGTAATAGATTACAACTTTCTAAAAGATTACATTTTCATGCATTACTAATCCAATTACAAAAGTAATTAGAATTGCATATAATTGTAATTTTAAATTACATGTAATTGAAATTAATGTAATTGAAAAATTTCAATTAAAATTACTTTTAATTTATTTTTTGAATTAAAAGTAATGATTACTTGTAATTATAATTGAAAGAAATGTAATTCAAAAATACTCAAGTCTGTTCTGGGTACACTTCAAAACCAGAGGCAAGCGACCACAAAAGGTGTACCTGGCAGTGTTTTGCTGCTTTGCAACAAAAGCAGTACATCTCGAAATAGTTACCGACTTAACGACTGATGCATTCATAGGAGCGTTAAAGCGGTTCGTCGCAAGAAGAGGATAGTGCAAGACATTATACTGTGCATTGTCGCAGGGGCAAGGAACCAACTGCAGGAGCTCGATAACTCAATCTACTCACAATCAGCAAAGGATTCCATCATTGGAGCATGCAGTGCAAGGGGAATGGAGTTCCATTTTATTCCACCCAGGTCACCACACTTTGGTGGATTACCACCAATGGGCGATGGGCCACCATCGCACGATGTTGCTGGATGGAAGAAAGTAAGAATTTTACAAATTTTGTTAAAAGTTATCATAATGCTAAAAACTAATATTTATAGGTTTGGGCGGACTTCAAAAACCACCTAAAAACAAAACTACGGCGCAACAAAACTTCCATTTTAGACACAGGTGGTGGACCATCAAGACATTGTCCATTGAACGCATTGGAGGAGCAAGTCAGCCAATTGCTCTGTATGGACGAAGCAGTCAGTGGTATGAGTGTAATGGAGTTCGGTTTTGTTGAAAGTTCCAAGTCAGAGTTGCCGGTGATTGAAAGTGGCGAAGTAACGGAGGACACCACTGCTTATGCCAGTACACCGCAGTTAAGATGGGATTGAGGAAAAATAGAAAACCTCCTTGAGAAACAAGTGCAGATTCAAATAAAGAGTCACAAAAATTCAATAAAGGTTTGGGACAGAGCTTATTGTTGAAACTTTCAAACATTAACATTTTTAATAATTTATATTTTGAAATTTTCTGAAAATTCATGCAGGTCCTTAAAGATATAAGAAACAATTTAAGAGATATAAAAGAGAATACGAAGAGAAAGTTAGAGGTAGAAGAAAAAAAACAAAAGCTAGCAAAAAAAAAGTTCGAGTACAAAATGAAAAACGACAACGAGAAACGAAAATTACTTCTTGCAAAACTCGAAATTAAGCAGAAAATGCTTGAAATAGAAGCTAAAAGGATGCAATAGAGTACAAATTTATTTTTAAAATAAATGGCCTCATTCCAACAAGTGATATTTTTAAAATTAGAATAAATATAAAAAAAATTAATTTAAAATGTTTACTTATTTTCAATGGTTATTACTTAATGTTATTGTTGAACTCAAATAATAGCTGCTAGATATCTTTAGCTAGCAACGATAATTATATGGGAAAACAAAAACAAAATCGAAAACTCAACGAGCAAAATTATAGTTGCTAAGCATACATAGCAAGTTGCCTAAAACGTCAGGCGTCAAAAATAAAAAATTTGAAATGAAAAAACTATGAAAATCTAAAAACGAGTACTCAAATAACAACGAGTAGGAAACTTAGCGACTTGATCGTTTTTTTCATACATAGCTAGCAACTTGGCGAATAAAACACAGCAAATATAACATAATTTATTTTATAACAAATGATCTCATAATAAAATAAATGATCTCTTTAATATTTTAATTTATATAATACATATTAAAAATGAATTTAAAATGTTTACGTTACCTTACCTTAATGTTATTTCTTATTTTTGTTTTTAAATAAAATAATAAAACAAAGAATTTATGATATAATGCTGTTTTTTATTTCGTCTCTTATTCGTTTAGCAATATTGCTTAAATTAACATTTTCAACGAAATTTTCATTAAAAGGCGTTGCTTCTTCTTCTATGATCGGCAAGTCTGCAGGTATGTCAACATTATACATTAAGCAAATGTTATGTGTCCATTTTATTCCACCCAGGTCACCACACTTTGGTGGATTATGGGAAGCAGCAGTAAAATCTGCAAAACACTTATTAGTGAAAATGTATCGACAGCTTCTCTAATGTATAAAGAGATAGAAATCGAAGCAATTTTGAATTCTCGACCCCTTATTCCTAGTTCATCAAATGCGAATTACTTCAATGCAATCACTCCTGGTCACTTCCTTATCGGTGAGGAGCTCACTTCCAGCGTTGATATACATGCAGCAGATCCAAAACGAAAACTGCTTGATCGATAACAGATCGCATCAGAGATCAAACACCATTTTTGGCAACGTTGGTCAAAGGAGTACCTCAACGAACTGCAGCAACGACGCAAATGGAAGGGTCCAGTAAGTGATATCCAGCCCAACACAATGGTCATTGTCAAGGAAGATAACCTCCTAGCAATAAAGTGGCCATTAGGGCGAATCATCAAGGTGTACAAGGGTGACGATGGCGCAGTGAGAGTATGTGTCGTCAAGACACAACGACGGATATTCAAGAGGCCAGTTTACAGATTAGATCCATTGTTTCCAGAAAGTGATGATGACCCAGCCGCGTCAACAAAGAAAACTTCAACACAGCAAGCTTGCAACATCAACCCTGAGGAAGGACAAGGTGAATAAATTCAGAGGTCTTCAAGTCAACCTCCAGTATCTCTCCTCATCAGAACTCCTCTAACCAGGATCAGAAAACCAAGTATAATATCCACCGGCTCGACTCTCATAAAACGAGCACGTATAAGCCCAGGGACGATGCTCACTATGATAGCATTACTAATGCTGCCACTTGCATTAAGCAGCCCACTCAACATAACAAAATTCGACAACAAACCTGGGATTTATTTTGGAAAAATTAGCAATATTAAGTTCACTACAACTAATTGGAATATGGTAGTATATTTTGATCTTGGACCACCACACCAAGAAATGGACCTAATCACTGATGGGACTGCAACGCTGCAAAACCTATGCGAGAATACTTCAGATGATTCAACGTGCAAGTTTTTAGTCAACTTCTATGACAACATAAGGGATGAATTAGGGTCAAAACTCAGCCTCATTTCTGCAAAACGGACAAAAAGAGGGGCAGTTGACATCATTGGAAATGTAGCAAATTCATTATTTGGCGTCCTTGATTAAAATTACGCCACGAAAATGTCAGAAACTATTGACAAATTAAAGAACAACGATGGACACTTAGAATGGCTGTTGAAAAATCAAACGTCACAAATTGATTCTACAATCAACATTATGAAAGCAAATCAGCTAAAAATTCAGTCAAAGTTCGATGAAATTGACACTCGTTTTAAATGCATGTATGATCCCTTGATCAAGGGGCTGGGTCAGTGCCGTTGTGTTTGGAGGAAGAAATTGTGTCAATATTTCTTAATTCCGATGTAACTTTGTGACACGCAGCGTTGTCTACAAATAATACAATTTTCTTTTTAGCTCTTTCCATTTCCTTGTCTAGGGAAACCATAATTTGGTCCCATAAATCAGATGTCATCCATGCTTTTTTGTTTGCAAAATACGTTAGGGGGACATCTTTGTTTCGAAAACACCTTGGATTTTTCGGCTTCCCTATGACGTAGATTTTTTTGAATGAACCAGTTGCGTTGCTTAAAAGGAGTAATGTAAGTCGCACTTTTTGACTTTTGCGGCCTTTTGGTTGATTACGGCTATGGAAATATGTTGTATTCGGCAAAGCTTTGTAAAAGAGTACAGTTTCGTCGGCATTAAAAATGTTCTCTGGATCGAATTGCCGGATAATTTCTGTTAAAATGCTGCTAGTATAGTAAGAGGCTCCTTGTTCGTCGTTGTCCTTAACTTCGCCATGTATTTTGCCAAATTTGATGTTGAAGCGCTTTCTCCATCTCCAGAGCCAGCTGGACTCCGACTCAAAATCGTAGTGAAGCCTTACAGCGAATTTCTTCGCTTTGTTCAGCACCATCAAGCTAGTTATTACGGCATCCTTCTGCCTTTGCTGGTTGAACCATACCGACAAAGCCTCCTCAACTTGTTGATGTGCACCCTTCCTTTGCCGCTTCCGATGAAGGCTACCACTCTTAGCTGCGCTTCTAATAGCGTCCTTTTTTCTCACAATTTTATTAATGGTTGATGCGTCGCACTTAAACTTCTTTTAAATTTCGTTTTTGTCAACTTTTCTCTCAACCAAATTTATAATTTCTATTTTTTGTTTAATAGACAAAGAAACGACGCGCTTGCTCATTTTGACAATTAGGGATGGTGAACATTCGATATGAACACGACTAAAAAATATTGAAATTTGAAGTGTTGCATTTTTTAACAAAGGCTGTTAAGTGTAACTTTTAGTATGAAAAATTAATTTAACTACCCAATAATTAAGGGCTGTTAAAGCATATGCGCTCTTAAGCGGGAGGCAGCTAAAAAAGATATTTTCTCACATATACTTAAAAAAATTCAGCAGAATCTTGATTTTGGGCTGGTAACTTACATGCGCTCTTAAACGAATAGGCAGCTAAGCGAATTATACTGTAAATGTTTTACTGTCTTTCAACAATTAATTTTTCTAAACAGGGAATCTTCTGGAAAAAATATGACCACAAAGGCGCGGCAATTTGAAATGTTGGTGGACTTCTTTCAGCAGCATTCCGACTTGGCAAAGGGGCAATTAAAGACGGCTACGGCAAAAACACATTCAAACAATCTGTGGACGAGGTTGGCAAATGACCTAAATGCTGCTGGGCCACCATCGCACGATGTTGCTGGATGGAAGAAAGTAAGAATTTTACAAATTTTGTTAAAAGTTATCATAATGCTAAAAACTAATATTTATAGGTTTGGGCGGACTTCAAAAACCACCCAAAAACAAAACTACGGCGCAACAAAACTTCCATTTTAGACACAGGTGGTGGACCATCAAGATATTGTCCATTGAACGCATTGGAGGAGCAAGTCAGCCAATTGCTCTGTATGGACGAAGCAGTCAGTGGTATGAGTGTAATGGAGTTCGGTTTTGTTGAAAGTTCCAACTCAGAGTTGCCGGCGATTGATAGTGGCGAAGTAACGGAGGACACCACTGCTTATGCCAGTACACCGCAGTTAAGATGGGCTTGTAGAAAAAAAGAAAACCTCCTTGAGAAACAAGTGCAGAATCAAATAAAGAGTCACGAAAATTCAATAAAGGTTTGGGACAGAGTTTATTGTTGAAACTTTCAAACATTAACATTTTTAATAATTTATATTGTGAAATTTTCTGAAAATTCATGCAGGTCCTTAAAGATATAAGAAACAATTTAAGAGATATAAAAGAGAATACGAAGAGAAAGTTAGAGGTAGAAGAAAAAAAACAAAAGCTAGCAAAAGAAAAGTTCGAGTACAAAATGAAAAACGACAACGAGAAACGAAAATTACTTTTTGCAAAACTCGAAATTAAGCAGAAAATGCTTGAAATAGAAGCTAAAAGGATGCAATAGAGTACAAATTTATTTTTAAAATAAATGGCATCATTCCAACAATATAACAGAATTTATTTTATAACAAATGATCTCATAATAAAATAAATGATCTCTTTAATATTTTAATTTATATAATACACATTAAAAATGAATTTAAAATGTTTACGTTACCTTACCTTAATGTTATTTCTTATTTTTGTTTTTAAATAAAATAATAAAACAAAGAATTTATGATATAATGCTGTTTTTTATTTCGTCTCTTATTCGTTTAGCAATATTGCTTAAATTAACATTTTCAACGAAATTTTCATTAAAAGGCGTTGCTTCTTCTTCTATGATCGGCAAGTCTGCAGGTATGTCAACATTATACATTAAGCAAATGTTATGCAACGCACAACAAACGTTCAAAATTTGAGCAGCCTTTTCGGGAGCGTAATGTAGTTCCCTTGCAGACAGTAGGCAACGAAATCGTCCTTTCAATACTCCGAAAACGCGTTCAATGATGGACCTTGCTTTACAGAACTTTCATCAAATAGTGATTCAGCAGAATTTTCGCCGGTATTCCTATATGGTGTTAATAGCCAAGGTTCCAAAGGATATCCTAGAATGAAAAAAGGAATTCCATATTTCAGTGAACTTATTTTGGTTACATGTTAAGAATGGTATTGTTAATCATCATGTAGTTTGTGTTCTTAATTTTGCTGTTATTTTTATACCCTACACAGAGGGTATATTCACTTTGTCATTCCGTTTGTATGGTCTTCTCTTAAACATTAAAAAATAACTTTAAAAAATGTACTTGCCAAGAATCCACGTTCCCCTGTAGCCATTGTCAAATTTTTCTTTTAAATTTTGTCTTTGCCTAGACAGATTCCATACATGCGAATCGTGAGATGCACCTCCAAATCGGCCATTGACTGACCTTATGGTCAGTTCGTGATCGCAAATCTAAAAATTTTAAATCAATTCAGAAGCAGTCAAATTTATTTAACAGTAGTAACTTACAACCATAGCTTAAAGCTATGCTTTAATTTTCTATTAAAGTATAAATGCTCGTTCCTTGACGGCCTTATTATTTGGATGTGGGTGCCATCTATCACTCCAATTATGCCTTAAATACTGGACTTCTCATGGAAAAATGATTTTGCTTCCCTTTTCTTCACCTCAGACATTTGAAATGATATATGTTTGGGGCACAGTTTTTTTTTCAATTGCACTGCATACCTCAAACAGGCAACTAGACATAGTCTGCTGTGCTATGCCAACAAAGCGGTCCTGGCCAATTTGCTGTTGGTACCCACCTTGACCAAGAAATTTTAAGGTCGCTGCTAGTTTGATTACAGGAGGAATCGCGGTAGACCTCCGACAAACTTTTAAATCGTTTGTGATGCTCCGCAAAACATACATAAAGGCTTCTTTATTAAGCCGAAAATTTTTCACAAAGCTGAAAAATAATAAGACAATTATAATTAGGTGAACGTCAGGCGGACAGCAATATTCATTGTTTCTTACCTCCTATCGCTGATAGCCATCACATTAGAGTGATCCCGTATGATTCGCCGCTGCAACCTTTCTTCATAATTGGAATCATCATTCATCCACAAAGCCACTGAATCCATGTTTTTTAGTTAATTGTTTAACAATAGAAAAATTTCCTTATTTGTTATGATTTCAGCTATCACAATTTTTTATTATTTACATTTTTCTGACGTTTAGTAAAAAGTGATGACAAATTTTGATCAAATTTGCTGGCCTTTATAGCAAGCAACACT
The DNA here is from genome assembly GCA_963662105.1 of Meiosimyza platycephala. Taxonomy (NCBI): domain Eukaryota; kingdom Metazoa; phylum Arthropoda; class Insecta; order Diptera; family Lauxaniidae; genus Meiosimyza; species Meiosimyza platycephala. Next base: position 62,582,123 of record OY759208.1, read on the forward strand.
GCCACTCAAGCTTTAGAGTTACAGAGTGCGATTTAAAATTCGGATCGCATTTGGTTTACGAATCGCATTGCATTTCGAATCGCAATACAGAGTAAGGCTACAGAGGAAAATGAAAATTCTTTGTTTTTAAAATCATTATTGCCATATTTTGGAAAATTGAATGCAATACAGCAGCTTCGTGTGCGATCTAAATTTCAAAACATATTAATAGAAGAACTACAAAATAGCTTAAGATATAATTAATAATAAGATAATGTTTAGGCGCAACAGCCTATAAAAAGCAATGACCTAGTGTATTTCTCTACTTCTTTTTGTTTTTTAAACACCTTTAAATTAAAATTGCAGTTCTCTACTTCTTTTTGTTTTTTAAATACCTTTAAATTAAAAAAATTATGTCGTCGCCGGGGTTTGAACCAGGAGCTTCCCTGATAAGACAATGGAAGTTTTTTATTTGCAATATCAGTGAAACATTTTGCTGATTACGCTAAAATATTTTGTTGTAAAATCAGATAATTTGATTTTGCAAATTTTTTCTTTGATACAAAGAAATGAATAGTTGAATTCTACAAATTTTAATCATAGAATTGCAATTCTTTGATTTTACCAATCTTGTTTTTTCTGTGCAACTCAATGCAGCATGTAAAGATGAACGAGAGCAATTCGAACTCAGTGATAGTGGATTACTACAATTTCGCGAGGACTGCATCATCAAAAACAGTTTTATAACGATTAGGGGTCGTACACAAATGGTAACAACAACCAACGCTGAAACACCCAAATTCAATATTCCATTTGGGTGGAATAAACAATCTGCCACAAACAACATAAGCGTCAAACTCAAGCCAAATATACATGACCTCAAAAGGATTCAAACACAGCTTGCACACATCAGTGCTTCCACTTTCCCACATGAAGCCACCATGAAGCAATTTTTTTTTCGGATATGGCAGATTATAACACATGACGGACACATTACAGCACAAGGTTTATTTTTTGAAAAAATCAAAAAATGCTGGACGAACATCATAGACATCAGTTACCACGTCCTTACTTCAGATGCCACTCATTTATCTTATTTGCCCGAATGTTGTAAGCTCTCGCTATTCGTTTCGTTCACTCCCAGATTTAATCGACTTTTTTTTTTAAACAAATATGTAGATTTATAGATTAAAAGTGGAAATGTGTGACGTTACTAGGGGGAGGAGGAGTCAAGTTCAAACTTCGCGTTACATAACATGTGACCGACGCCATGTCATTGAATTCAGAAATAAGCACATTTAGAAAATATCACTACACTCAGAGGACATCATAATTGAATTTACTTTCTTGCTGATAACAATAGCGGAAATTACAGTTTAAAATTTTTTTGTGGAATAATTTGACGGACTAGGTAAGAACTGAACTTGAAACTTTTAAAATTCGTTTGAAGATGATGTTTCACGCAAAAATCATTTTTGCCATTTAGTGGACACAATTAAACTAAAAAAATATCCCATTCTCTTGATGTGGTGACGCTAATTTGCAAAACAAGTTTGAATTAAATATACATCACAGTTGTCGCCCCAGTGACCTTTAATACTCCTCCTTCCCCCAAGTTACGACTCTGAACTTCACAATTTAACTGGTTACTTAAGAGGATACTGTTACATCACACACCACCTAAAAGAAATTGGCAATTATGATAACGATGTTTGCAGACTGCTGCACAACTCATATTATGTGAAAACCCCGCAATTAACAAACAAAACCTTCCATCTTGGATATGAAACTCCGCCCAAACCCATTACCTTATCAAAATGGCTTACATACGGTCGGCATAATAAATTTAAATGATAAAATCATTACAGTTAGTTTTGTGGTACATATTTATTTATCGTTTCAAATAATAACATGGAATAGTTTGTGTATGTATTGGATAAATTTTCAACAAAGGAATATTGGCTTCAATATTCAAAACAAAGAAAAAAACAGGAAATTTGCTTACGAATAATACTTCAGTAAATAATGAAATATCTAAAATTTAAATTTTTTGGAATAATTTTTATACATTCTGAAAGCAGGACAATTTCATACAATACAAATGTAAATTTCTAAAATAAATCAACATAAAAAATTTAAATACTGTAAAGATCTAACATATGGAATAGCAATTAAAAATATTACATTGCTTAACATCAGTATTTTTGAAAATGTAAATGCTGAAATAAAACTAACTAATAGATACATATGTATTTAAATATAAAACATTGTTAAACATTATTATTGAATATATTAGCCACGTATTTTATAACAGTACCGATAAAAATTATATAATATTTATACCAGCATACAGTAGTATGTAACTTTATATTTTTAAATGAAAAATAATGAAATTAGAACAACACATCATCATCACCTTCATCAAGCATATTGGATTGATTGCGTACATCAATACCTCGCTGCAAAAGTTCTGCCTTTTTGGCATCAGCTTTGCCACGAGCAATACGTTTTTTATCCTGAATCTTCTTCAAGCGATAAAACTCCTCACGCTCCAGTTCATCGAGTTCAGAAATAATGTAAGAAAGTGTTCGATCGATTCGCGGAATAATCACTAAAAATATATTTAAATTATATATTATTTTTTATCCAATCAGTTTTAGAATGTACCAATTAATATCTGTGACGGAAAGGGAAAACAGCTTAAGCTAACTTAATAAATATGGAGTTAAAGCCAATAGTCCATTAGTTCTTGGCAGTGGCGTAGGCACGGGAGCATAAATATATTCCCCAGTTCGTCGATTGATGCATTTAAAAATTACACTGTTATTGAGTGTTATAAAAGTACAAATTAATTTTTTGTACAAATTAAGAAAACCAAGTTGTGAAAATGATTTAATTTATTAACAAAGTGCAGAAAAGGATTACAAAAAATCTATTTCCATAACTAGCCGCGTTGCAACATGCGCGAAAGCTCAACATATCACGCTCGTACCGTAGCACTTTGACAAAAAATCAATCACAAAGACAAAGTTTTGACAGTATAACAGATTACGAGATATCGGATTTTTGCGAATCTCATGCCAAAAAAGTGAACTCTCTTTCATTAAAATTAGTAGAGCGTGGTGAGCATTAACAAAGTTTAAATCAATCTTCGAATTACAAAAAAAATTTTAATTGTGGATTATTTGGGATGTAATTTAGTGTCGATACATGCCAAAAGAAAAGAAGAGCTTTTTTGTTTTAATTAAAAAGTTTTGAAAAAATAGTAATGTATATTCATTTCCGAGAATATTTACAGTTTCTTTTGTTATAAACTTTTATTTATTTTAACGCAATGAGTTAATCAAAATAAAATTCAAAAATAATGCTGTTCACGAAAATAGTAGTGGTTACTAAAATTAAAAAAAAAGTGACACAATTTAATTTAAACTAAATGTTACATGTTATACATGTTTCTCTGGGTCTAGTATTGGAATAGAGTCAATAAGGTCCCTTTAAACATTTGTCAAAGCTGTGTTCTACTTGATGACTTTGCTGTTGTTACGATTCGTTTGATATCTCCTCACATCCGATTAAGGTCCGGCATCACGTCGATTTTTTAAGATACAAACATTCATAAGCTAGTTTACTAGTGTGTTTAGGATCGTTATCCTGTTGAATCATTCATTTTAAAGGCATTTCCCGACTGGTATACGGTAGCATTACATCCTTCAATAAATTAACGTACACTGTTTTGTCCATAATACCTTTGATCGAATGGATAGGTCAAACGCCAGTCTACCAAAAGTAAGCCCATACTATAATGGTCAGTCCACCATGTTTAACCGTCTTGGTAGTGTATTTGGGATGGTATTCTGTGTTTGGTTGACGATGAACATACTTTCTGGAGCCTGTTCCTTCAAAAAAAAAAAATACTTTGCTCTCATCTGACTGTAATACGTTGCGCCACTCTTCGGCATTCCATTTCATACAATTTTTTGCAAATTGTATTCTTGCAACGACGTGCTTCTTCGTCAAAGGTATACCTTCCTGGAACTTCTTGTATTCAAATTATTTTCCATTAGTCGACGACGAATTGTCACAGCACTGATCGACAGATTTGGCTGATTTTTAATCATTTTTGAGGATGCCGAGGGCTTAGCATTGCAATATCGTGCAATTCGTCTGTCGTCTAATAACGAAACCTGCGCTTACCACCACGATTTTCAGGTTTATTACAATAGGTAATAGCATTAAATATCAGGGGCAGTGCATCCAACCATATTTTCAGTTTCCTTGAAGGTCTTGCTCTGATTCCTTAGCCTTATTATTGATTCTATCTTTTCGATTCAGCAATTCCTTCCTCTACCCACTAAAAAAAGGAAGAGTACCTCGATTGCAATAAATTCATATAAGCGGTTTTCTAGAATTTTTAATTTTTTCAACTTATTACGTAAAGCACTACTATTTTAATGAACAGCAGATTTTTGGTGCAAATAGAAACGGGATTTTTTGCTTTTCTGTTCTTTTTATTCAGTCCTACGAAAATTTTACTAAAAAGTTCAATTTGTAAGGCAAAATATTTTAGAAAAGAGATTTAAAAGTCATGTCTTGCAACACTACTATTTTCATGAACACACCTATATATCTACAGTGGCTCACAGCTAATTTCATACAGTGCATACTTTTAACTTCAATGCTCTGTAATTTTGAAACAAAGTGGAATGTGACAAGCATTTTGATGTCATTTGAAAGAACAAAATTGTTTACTTATTGCAAAAATATATTACAGGGAATTTCTATAATAGAAAATAGAAATATTCTACCGAATTTCATGTCACAATTTATTTCATTCAGACATGTATAAATTGAAAAAATATTGTTTAAAATAATGATTTTGTATTTTTAAATATGCAGTGTGGTAGCCTCTTTGGTCAAATACAGCTTAAAGACGGTTTGGCATCGAAGCTGCAAATTTTTTATTGGTATCTAGCGAATTATTGCGCCACTCAATTTTAAGTGCGTTTTTTAGGTCGTTTTTGTTTGAAATGTTTTGTATTCGGAAATTTTTTTCCAAAATCGCCCATAAATTTATAAGCATATTTACGTCAGGTGACTATGCTGGCGGAGCAATCAAATAAGGGCACTTGTATATTAACCAGAATTGAACTAAGCCCGCTTTGTATTTCGGGTTTTTATCTTGGTAAAACCGTAAATTTGTCTGCATGCCGAGATTTTCGGCACTCTGCAACAAATTGATACTTATAATTTGAAGACAGATATCCATACTAATGATATTTCCTATAAAAGCCAAATTTCCGGTACCAGCAGCTGACATGCAAGCCCTGCTAACATTAAATATATTTTTAATTTTTTTTCCTACGTGTCATTTTGGATTAATCGTCAGTTTTGAATATTCGCTGTTATCAGTACTTCCGAGTGCATGATTTGCTATTTTATGGATAGATTTCTATAAATAAATTGCTTTTTATATCATGTCTTCATCGCGAAGCAGTTGTCTCAATGATCCAAATGTGGTTTTTTACATTTGTGGTGAATACACAGTGAAAAATTTCAGAAAACCTATAACAGATTTTATAAAAAGTGCTTGTTTTGCATACTTTAAGTCGGAAATTGTGGATGATTACAAGCCGTAGATATCTCAAATTGTTTGTAAAATGTGCTATGAACACTTAAACAGTGTATGAGTGGTCAAAGAAGCCAATGGTGGTTCGGAGTGCCAATGCAATGGAAAGAACAGAAAGATAACTTCGATGACTATTACTTCTCCTGTATTAATTTGGCTGGTGTTAACGTTATAAAAATGACTATCCAGACTTAGATTCTGCTAGAAGAACCTTACCACATTCAGAGGAAGTACCTGTTCCAGCATTTTGTTCTATTCGTGAATCATGATTTGAAGAAATTAGTAATGAAGTGAGTAGCCATAACGATTTCGAAGGAATACCATCTACGGAGCCAAAACCTTTTACCCAAGAAGAATTAAATGACTTGATAAGGGATCTTGAACTACCTGAAGAAACTGCAGATGGTTTGGCTTTTAAATTAAAAGAAAAAAACTTGTTGGAGTCAGGTACAAAAGTGACGTTCTATCGAACAAGAGCAAGACTTCGTTTGTTGAAGTTACTGAAAACTTTCTCGGAAATCACAAGTCAAGTAACTACTCTAAAATTGTAAATGACATACTGGAAAACTTTAAGAACTTAGGATGTAATATGTCCATCAAAGTGCATTACCTTCACAGTCATCTTGACCAATTTCCAGACAATCTTGGATCTTATAGCGAAGAATAAAGAGAACGGTTTCACCAGGACCTAAGAACTATGGAAGAAAGATACCAAGGCCGATGGGAACGGCTTATGATGGCTGACTATTGCTGGGGGATGTAACGTGATAGTCCCACTACACCTCAATCACGAAAGTCGCGCATAAGAAAGTTTAAATTTAAATAATAATGTAAAAAATTTTGTTTTTTATGTAAACTTGTTCTTTTTTTTACAAGGCAAAATCTAGAAAACTACACGTAGGATATCAAAATTTTTGCTAATAATGTAATCAGTATAAGGTCCTTAGTTAAAAAAAAAGGTACAGCTTCTCGGCACCAAAACTAGTGTTGACCAGTGTTATTTTAAACAATGTTTTTTCATTTTATACATGTTTGCATGAAATAAGCTGCGACATGAAATTCAGTAGAATATTTCGATTTTCTATTATAAAAATTCCAGGTAATATATTTTTACAATAAATAAAAATTTTTTTAAACTACAGTTTTTGTTCTTTCAAACGACATCAAAATTTTTTTCATATTCCACTTAGTTCCAAAATTACAGAGCATTGAAATTAAAAGTATGCACTGCATGAAATAAGCTGTGAGCCACTGTAGGTACATTAGTCATGTTGAAAATAAGGTCATGTTCAAAAATTCTTCTTAAATCTTCAGTGTTCAGCAGCACCTTCACAGAATTAGTGAATTTCGCGCAGAAAATTATTTTTTTAAGCGAAAATTTCATATGAAGGTTGAAAAACTAACATTAACAAAAACTAATTGGGACTCAGCAGCCGGACTGGTGGCCGTGCAGTTTTTTTTGTATTTCAATTAAAGAAGTATATATTAAAGAACTACATTCCGAGCAATGTCGATAATTGGAACGTACTTCTACGTGGCGAACGACAAAATTATGGTCTTAGAATCAGGGGAAATGTGATTTTGGCTTTTGTTGCGCATTGGAAATTTTAACAATTACGTACAATTCCCTCTGCTCTGCCATTTTGTATTTTATTAGGGTTTTCTATTTTATTTATTTTAATTTATATGAAGTTTTTTGAATATCTTCCGTCGTTTTTTATTTACATTTTACAAATAAATAATGGTTTATTTTACATTTGAGCTGCATTTGAGAAAATTCATTTTTATTGCTACCAAGCAACCAGCAAATCCAGAATTTGTCCTATCAAAATTTTACAGCTTAATCTGGTTCCGTAGCTGTCAAAACCCAATGCAAAATGAAACAAATAAATTGAGTAGAACAATTTTTTGACGGCTACGGAACCAGATTTAGCTGTCAAATTTTGATAGGACAAATTAATATAACCTTTATTGTTATTTTCATGAATATGTAGAAAAATATAGAAATTGAAGAATATTTTGAAATTTGTAAAATAATTTCAATTCAAACTGCAAGACAAAAGAATTTTTGTTTGAAGCAGGCGCTTAGCAAATCAAACAAGATGAACATTATTTTTATTTTTCAGTTTGAACTGAAAAACGCATGTAGTTGATCAAGGGATCAAAGATGCTGACACCCTCAACATAAATATTTTTGAATTTGCAAAGGTTAAAGCCCAAATAAAACTAACACGTCGGCAGTGGCAGTGTATTTTGACATTTTTATTTACTTTCTTTGTTAATAGCCGTGTTTTATTCGTTTTGATTAAACCAAAATTCCATACAACTGCGTGAACCAGCTCAAATTCTAGTTCAATTGATTGAACTTTTTTTGTCTATGCTATGCTATGCTGAATTCGAAGAATAGATGTCGCACATAGCAAGTAGTTCTAGACACAAACCTAAAATAATGAAATATTTGTGGCAGCATTGCTTGAATTTTGCAGTTACGGTTTTAGGTCACGCGGGGCCTTACGCATGCGGTAAGTGCTGGGCCCAAATATTAAAATAAAGTCACATAATAAAAACAAAAACAAAGATGAAACAACAGTCATTAATCGCTGCTTTGATTCTGCTTTCATTTTTCCTTTTTAATATAACGTCAAAAAGATTTGTTCTTCATCTTTTATTGTCGATTTTTTTCTATTCTCGGAAAACGAAAGACAAACGTTGGTATAAGCGTCTGCGACGCTATAGATCAGTGCAAAAGCAATTGATAGGGGCGTGAGGCCCCTTACCGTGCTAGGCCCCGTTCAACCATACGAGTTTGCCGGCCATCAGAACGCCTCTGATTTTAAAACAGAACACTGTCATGCCACATAGTGGCCAGTACCTGGTTAAACTTATGCGTTTTATTCACTTTTAGGTTTAACCAAAGCGAATAAAACACGGCTAATGTTAAAGAAAGTTTTATTTTTTTGTAATTCAAAATATGATTTTCGTGTTTTTTTAAATGCCGAATCAGTGCTAGTGATTAAACTATTCTTATTTAAGCTATTTAGGTATTAACTTGTTGTCACTAATGATTTGTTTCAAGTAAAACAAGAAAATATCAAAATAAAAGTCCATAATTTCGTTAGATTAAAAGCCCCCTTGTCAAAAAATTCTGGTTGCGAAAAATAGCAAAATGTGAAACACATAAGTACAAGCAAACAACAGGAATATAATATGTGGCAATTTTCATCTGAATTTTTCGGCTGAAATAAAGCAACAACAATACAAATAACGGGATCGGTTGAAAACTACAAAAAAACAACAAAAAATACACGCATTTTGTTAGGATTTTTTCGACTAAATTTTCTGAATACAAAAGGCAACAACAGCGCAAATTACGCGGGATCGGTTGCAAATCTGTTCTTTGGGAGAAGTCAAAATAAAAATCTTGCTTCTGGATTTGCTGGTTGCTTGGTAGCAATAAAAATTAATTTTCTCAAATGCAGCTCAAATGTAAAATAAATCATTATTTATTTGTAAAATGTAAATAAAAAACGACAGAAGATATTCAAAAAACTTCATATAAATTAAAATAAATAAAATAGAAAATCCTTATAAAAACAATATGGCAGAGCAGAGGGAATTGTACGTCATTGTTAAAATCCCCGATGCGCAACAAAAGCCAAAATCACATTTCCCCTGATTCTAAGACCGTAATTCTGTCGTTCGCCACGCAGAAGTATGTTGCAATTATCGACATTGCTCGAGATGTAGTTCTTTAATATGTATATTAGGGTGGTTCTTATTTGTTATTTTTTTTTGCGAAAATCAAATGCGACGCCCCCAAATCGGTTCGAAACAGGATAAAAAGATTTAAGAACTTTATTTAAAATTTTTATCTTTAACCCTTACTCGGCCTATTTCAATGTGAAATTTGATTTAAAAAAAAATCAAATGTGAGGCCCTTTCAATCGTTCGAAACAGGATAAACAAATTTAAAAAATTTATTTAAAATTTTTATCTTTAACCCTTACTCGGCCTATTTCAAAATGAAATTTGACTTAAGTGAAAATCAAATACGAACCCTTAAATAGCTACAGCAATAAATTATATATCAAATTAAAGTAGTCATCGAGCAGAGGGTACTGAAATTATCAGCCGCGAGCACTGATCAACTACCAAAGCCTTGCCATAGTGAAGAGAATTACAGTAGACGTCCAATATAACGAACTAATTAATGCACGGGTCAGTCGTAATATCGTAAAATTCGTTATATCGAAGTGTTTTTTTCTTCAAGAAACTGGCTTTTATTTACGCCATATTTACTTGCGATCACTTATACTGGCATTCTTTTCTTACCTTCTTCAATTATATTAACTTTATCACTTGACGTAAGGCTCTTGCGTTGAAGCGGCTTGAATTAAATAGTGTTCGTAATTTAGAATAGTGAAAATTTTCGTTATTTAGAGACATCAATGAAAAAATTCCAATTTGAAAAACCGTTCATTAAAATGGAAATTCGTTATATCGCTATACATTATATATACTGTACTTTGCTTGCTTTCTATTACTACGTTTATGCTGCAGCTCAGTTCGTATTACCGAATACCGATCGGAAATCGTGCCAGAGCTTTGAATTTTGATTTTATGCAGGTGTTCTGAATATTGGCATGACCTACTCAATTAAACGCTTCCGTCAACTTTTATCATTTTAATAAAACAATGCAATGCAATGCATGAACGGTCAGGGGTTCGAGCCCATGTACAGCAATAACCAAAAACTGGTCTGATGAGGCTATTGGTAGTAGCCGAAACATGTCACCAATTACCAGGTTAAAATTGTTCCATTTGTTATCATTGTCATGTTTGTTGAATAAAAACTAGCATTGATCAATAAGTAAAAATTTACAATATTGGTCTTTGCTGAATGACTGTAAGTTCGATTAAAATAATGTTTAATTTTAATAAAACATATTCGTTTCATTGCATTATAGTTTAAAAAAAAAAACGTTAAAATTTTTGAAAAACCTCCATATCTCAAAACATATGGAACTGACTTCAAATTTTAATTTGCCAATCTTATTGACTGTAAAATTACCTTTCATATGGCATTAATATATATACAGTATTGGCCAAAACTTAAGCACCCCCTCAGTACATTTTTTTCAAATCATAAATTTTTGTGAAATCGACGTTCTTGAACCATGTTGTGAATTTATTATATATATTTATACCTTTATTATTGACAGACAAAAATTCAAAAATTCAGCACCTCATAAATAAAAAGTTATTATCAAAGGAACATTTTAAGCCAGGAAACTTAACGGACAAAACTAAAGCACCCCCATTTTTTTGGTAAGTAAAAATTTTTAAAATTAGTACTTAGTTGCAAATCCATTATTCTGGACGACACACGCACATCTCTTTGGTATATAGGAAACTACATTATTATTGATATCCTGCGATATCACTTCCCAGGATATTTTCAAAGACTGAAACAGATCCGTCGTTGTTTTGCAATTTTCTCTCTTGATTTTCATGTTAACGACCTCCCCCAAGTTCTCAATAGGATTTAGGTGAGGGTAGGCCAACTAAGAAATTCAATTCTGTTGCTGTGAAGCCACGCCTTAAAAACTTAAGGGGAAATTTTGGATCGTTATCCTGTTGGAACTCCGCTTGAGTGGCGTCTGTTCATCGGTATATGGCAGCATCACATCTTTTGGTATGTCAACATACATGGAGCGATCCATAATTTCATCAATCAAATGAATTGGTCCAATCCCATAACCAACGAAGAAACTGTAGAGCATTACATGTCCACCTCTGTTTTTTACAGTGGCTTTGCAATATTTAAGAATAAATATATCTCCTTTTGCTTTGCATATAAGCCTTATTTCACGTTCACCTCAACGTGAGTGTCCTAAAATGGAAGACTATGTTGTTTTCTGACAAATCCAAGTACAACCTGAAAGATTCGGATGGATTAAGGCGTGCACGCATACTAAAAGGAGATATATTGATTCTTAAATATTGCAAAGCCACTGTAAAAAACAGAGGTGGACATTAAGTTTAGGAAATTCCGAGGAGGTCTCATGCTCGCATTTTTCAATTTTCTTCAGAGAGGAAAATGTTGACGTCGGCATCGTTCAGGAATCTTGGATCCATGGCTTGTATATGAAAGGACGGGGCGATAAAAATTACACCCTCTTTTACCAGCGAGCTATTGATAAGCCAAGATTGTGTATAGTTCCGAAAAATATATAAGATTTTCCTTTGCCTTAACCTATTTCGTCGGATCTAACAGTCGCTAAGGTTGAAAACAAGGATGGGGCAAATCTTTACATAGCCTCTGCTTACTGCGCTCATGATCGAGACGCGCCACCTGAGAGGGAAGCAGCTAGCTTCAAGGTCGTCCACCAACATCACCATTCTCACGCAGATGCCGCTATTTTGTTTATATTTATCATATAAAATGAATAAAATTTTTTTTTGTGTATTTATTGATCTTGAAAAGAATTATAACACGGCCCGACAAAGGTTTGTACACATGAGAAATTTCAATATATTCTGAAAATAAACACTAAAAAGATATACATACGTGTGTAGTAACGTAGCACGTCAGATTCTTTTTCAATCGATGCCACACCCTCCTCCCCCCCACATGTGAAAGAAAACTAAGTTTCATATCTTATCAACTAATTGACGCATATATGTAAAGGGTGTTTTTTTTAGAGGTATACAACTTCGAATTGAAATAAAACACAAGAAAATCGTTTTAATGTCCATGAATTTGGCTTTATTGGAAGGATAATTTTATGCCATTAATGTTTAAATATGATTTCGGGCATGTGGCCGCCGCGGCTGGCTCGAATAAAGCCAATTCTAGAGGTCCAATTTTCAACCACTTTTTCGAGCATATGGGGCCGTATGTCGGCAATAACGCCACGAATGTTGGCTTCCAAGTCCCCTAACGTTTCTGGTTTGTTGGCGTAGACGAGCGACTTCACATATCCCCAAAGAAAATAATCCAATGGTGTCAAATCACACGATCTTGGTGGCCAATTGACAGGTCCATTCCGCGAAATTATGCGCTCATCGAATGTTTCCTTCAATAAATCGATTGTGACGCGCGCTGTGTGGCATGTAGCGCCGTCTTGTTGGAACCACAACTCATCCACATTCATGCCATCCAATTCGGGAACAAAATAGTCGGTTATCATGGCTCTATACCGGTCTCCATTAACGGTAACTGACTCTCCAGCATTATTTCGGAAGAAGTATGGCCCAATGACTCCACCAGCCCATAGAGCACACCAAACAGTCAGTTTTTGTGGATGTAATGGCGTCTCAAGGGTCTCATGTGGATTCTCTTCACTCCAAATGCGGCAATTTTGCTTGTTGACGTAGCCATTCAACCAAAAATGAGTCTCATCACTGAACAAAATTTTGCAATGAAAATCAGCATTGAGATCAATCTCATTTTCGGCCCATACACCAAAATCACGACGCATTGCATGGTCTCGCGGCTTTAATTCTTGCACAAGCTGGATCTTGTAAGGTCGGAAGCCAAGATCTTTGCGCAAAATCTTCCATAAAGTTGATGGACAAAGCTCCAATTGCTGTGCACGGTGGCGAATCGATTCATTCGGGTCCTCTTCAACATTTTGCTCTACAGCGGCAATTGTTTCTTCGGTGCGCACTGTTCGACGTCTCTGCGGATGCGTATTATCACATAGAGTAAACGTAGTGCGAAAACGATTCATGGTTAACCGAATTAATTGCTCTGATGGACGATTATGTCGACCATAAAATGGTCGCGGTAAACTTCGCGAGCTGAACCATTATTTTCGAAATAAATTTGCACTATTTGCAAGCGTTGTTCTTTTGTCAACCTGTTCATGATGAAATGGCAAACCAAACTGAATATAAATGACATTAGAGTTGCCAGATTTGACCACAAAATCCCAGTTTTATCTCTATTCGAAAAACAAACCTCTAAAAAAAACACCCTTTATATAAAACTTGGTAAGTATATACAAAAGAGTAAAGTAAGTAAGTAAAGTAAGATTCAGTGAAAATATGGGCGGTGCCCCGCCTCCAATATGAGAACAGAATCAAATATTTTATATCTCAGCAACTGGTTAACGCAGTTGGATAACATTTGGTACATAAGTTTCCTTTAATTTGTGTAACGTTCTAAGCTTTGTTAGGTTTGGAAAAACTTGGTAAGTATATACAAAAGAGTAAAGTAAGTAAGTAAAGTAAGATTCAGTGAAAATATGGGCGGTGCCCCGCCTCCAATATGAGAACAGAATCAAATATTTTATATCTCAGCAACTGGTTGACGCAGTTGGATAACATTTGGTACATAAGTTTCCTTTAATTTGTGTAACGTTCTAAGCTTTGTTAGGTTTGGAAAAAGTGGGCATTGCCACGCCCTCTCATTTAGGAGAAGAATTAAATTCATTATATCACATAAACTATTTGACGCATATATGTACACAGCTGGCCAAAGAAATAGGTACACGCGCTAGTAAATTGTTTTCAATCAATATATCATCACTTATTTGAATCTACAAAATTTACCTTTATACAAGTTGTTCCGTTAATGATAAGCAATCGACTCGTAATGCGAATTCTAATTTAACGTTTTGTTAATAAGAAATATTTGACAAAGGGACAAGTCTCGCTTGGACAATAAAATAGGTACACATTGAGTTAATAATATTTTTAGTGTGTATAAAAGCAAACCTTTTTTGTGAATCATAAATTCAAAGTGTAGCTTTGGAATTTTTCTGTAAAGGTTTGTAAAATAAGTTTAATTTTGAGACCGTTTGCATTTATGATGAGTCGCGGCGTACTTTGCACTTCAGAACAAAAGCGTCTTGCTCTTAAGTTTCGTGCTGAAGAAAATGGGTATGGTGGTATAGCCAAAATTCTTGGACGCTCTTGAAACTTTGCGGTAAATGGCTTAAAAGAAGAAAAAAAACTTGAAAAAAAGGAGGAAAAGAAAAAAAAACCACACCAAGTGATGATCATTACATAAAGATAATGCCCAAAAAAAGACCCATTTAAATCTTCGAGGACAATAGCTGCCGAAATGGGCAACATACAATGGATGGCCATATTATTAGGGACAGTACTCAAATTTTTGTATTTTCGAGTTTAACCGAATTTTTTGAGCATGTAAATTAGTTTTCGCAAAGTTTTTTACTTCCCTTTTGCAGCTGGTACTATTCATTGTTATTTTTGGTAAGCGGCGATGTTAGTATGAGCGTCATATAATAAATAGGCGCAGTTAATTGAGTTTACTTCTCATTTGGTACGACTTTCTGTTGTAGTACAGTCGTTTAAAGTTTGAATATAAACCATTTTTTCGTAAGTTTTTCCTGTATGAAATATTCAAAATGTAAATAATGTTTCTTATTTAATTAGTTTTACTAAGTTTCATGAATTAATTTATATTTGGACAACGCTACTGAGGTATAACCTCAAAATTGCTTCATTTTAGAATGGGCAAGTCTTCAGACACGTTTCCAAGAAAATGTAGAGAAATACAGACGTGAATTTGTCACTCTACACACTCCCAAATAGACATAGCAACGTTTGAAGGTGTTTCAAGGTCGATTGTTAGCCGCAATAAACAAAAAATAGGTCAGAACGAGCCACTGGACGCAAACTGCGTAAGAGAATGTGGTAGAAAAAGAGTCACCGCACCTCGTACCGAAAAAAAAAATAGGGATATCAGCCTCTTAAATCGTAGGAAAAGTGTTGCTCATCTGACTACGAAGATAAAAGCCGGGGAATTCCCGTCTCCAAACAGATTGTCCGGTGGCGTTTGGCAAAAGAGAACCTGACCGCTCCTCGGCCTATCACAAAACCGCGCCTGACTAAAGCCATGAAGAAGAAGCGACTGTTATGGCGCAAACAACACTTGAATTCGGCTGTTGTGGATTGGAATCGAGTATATGCTACATTTTAAAATAGTTTGGTGCACGAATAACAATTTTTTTTAAATTTTAATCGTGCTTTACAGACATGCTTCTCTGACGAGTCAACATTTCAAATTTTGGTTGAGAAGAGTAAGTTTGTCCGTTGATACCCTGGTGAGCAGTTCCACCCGGACTGCATTCTAGAGAGGGTTAAACACCCGACTAGCGTCATGGTGTGATCTGTGATCTCAGCCAAAGGCATGGGACGTCTACACATCGTGAAAAGGACCATGAGGCAGGACAGGACAAGCGAGTACTTGAGACTCGCCTTCTGCCACAGCTCGAGGAATGGTTCCCTGGTAACTATCGTATGTTTTTATGCACAATTCGGTATCTAACAACAAAGCCAGAAATGCTATTGGATTTCTACCTGACAAAAACATAGGCGTTTTGCCTTGGCGGCGAACTTACCTGACCTGAAGCTCATAGAGAACATGTGGAAAAACTCCAAACGGGCGATCGCAAATGATTGATTACCACTACGCAGAAATTGATTGAAACACTCATCAGAGAATGACATCACAACACCGAACTCCTACAAATCCAAAAAAAATGTCTACAGAGCATGCCCCGAGGCATATAAGCCGTAATTGAAGCTAAGGCAAAGAGAATAAATAATAAAAAGAGATTTCATAGATGAGTCTATACAAAAAATGTTGCCTCGTTGCGGTGCCATCGACAGTTGGTCTAAAACTTCGCCGTGAAATCAAGATCCACAGGAGAAATTTTTTTCAAAAAAGTGGTCGAACGCGTCATAGAAAAGCGAAATTGAAAAAGGAGAATTAACTGAACTCGTTTTTCATTTTCGTTCGTATAGAAATTTCATTTTATATGTTAAAATAATTAATATCTATTGTTTTGGAACCTGCATTTGAGAAAATTCATTTGTATTGCTACCAAGCAACCAGCAAATCCAGAAGGAGGATTTTTATTTTGACTTCTCCAAAATAACAAATTTGCAACCGATCCCGCGTCTTTTGCGTTGTTGTTGTTGCCTTTTTTATTCCGAAAAATTCAGTTGAAATAATCCTAGCAAAATGCGTGTGTGTAATTGTTGTTGTTCTTGTGTAGTTTACAACCGATCCCGTTATTTGTATTGTTGTTGCTTTTTTTCAGCCGAAAAATTCAGACGAAAATTAACAAATATTATATTCCTGTTGTTTGCTTGTATGTGTTTCACATTTTGCTATTTGTCGCAACCAGAATTTTTTGCCAAGGGGGTTTTAATCTAATGAAATTAATCACTTATATTTTCATATTTTTTTGTTTTACTTGAAACAAATCATTAGTTAACACAACTTAATACCTAAATAGATTAAATTAGAATAGTTTAATCACTTGCATTGATTCGGCATTTAAAAAACCACGAAAATCAAATTTTGAAATACAAAAAAATTAAACTTTCTTTAAAATTAACAAAGAAACTAATTAAAAATGTTTAAATACACTGCCACTGCCGACGTGTTAGTTTTATTTGGGCTTAAGTCCTTGAAAATTCAAAAATATTTATGTTGGGGGCTACAGCCTCCTTGACATCTTGTTCAACTTCATGCGTTTTTCAGTTCAAACTGAAAAATAAAAATAATATTCATCTTGTTTGATTTGCTGAGCGCCTGCTTCAAACAAAAATTCTTTTGTCTTGCAGCTAGAATTGAAATCATTTTACAAATTTCAAAATATTCTTCAATTTCTATATTTTTCAACATACTCATGAAAATAACAATAAAGGTTACATTAATTTGTCCTATCAAAATTTGACAGCTAAATCTGGTTCCGTAGTTGTCAAAATCCAATGCAAAATGTAAACAAATAAATTGAGTAGAAACATTTATGACAGCTATGGAGCCAGATTTAGCCGTCAAATTTTGATAGGACAAATTAATGTAACCTTTATTGTTATTTTCATGAATATGTTGAAAAATATAGAAATTGAAGAATATTTTGAAATTTGTAAAATGATTTCACATCTAGCTGCAAGACAAAAGAATTTTTGTTTGAAGCAGGCGCTCAGCAAATCAAACAAGATGAATATTATTTTTATTTTTCAGTTTGAACTGAAAAACGCATGAAGTTGAACAAGGGGTCAAGGAGGCTGTGGCCCCCAACATAAATATTTTTGAATTTTCAAGGACTTAAGCCCAAATAAAACTAACACGTCGGCAGTGGCAGTGTATTTAAGCATTTTTAATTAGTTTTTTTGTTAATTTTAAAGAAAGTTTAATTTTTTTGTATTTCAAAATTTGATTTTCGTGGTTTTTTAAATGCTGAATCAATGCAAGTGATTAAACTATTCTAATTTAATCTATTTAGGTATTAAGTTGTGTTAACTAATGATTTGTTTCAAGTAAAACAAGAAAATATGAAAATATAAATGATTAATTTCATTAGATTAAAAACCCCTTGGCAAAAAATTCTGGTTGCGACAAATAGCAAAATGTGAAACACATACAAGCAAACAACAGGAATATAATATTTGCTAATTTTCGTCTGAATTTTTCGGCTGAAAAAAAGCAACAACAATACAAATAACGGGATCGGTTGTAAACTACACAAGAACAACAACAATTACACACACGCATTTTGCTAGGATTATTTCAACTGAATTTTTCGGAATAAAAAAGGCAACAACAACAACGCAAAAGACGCGGGATCGGTTGCAAATTTGTTATTTTGGAGAAGTCAAAATAAAAATCCTCCTTCTGGATTTGCTGGTTGCTTGGTAGCAATACAAATGAATTTTCTCAAATGCAGGTTCCAAAACAATAGATATTAATTATTTTAACATATAAAATGAAATTTCTATACGAACGAAAATGAAAAACGAGTTCAGTTAATTCTCCTTTTTCAATTTCGCTTTTCTATGACGCGTTCGACCACTTTTTTGAAAAAAATTTCTCCTGTGGATCTTGATTTCACGGCGAAGTTTTAGACCAACTGTCGATGGCACCGCAACGAGGCAACATTTTTTGTATAGACTCATCTATGAAATCTCTTTTTATTATTTATTCTCTTTGGCTAAGGGTGGTATCACCAAATATTAATGTTATTTGCATAAAATTTTCTAAGGATATGAATATTACCCTTACGAAAAAATAAATGAGTGTACAATACGAATTATGTTGTTTTTATTATCTAAATAGAATATTATAATAAAAAAAAATACTTACTAAGCCTAGCACCAATTATTTACTCAAAAAAATCATTTAAACTAGAAAATACAAAAATTTGAGTACTGGCCCTATTAATTTGCCACCCATTGTAGTATCTTTCCGAAATGTTCGATGAAGTTTAGTGGATGTAAAGCTTCCTGGTAGATTAGAGAGTAAGGTTCCACTTCTTCGTAAGAAAAACTTACAAATGAGGAAAGCATTTGCGAAAAATCATGTTTCATGGTTTGGAGAAGTAGGACCCAAAAAGTGGAGAAATATACTATGGAGTGAAGAAACTAAAATAAATTTGTTCTCCAGCGATGCTGCAAGGAATGTTCGTCATCCTAAAGGGAAGGATTTCGACCAGCGCTACTTAAAGAAAACCGTAAATCATGGTGGTGGAAACAATGGTTTGGAGATGCTTTTCCTACTACGGGGTAGGTCCAATTTTCCGTATTCAGGATATTATCATCCGATTTGAATACGCTGATACTTTGCCAACTGTTATGCTACCTTACGCATGTGATAAAATGCCCTTAATTTGGCAGTTCCAGCCGGATAATGACCCCAAACACTCTTCGAAATTGGTCAAAACTTGGTTTAGGGGCCACAATATTGAATGCTTGTCATGACCCTATCAATTTCCTGACCTCAACCTGATTGAGAATCTTTGCTCTGAGTTGAAGAATAGAATTTTTTTTTAGAAACATCAAAAGCGTACCTATTTTAATGACCAGATGAAATTTCAACGACGGATCCAATAATTTTATATAAGATCTTTTCTTTGTTTTTTTTTTAATTCAAACTGTTCCTTTTTTTTCAAAAACACTATAAACTTCATAATCATTACAAATTTTTTTCAAAAAAAAATGTAAATAATAGGATATTATTGTACTAAAAAGTTCACTAAAACTCTGGTGTACCTATTTTATTGTCCAGCTGTGTATATGAAGTTGGTGCTTAGGGGACGTCCATTAATTACGTGAGGTGTTTTTTTTGAAAATTCGGACTCCCCCCCTCTCCTTGGTGAGATCTGGCGGGACACCCCCCCCCCCCCTCCCATGAGATTTAAATTATAATTTTTAATGTAAATCCTATGCATTAAAACGTTGACGTGAGGTTTTCCTAGACCCCCTCCCCCCTTGGTGAGATTTGGTGAGATTTTGCCGGACCCCCTCCCCCCTATTTTAGCTCACGTAATTAATGGACGTCCCCTTATATACAAAAGAGATGCAAAAGTAAGATTCAATGGAAAGATGGGTAGTGCCACGCCTCCAAAATGAAAAAATACCAACATGTTTTATATCTTAGCAGCTATTTCATACAAATGAATGAAACCCGGTGATTTTAATTTTTCTCATATTCGAGGCGGGGCACCGCCCATTTTTTCATTGAATCTTACATTTGCCTCTCTTTCGTATATACTTATAGGTACCAAGTTTCATATAAATTCGTCATATAGTGTATGAGATATAATGAATTTAATTCTTCTCTTATATGGGAGGACGTGGCATTGCCCATTTTTTCCAAACCTAACAAATAAAATAATTGATTTTTTTTCTTGTAGTGGAGGCGGGGCACAGCCTATTTTTTCATTGAATCTTACTTTTGGCTCTATCTCTTATATGTATACATACCAAGTTTTGTTTATTTGCGTCAAATAGTTGATAAGATGAATTTTAGTTTTCTTTCACATGGATGTGGCATCGATTAAAAAAAAATTTGACGTGCTGGAGAAAAACACGTATAATTTTTTAGTGTCTATTTTCAGAATACATATATTGAAAATTCTCATGTGTACAACAAAAAGTTTGATTTTGTCGGGTCGTGTAATCACACCTACTACTGGGGGTGATATAATAAATTCTGAATAGCTTATTTTTTAGGCTAGAAAACAGCTTAATTAGAAATTAAAGTTAAATTAAGCTTACCATGTTCAATTGCATTTACTCTTCTGTTAGTTATTTTAATCACTTCATCCAAAGTGACAAATGACGTTTGCAGTGACGCCAACTCAACTAATAACTTGACAGCACTTTGATAATTTTTCTTCAATTTAGCCAACTGCTGACCACCACGCGCTAATCCGGCCAGCTCATATGTGTCTGCACCGTCCTGATAAGACTCGAAGACAGGTAATGTAACACCAGCTACGTTATCCTTCTTTGTGCGTATCTTAACTTGAGCCTTGTCAACCTTCTGCAATACGTCCTGATTAAAATCACCAGTGGTGAATTTCGCTTCGGCCAACGAGAAAGCAGCTTCCTTCATAACCTCACCCATTAAAGTTTTAGTCTAAATGTTAAATAAAAATAAATATGCTTTAATCATTTGGATGGTGCGTGAGTAGAAAGGGAAAAGTAATGCACCAATAGGCTTTTTTGAAGTGAAACTTCTTTAGTGGGGCTCATTTGAAAAATTTGTAACGCAAAACATGAAACGCTTTTTTTTAATTAGCTACATCAATAAATTATATATCAAAGTATTCAAGTATTCATCGAGCAGAGTGAGCTGAAATTATCAGCTTTGAGATCGGGTAATCAAAAGCTGAGATATAAGTGTGGAAAGATTTTCTATTTTTTTAATTTTGTCAAGCAATGCACTGATCAATTACAAAAGCCTTCCTATAGCGAGGAAAATTACGTTGTTTATGCGACAGCTTCGTTCGTTTTACCGAGTACCGATCGGAAATCGGGCAAGAGTCGACACACTTCGTGCGTTCAAAGAGCTTTGAATCAAATGCCGTCGCATAAGCTTACTTTATGTTTATTACGTGGACTTACATAAATACAATGAAAAAACAAAAATAGACGAAATTAAATAGAACAAAAAAATAAAACCTTAAGAAAACTAAACTGCGGTCGAATGCGATGAAAATGTTTATTAAAATGATAAAATTGGCATCTAGAATATATACAGCAGTAAATGATATATCAAATTAAATTACTCATCGAGCTAAGTGCACTAAAACTATTAGCTTCGAGTTTGGTTAATCAAAAGCTGAGGCATAAGCGTGGAAAGATTTGCTATTTCTGAACTTTTATCAAGTAATTCACTGATTTTTACCAAAGCCTTGTTGTACCTATTCTAGATCCCGTCAACTTTTATCATTTTAATAAAACATTTTCATCTCATTCTTTCGCAGTTTCACTTCTACCGCGTGTGAACTGCACACATGTTTTTTTTTAATTGTTTAGCTCATGGTGTAATAATAAAGGTGTAGCAATTAGCTCCGACGTTCATGGATATCGGCAATTTCTAAATTCATATTGAAATTTATTATCAATTCGACTTCATCATGTTTCTTTTTTTTTTGACATATCGTTGTTTTGATAGTCCGTTCACCAACTTCAAAACAAGTTTTTACTGAACGGCATTTTTGTAAAGCGCTTCAAAATTCTAATGCGAAAAAAAATATTACGTTAAATAATGCAGTGGTTTTCATCTGACAGCGATGTATCTTTTTCTTGTTGCAATAACAACAGCAACTACAGAGTAAAGCTCGAACACACAGATCGCACTCTGCTCACTATATAGGCCCAACCCATGGTGTAATAATAAAAGTGAAGTAATTAGGGATAGTAATGCGTACTGAAGTAGAGGCCATTTTGAAAGCGTGAGAGTAGATCGCCTATTTGCTTTAACTTTGACATTCATAACATCTCAATTGCCCGTTCAGAAAAGTCAAGCGCTTAGATGAATTGCAGCGCTTAAGCTTACAGTCCTTGATGTTGCAAACTACTTTATTTCTGAGAAATTTAGTCACCGTTGTAGTTATTTAATAACAAAAAGGACTTAACGCTGTCGGATCGAAACACGTTGCACTATTTCGCGTAATTTTTTGTTGGCATCACAATTTTTCAACGCTTAACACAAATAATTCTCACTAAAAAATTGCTTAAAGCACTTCAAAAATGTTGAGGGTGTTGAACGGGCCGTGTAATCGAAATGATATGTCAAAAATATAACGAAACACAATAAATTCGAATTGATGATAAATGTCAATGGGAGTCTATTAATGGCTAAAATCCATAAAATTATGAAGTGTCATAATTATACAGAAAAATTGCTCAAAAAGCTAGGGTAATCGCATCCTCCATTCATATTGAAATTTATCATCATTTCGATTTTATCCTGTTTCGTTTTTTTTGACATATTTATTTGGCCCGGTCAGCAACTTCAACATTTTCGTAGCGCTTTGAACAACTTTTTACTGAGATGTATTTGTGTTAAACATTTCAAAATTCTGAAGCGAACAAAAACTTACGCTAAATAGTGCAGCGGTTTCAATCTGACAGTGATAAGTTTTATTTTGTAATTGAATAACAACAACAGCGACTAAGTTTCTCAGAATAAAAGTAATTTGCGCAACATAAGCAGCATATCGTTCAGAGGATTTTCAAGAACTTTATGCTTAACCGGCAATTTATCAAAGCGGCTAACTTTTCCGAACGAGCAATTGAAATGTTATGAATGTCAAAGTTAAGGCAAATAGGATGACAACCGATTGAAAATCGATTTGATCTCACGCTCTCAAGATGGCTTCCACTTTTGCACGCTTGGCTCTCGCTGTTACTCCACCTTTATTATTACACCGTGGGCCCAACTAAACCATGCATGCCTTAACTGAAGTCAGCTTATGCAACTGTGCGAATACACATAAATCGTATATTAAAACTACAACGTACTTAATAGCTTAAACAGAATTCCGGCGTAAATGCCGCGACGGCTGCCGGTAGAATTAGATTTGGTTTTAATTTTACCGTCGCCGCACGTACAGGTATTTGGATGATTTAGCCGGCCAAAAGTGATTTTTCTAAACACAAAGCAGGTTGATAAAAATAGGTTTACAATGCAGTCAGATATATTTGTGGCTCAACCTTATTTTGCGTTTCCTGTAATTCGCAGCCAGTGACTGTCTGTTATGTTTCTTTGTTCAAATTGTTTTTAAATATCTGCCAAAGGTTTTGTTTGTCAGCACGAAGGCTTGCTAGGTGACTGTTCCACCAGTAAACGTATTTTCGAGAAGTGTGGGCTGAAGAAATACAATATATGGAATAGACTCAGCTAATAAGTTTTTGTGAAACTTTGCAGCTTCTTTATTTATATTTAGTGACATTGGGTTGTTATCTACTTTGCTGCTTAGAATATCTTGAAATTTTTTCCAGTTGGCAAGTTCTACTTTAAACCGTGATAAGTGTCTGGAGCAAGTTTTACCCAGTAGATTTTGAAGAGGGTCTTGTAGGGTGATAAAAATTGGAAAGTGGTCGCCACCGTGGAGGTTCGTTTCTACATTCCAACTTAGGAAAGGAAAGAGGTTTGCGGACGCTAAAGACAAATCGACATGGGTAAACGTCGATTGAGTGGAAAAATGGGTTGGAGAACAGTCGTTAAGTAAGATGAGATTAGAGTGTGTTAAAATTGTTTCAATAACTTTGCCTCGAGAATTGGTAGTAGGGGAGCCCCAAAGAGTACTGTGTGAGTTGAAATCGCCAAGAATAATGATATTAATTGTGTTGCGGTTATTATATAACGCAAATAAGTCTGAAAGTACTATTCGTTCATTTGGTGGTATATATAGAGGTATGATAGTAAGTTTAATAAAAGTTGAAATTTCGACTTGTAAATTTACAGGTGTAGGAACAAAATTATGTGCCAGAGAATTCTTGACTAGAATGGATGTGCCACCCTTAGCCCTTGTAGTGTTTGAATGGTTGATGTTTGTAAAGCTATAATTATTTATTTTAATTTGATATGATTTAAGATGAGTTTCTTGTAGTGCAATTATGTCGGGTGAGTGTGTTTTTATCAGAAGCTGAAGCTCATGTAGATTGTTTTGGAATCCGTTTAAATTCCATTGAAGAATTTTAAGGTCCATCAATCAGTGAATTAAAGAATATAGTGACATACTCGTAAAAAGTAAAATTAAATGTACTTTAAAGAGTATTTAAATCATTTCATCTTCTGATAAAATTGAAGAGGAGCTAGACAGACGTGAATCTAATTCAAATCGTCTTGCAGAGATAGGTTTTGATGTGAAGGCAGTATTGTTGATTATATTTGAACTTGTGTTATCGGTTTTGTTTTGATTGCTTGTTAAATGTGCGGATGTAAAAGAGTTTTTGTTTGTATTAAAATTTGTAGTTGATGTATTAGAAACCGGTATTATTGGATTGTTATTGTTGTTGTTCATTTTTAAAATTCCATGTCTTTTCCTTTTGCTTGGACAGTCTTTATTGTTGGCTCTATGCTCATGCTTGCAGTTAATGCATTCAACTTTTGTACACGGGATTGGGTCGTGGACACCATATGAGCAGACTTCCATTTACTTTAATTTTTGCATAATTTTTTGGTGTTCCCAAGTTGATAGCAATTTTTGCATTGTAAGGGTTGTGAAATGTATGGTTCCACTTTAAATTTTAGGAAACCAATTTGTAGCTCTTGAAATTTTACCATCAACAAATTTAGTAATTTTTCTACAATCAACAGCCAGCTGATCTTGGAGGCCATCTAAAATTTCTTCGACTGACAAGTTCATTAAAGGAGGTGCAAAAATTACACCTTTCACTGTATTGAGTGTCGGATGAAAAGAAACCGTTATAGGACAGACATTAGATAAGTGTGTAGCCTTCAAGAATTTATTTGCTTGTGTTTCGTTTTTTGTGAGTATAAGCAGGTCACCTTCACGCGTAAATGATATTTTTCTGGTGATTCGGAAGAAATGCTTTCTAAAGCTTCCGACACTAGAAATATATTTAATGATTTTAATGGAGTATTTGGACACGAAACTTGTTTTGAAGTAGGCTTAAGTATGCTTAAAGCTGGAAAATCATTTTTATTATGCAAATTGAAATTGTTCTTTTTACGCTTTGCGGCCTGACTTATATTAGATCCATCGGGATCTAATATTGCAAAATAGTTCCCTCCAGAAGAGGAGCCCATGATAACACAGCACTAGTCACAAAATGATTTTATTATTTTTTTTACACTAGTAAGTCAAATTAAAATTCTATTATTTTTTTTTATCAAAGAAGATGGAAAAAAGAGGAGAGCGAATAGTAAATAACGACAGTTCTCTACGAGCGCACGGTACTGCCTGATTTTAATAATTTTAACCACGTCTTTTTTCTTTTTTTAAATTTTTTTAAAACATAGCCTGAAATCACTGCTTTATCACTGTACAGCATTAAACAAACATTTAGAATCAATTTTCATTTTAAAATAATTTTGGCCAGCTAATTGTGTTCAATACCTGTATGTGCGCCGTTGAGAGAGTAGAGAGTTGCGCTCTCTTCTCTGATACGATTTTCACAGCAAAAATTTTACGCTGGCGGTATTTACGTCGTATGCCAGAATTCTGTTTAAGCTATAACAAAAAGTTTCGTTCAATTTCCATAAGTGTCATTTCCTTAACCCATTAACGCCGACGGGTGCGAAAACGCAACAAAAAACATAGATGCAATTAAAAACTCATAGCAAATTTTAGGTGGTTGATATCGCTTAGCCGTCTTTTGATATCGATAATACATTAATGAGCCCACATATTCAGCCTGGAGAGGTAAGTCGTACGACGTCATCTACTTATTGATAACTGCATCGGCAGGGGCTGGTTTTCCGACATGTGAAAAAATTACCATTTTAACGTAGAAAAAACACAGAAAAAAAATATTTAAAAAATTAGTGATGATGGGATTCGCTAGCCCTTGGGCCTATGTACATCTCATAATAATTTAAAATTTTTCCATTTTTCCACAACCACTCTTTCCACTAGTAAAAATGTACTCACTGACGCCGACGGGTGCGAAAACGCACCACACCCTACATGGGTTATGGGTAGGGGTAGGAGGCTGATTTTTTGTGCGCGGAATACGAGTGCTCTTAAGGCATCCTCCTCAAAGTTTCAACCCTCTATGTCCACGAATAAGGGAGCCGGCGTTAATGGGTTAAGGAAAGAACGAAAAAGATGTTGTCTTATTAGAAGATTCGGACTCAGAATATCTGTAAGTAGGTTTTTTCATTTAGATATATGTGCATTTCCACAGAAATTAACATTTTAGCCGGCCACGTTTTCGATTTGTTTTTGGAGCACATCCTTCAGCCATGGTTTTTCTTGAAGTTATATTTTGAATTAATATTCAATTTTGAACTATTAAAATTCACTAATCTGTTTTTTTAAAATTGAATTTAAAGTAAGAAATACATGTAATTTTTTGTTTTTTAAAATTGAAATTTAATGTTGAAAATTAATAAAATAGTTTTACATATTCAAATTTTATAAAGATCACTTTTTATGTTTAATAAGGGGAAAAAACGAATTGTTCTAAAAAAGGCTTGTTGTAGTGACCGAAAAAGCAGCCCTGATGAAGCAGTCAAAAAAACTGCGAAACGTCGGCAAATAAAAAGAAAATTATTTTTTTTTTTTTTAAACTCAAAAAAAGTTTTTTAAACGGTTTTTTATTTTATTTTTTTCGGTCACTACCAGAGAACTGCAGCAGTCCACCGTGACAATAAGTACACCGCAAAAATGTTGCTTATTTTTCATACCCGAGTATGCAAAACACCGCCACAAAAACTATGCGGTGTTATTTTTACTTATAGCTCTGTTATACTTACACAATGCGATCGGAAAAATACTTATCACTTTTCTCTTTACGCATTTTTGTACTCATGTGAAGGGCGACCGCAAAAAGTTTGTGCCTGTAAAAACCACCACCTAGTTGCTGCAATACGTTAAGTATAGGGCGCTTTCGCATTCGGGTAATTTTTTTGCTTATGCTTTGTGCAGTGTTTTTCGAAAAATTGTTTCATGCGTGCTCGGGTGTGCAAACGAAAACGATGATCAGTGTTGCTACTGCCAACAAAATAAAAAATGCCCCAAAAATTTGTTCGAAAATTAACACTTTTGATACAATTGTATCATTTCGGCAACACTGAAGAGGATCGGCGGCTGAGTAAATGCGTACATAAGTAAATACACAATTACTCTAAGTGTGTGTTTTATTGGCACCGCATATTTTTTTTACTCGTACGATTTTTGAGAAATACGACCGCCGCACGACAACGATGTGCGAAAAAGCAATTCAAGTGCACCAGCTACACAGCAGTTATTATACTTATATTGCTATGAGTATATATTTGCATAAACTGCATGTCTTGCGGTGTGTGTAGCACCGCAACCCATTTTTGAGCGAGTATACTTAGGGTTGTGAAATTAGAGACTCTTGCAGTTCTCTGGTCACTACAATAAAACTTTTTTAGAAAAATTCGTTTTTTCACCTTATTAAAATAGTTTTACGTTAATTTCATATAATATTCTGTTTTTATCCTGTACAAATATTCTGAGCAGTGTATAATAACACCATAATTTACACCGTAATTTACACCGTAATTTTTAAACTGATGCACCGTAATCAAAATCTGGCCGCCTTCGCGCGGTCGCGATGGTACAGCCTAAAGTTTTCAAAATTTTGTGAACTAATACTTTAGCTTATTAAATTATCTTTCATATGACATCTATATTTTGGAAATCACTTCAGAATTTCTCCAGTTATAATGATTTTTTCAAAAATATTTTGCATTTCGAAACGTTTAGGGTGTACCTTCGCGATCGCGCCAATTCTGCCAGATATTGATTTTCTTATCTTACTAGTACTAAATTAGAAATATGCAATTTAATATAATATACACAACAATTTGATTGACAGTTCAGTGATGCCACGCTCTGCATTTGCCAATGCTCTTCCCCACAAACTGCACGAATAGTAAAATATGAGCTATTTTATTTTTTTTTTATTTTTAAAATGGTCATAGATTTGGATTTGCATATTGTTTGTTTTAAGTATCTTAATTAATGTCATTCAATAACTTGTTTGTTTGTTTGAACAGAGAATAATTTATATATTATTTTTATTGAGCTTACTGTTCGATATGTGTGTGTGTCAACACAAAAAAATTACACTTAAAAAACATAAATAAAAAGGAAAAATGGTCTAAAGCTAGTTATACAAGTTTCGTCTTCTGCTAGAAAGACTCATCAGTAACTTCTAAGCCAATAAGCCTTATATGTTTATTTTCTTGTATAGATCTGTTAAGAACTCAAGCAAAAAAATTAAACAAAGAAAGCAAAAAACTCTTTTTTCCCTTTTATTTACGTTTGTTATTGTAACTCCTTTGTTATTACACATTTTCTTGCAGGCGCTTTGTTGTAAGCTTCGTTGGCGAGTCAAAACGAGGTAGCAAGTGCAAATAGTATAATAATTCGGCAGGCTCTCCGATAGGTAATTTGTTTGTTTGTTTGAACAGAAAATAATTTATATATTATTTTTATTGAGCTTACTGTTCGATATGTGTGTGTGTCAACACAAAAAAATATTTATAGTATAACTAGCTTTAGCCCATTTTTCCTTTTTATTTATGTTTTTTATGTGTAATTTTTTTGTGTTGACACACACACATATCGAACAGTAAAGTAAGCTCAATAAAAATAATATATAAGTCATTCAATAACATTTTGTGAATGAACTCCGTTTATTTAAGAAATATAAGAAATAAAATTTATGTAATTGTGGGAATTTTCCATATAGTCCGGGATAAATTCAATTTTGTCGGTAGGCGCGTTAAGTATTTAGGTCATATTATTGACAAAAACGGTTCAAAGTGTAAAAGGTCTACAAGCTTTTCTTGGGGTAGTTAATTTTTACAGACGATTCCTACCGAATGGTACGCCTTAATATGAACTGCTCAAGGCAAATTATAGTTTTTAGTGGTCAACAGAATGTAGTCGCGCGGTTGATAATTTAAAGGCGGCACTAAAAGCCGATCCGTTTTTCATTTTTTATTTTTTTTCATTTTATTTTTATTAAATCAATGGAACATAAAGTAATTTCCTGACTAGATACAATGGTACATAAAGGTTAAACATAAATCACAGGTAATTAATTATACAAAGAATTTATTAATCTCTTTAAAGTAATTCTAGAATAAATAAAATCTAAACTTATAGAGCTAGCAATCAAGTTAAAATCATTAAGAGACCTTCTAATAGGTGCATTTGAGGCATAATTCGTTCTACTAAGCCCAACATTAAAGTATCGAAGTTTCTCAGATTTTTAACCGGTATATTGAATCCAATGGATTCGAGGAGAAAAGGGCAATCTATCCTACCACAAACCATATCATACAAAAATGTTAAGGCAAGGATACTTCTTCTATTTTGAAGAGTTTTAAGATTGATAAGCTTACACCTTGCACTATACGACGGAATTGGGTCATCAAAATTTAGGAAACGTAACGCATAACGAACAAAAGCTTGTCAAAAAATATCATAATTTTTTGTACGGCCGACACTTCATTTTAGTAACGGGCAATAAGCCGTTGCATCATATTTTTAACCCCAAAAAAGGTATTCCGCTGATGACGGCAAGCAGACTTTAGCGCATAGCACTTTCGTTATCAGGATATAGTTTTGATATAGCAAACATCAAGTCAGCAACCAATATTGCTGACTATTTTTCAAGATACCCAGTTTTTGAAGAAATGGTTGAAAATTAATATACCCATGGCGTATATATACATAAATTACGTAGAACAAGTGGGTAATAATAAAGTAAAAAATGACAAATTGTTACAAACTGTATGTGAGTATGTGAATTCGAAATGACCCAGCAAATGTAATGACAAAGAACTGCGTCCATTTTTTGATAGGCGTTTAGAACTATCTATAGATTCCCAGTGCTTATTTTGGGGGTATAGACCTGTCAGCCCTAAAGGGCTTCAAAGTGAGGTAGTGGAATTTTTACACGCATCACATATGGAAATAAGTAAAATTAAAGCCATGGCGCGTGAGTGTTGTTGGTGGCCTGGTCAAGGAAAAGACTTAGAGAATAGCGTGAAAGCATGCCATTCTTGCTTAATGATACGCGCAAATCCTGCTAAGCGAGAGTTGAAAACTTTGGAATGGCCGAAGAAACCATGGAATGGGGTACATGTGAATTTTTTGGACCATTCATGAATAGGTGGTGCCTTTTCGTAGTATATAGTTATAGTAAATGGGCTGAGTGCATCGATATGGGAAAAAATACAACGAGTAAAGCGACGATAACCGTGTTAAAAGTTTTATTTGCACGTTTTGGGAAACCAGAAACACTGGTATTCGACAACAGAACTGCTTTCCTGTCAATAGAATCTAAAATTTTTTTGAAAATGAATGGTATTCATCACGCCACAACACCTGTCGGTCATCCTGCAACTAATGGTTTAGCTGAAAACGCGGTAAAAATGCTACAAAATGCTTTAAAACGAGGTTTGCGTCAGGCAGGAAGCAGCACAATTTAGTGACGTATTAAACCGATTTTTATTGGACAATTGCAACACTGTACATTGAGCACTGGTGCATCGCCAGCACAGCTAACGTTTGGTAGGCAATTGCGAACGCGGCTAGATATATCAAATCCTAAAAGAACAGTTGAGAACAAAGCTGAAGATTCTATAAGAAAAAAAGTACAGAGATAACAAGTCAGAAAAAAAATTATCGTGGTTGTAAGAATAATAAGTTAAAATCAGGTGACTTTATAATTACTAAAGACTTTTCAACTCTAGGTAGAGTTTCTTGGGCAAACGCTGTCATTATTAAAAAGCTTGGAAGACAAATTTTTTTGATTAGAACAAGCAACGATACCCAGAGAGTATGGAAGAGGCACGCAAACGAAATAGTTGTGTGCAAAAATAAAAATTAATCGGGTATTCGTTTGCCGGGTATGTTGTCTGACCCAATGGAAAAATAACGGTAGCAGAAAGTTTTCGTGAATGCTCTGCAATTCAAGCAGAATGCCCAAAAGATTCACCATGAGCTGACAAAATAGATAAATTTGTTTCAATTGAAAAACAGTCAACAGTTAACAGAAATGAAAATGAAAATCAAGATACTGTTAAATATAATTTGCGCAGCAGGAAGAAGACTAAAGAAGTAAATGAATTTGTAATTTGATCTTGAATTTTATTTTGTAAAATGGAAGGATGGACGATTAAAAAAGGGGGGTATTGTGGTATGTTGAACAGTGTAACATACTTGCTCTCCTACTCTCTCGGGTAGTTGAGTCCACTTTCAGCTAAAGATAAATATACTCGTAAATTAGTCGTCTATCCACCGTTGTACTGCACATGTGTACATCCTAATAAAGTAATATTTTAAACATTAAACAAACGACTTAAGTTATTACATGTTTAAAACAAGTTAACTAGAGCAGCGGTCACCAAGGATTTTATTTCAAGAGTGCAACTAGTACAATCATTTGGTAGTTTTACCTGGAAAGTTTTCCGGGAGTTTTGAAAATGGGTAATTTTTATAGATTTCGATGTGCTCTTTCCGAATATCAATTTTGCTACCTCGTATTGTTGCAGCTCGCGCCGCCATTTTGGGATAATGCCACCAAAAATCAGTTTTTTAACAATATCTCCTTTCCGACTCATTTAACGATAAAAACATTTATATAAAAAATGAAACTAGAGAAAATTACCTACAATTTATGTCCTGCTATGGGTCTATCACATCTTGGTATAAGTATGAAGGATAGCAATTTAAGTGTTTGTGTTGTATAGACCCAAAGACCCAATACTCTGTAGTATCGAGAGATGAGGAGGATTGCAGGAATGAAGACGATTGCGATGAAACACAAGATAGCGATGAAGAGGAACCAATAGGGACTTCTTTTGAGCAAACGCATGATGATGTCGAGACCGAGTAGGATAATTACATCGCGGATGATGTGGAAAAAATTTCGATCTGTGACGTTTTAATCGGTTCTAAGGACAATGAACTCGCAACACCTGGTCCATCAGGAACAGCGAAGCGAAGGAGGGTGCGCTCAGTTTTGAAATACTAAATTGCATGTGGGTTAGGCCTACTGGGGATACCACGACAAAAAAAACGCGCCGCTTACTCTACCTCAAGGTGGTGTGGAAATGAGTGTTTTGGCCAAAACGCATGTGGAAGTACACTTTGCGACGCTCGTACGCCAAAACTATTAATTTTACGAAGAAAAGACCCAGACATATACTGTAGGTAATTTCCTCTAGTTTCATTTTGTATGTATATGTTCTTATCGTAAAATGAGTCGGAAAGGAGATATTGTTAAAAAACTGATTTTTGGGTCCATTTTTCCAATATGGCGGCGCGAGCGACAACGAGGTAGCAAAATTGATATTCGGAAAAGGCACATCGAAATCTATAAAAATTACTCATTTTCAAAACTCCCGGAAAACTTTCCAGGTAATCTCTTTTTTTTTAACCAAATGACTGTACTAAACAGCAATTACAGCAAAAAACAACAACAACAAATCGTTGTCACACAAGTGAATTTATATTTATAAATAGCTGGTGACGAAACACAACGCAAAATTACCAACAACAAACAAAAATTACCAACAATAAACAAAGAATAGCAAGAATTGTGCGCAGTCGCAACCGATACGTACAGCTGTGTTCACGAAAATAGTAGTGCCGTTGGATCCTAGGTGTTTTACTATCAAATTAAATGATGAGTACAATTTTCATTTAAAGTTTTGAAAAAATAGTAATGTATATTCATTTCCGAGAATATTTACAGCTTCTTTTGTTATAAACTTTTATTTATTGTATCGCAATGGCTTAATTAAAATAAAATTCAAAAATAATGCTGTTCACGAAAATAGTAGTGGTTACTAAAATTAAAAAAAAAACCGACACAACTTAATTTAAACTACATGTTACACGTTATACACGTTTCTTTGGGTCTAATATTTAGTGATAAACGCCTTATTGTTTATTACGACTTTGCATCGACGTGGAATAGAGTCAATAAACATTTGTCACAGCTGTGTTCTACTTGATGGCTTTGCTTTTGTTACGATCCGTTTGATATCTCCTCACAAATTTTCTATCCGATTAACGTCCGGAGATTGAGCTGGCTAAGGCATCACGTCGATTTTTTAAGATACAAACATTTATAAGCTAGTTTACTAGTGTGTTAAGGATCGTTATCCTGTTGAATCGTCCATTTTAAAGGCATTTCCCGACTGGCATACGGCAGCATTACATCCTTCAATAAATTAACGTACACTGCTTTGTCTATAATAGCTTTGATCAAATGGATAGGGTCAATGCCAGTCTAGCAAAAGTAAGCCCATACTATAATGGTCAGTCCTCCATGTTTAACTGTCTTGGCAGTGTATTTTGGGTGGTATTCTGTGTTTGGTTGACGACAAACATACTGTCTGGAGCCTGTTCCACAAAAAAAAAAATACTTTGCTATAGTACGTTGCGCCACTCTTCGGCAATCCATTTAATATAATCTTTTGCAAATTGTATTCTTGCAACGACGTTCTTCTTCGTCTAAAAGTATACCTTCCTGAAACTTCTTGTATTCAAATTATTTTCCATTAGTCGACGACGAATTGTAACAGCACTGATCGACAGATTTGACTGATTTTTAATCATTTTTGAGGATGCCGAGGGCTTAGTCTTGCAATATCGTGCACTTCGTCTGTCGTCTAATAACGAAACCTGGCGCTTACCACCACGATTTTCAGGTTTCTTATAACAGGTAATGGCATTAAATATCAGGGGCAGTGCATCCAACCATATTTTCAGTTTCCTTGAAGGTCTTGCTCTAATTCCTTAGCCTAATTATTGATTCTATCTTTTCAATTCAGCAATTCTTCCTCTACCCACTAAAAAAAGGAAGAGTACTTCGATTGCAATAAATTCATATAAACAAATTATTGAATTACTTAATTACACTTACTTATGGCGGCTTTCTAAAATTTTTATTTTTTTTTCAGCTAATTATGTAAAGTATTACTATTTTAAGCAGATTTTTGGTGCAAATATGTAAATGCATCACAAAAAAGACAACACGAAACAATAGTAACGGGATTTTCTGTTCTTTTTATTCAGTCCTACGAAAATTTTACTAAGGAGTTCAATTTGTAAGGCAAAATATTTTAGAAAAGAGATTTAAAAGTCATGTCCTGCAACACTATTATTTTCATGAACACAACTGTATTTACCAACAACGACAAGCAAAGCAACCATTGCTTTATAAAAAATTTCATAGAACATTTTTGGTTTACTAAGTTCATAGACCAAGAGCCAGTGACGAACAGACCTTCGTCATTTTATAAAAGCTGAAAGTTTCTCTGTGTATGTCACTAATGGAGGTAACAACAATCCCCGATTATGAAGTTTGGATAACGGTTACTTTGGAAGACAACAGGTAGCAAAGGTGTAAAAAATTGCAGGTAACTTTCGTCATTTTATAAAAGCTGAATTTTATATATAAGGTGTAGTAAAAAGAAATCCATTATTTTTGTATGAAATTGAAGGGTTTATTTAGTATATATAGAATGATTCGATCTAAGTCAAATATGCGCCATTTTGTTCGATAACTTTCTGCCATTTTGAAGGTAATTTTATTATACATGTCTTATAAAAACCCTGGTTCTTATGATCAAAAAACTGTAGCAACCGATTTTCATAAACCTCTCTTGAAGCAAATTTTTCACCAGTAAAATCGTTCGCCATGGACAGGAAAAGGTAGTAATCACTTGGTGCTAAGTCCGGACTATATGACGGATGCATAAGAACCTCCCAACCGAACTCCCGGAGCTTCTGACGAGTAACTAACGACGTGTGTGGCCTGGAGTTATCCTGATGAAAGGTAACTCCTCTTCTACTGGCCAAAGCCGGCCGCTTCTGAGCGATTGCTTCCTTCAGACGGTCTAATTGTTGACAGTACACGATCGAATTAAGAGTTTGGCCGTAGTGAAGTAGCTCGTAATAGAGGATTCCCCGCCAATCCCACCAAACACAGAGCAAAACCTTCCTGGCAGTCAATCCTGGCTTGAACACCGTTTGCGACGGCTGATTGCCATTCGACTACGACTGTTTTCGCTTGATGTTGTCGTAAGTGATCCATTTTTAATCACCAGTTATCATCCGCTTCAAAAATGGATCGATTTTGTTGCGATTCAGTGGCGATTCACAGGTAGAAATTCGTTTCATTAGATTTTTCTATGTTAACTCGTATGACACCCATACATCGAGCTTTTTTTGCATCCGGCCTTATTCAAATGGTTCCAAACGGTTTTTTGTGGAATGTTCCAGACACCTTAAAGGTCTACAGTAGCACAGTATAGTTATATGGTAGAAAGTGTTCTACAATAAATATGGGGCCATGGACTGACTCAATTCCCAAAAAGTCCTTATATTCCTTTATCTATGCAAAAATAAATAGTTCATTATTGTAAATCTATCAAAAAAAAATGTAAAAAATAATTATTGTGATTTCGACCGACGACAAGGTGCAGAATCGTCTTGAAATATGACTTTTGCTTTGGTCAAATGGGGGCAATAACAAGATGTGGGGTGGGAGAGATTCTTCTTCCGGAAGGTTATGTGAACTCCGCAGCTTATATTGATATCGTAAAAAACGGCGTTTTACCTAGCATCGACCGACTAAGCGAGCACGTAGCAAAAGTCATATTTCAAAACGATTCTGCACCTTGTCATCGGTCGGAATTGGTAAGTGTCCCACTCACAATAATTATTTTTTACATTTTTTTTGATAGATTTACAATAATGAACTATTTATTTTTGCATAGGTAAAGGAATAGAAGGACTTTTTGGGAATTGGGTCAGTCCATGGTCCGGTAACAGCCCCGACATCAATCCTATTGTGAATGTTTGGGCCATTTTAAAACGCAAAGTGCGCCAACAAAGCCCTAATAATATTCCAAAGTTAAAGGAAATAATTGAATCCACTTGGTACAACGATATTTTAATGGAATTAATACGGAAACTCTATGAGAGCATGCCTTTTCGAATGGAAAGCGTCATCAAGGCAAAAATAGGTCCTACGCGGTATTAAAATTAATTTTATCGTATTACATGAAATAAATAAATAATTAAAGAATATGTGAGAAATTAAAAATGCGTAAAAAAACTACAAGAAACAATGTATTTTTTCATATAAATAAGTTGTAATTTCTGATTATAAAACTAGCAATTATGTGTTTATTTGGAAAAGGTTCCTAGAATTTATTATTGTTAGGTGGACAGTTTTGAAAATACTCAAAACTTGTCCCTAGTAACAGTATCTAACAAACTTAAAACCGTTAAACAAGAGTAGATATTATTTTACGCATCAAAATATAAAACTTCTTGCAAAATTCAAGTCTGCGTTTTTTTTGACAGTGAGTGTATATGATTATCCACACAGTGGATAGGTTTGTAAGGAACTTCAGCCATAAATCTATATATGGTATAAATACGCAGTTGGTAAATGGTCGCACCGCTTTTTCTCAGCCATTACACAACATAATCGCTTAATCGGTATTTTTATCGCTTACGTAAGCTTTGTTCTGATTCCACCCTTACAAATTTTTATTTTGGCATATGCCAATCCAAACTTCAGTATGGCATATGTTGTTGGGGTGGTGCCTCAATCAATAGGATTCGATCACTTCTAATCCTTCAAAAGTGCGTGATAAGGAAAATATGCAATGTAAATCGTCGAGCTCATACGATGGAATTTTTCAGGCTGCTAGAAATTCTTCCAATAAGGCAACTTTATTATTTTAAAGCTTTAAAAATATTTTACCTTAGATCTGGTTACTTGCATAGTCGCGTCTCTGACAATTTAGCTTGCGTAATAACTTTCGCTCTGTTGTCGAAATTCCATTTGCTCGGACAACTCATTTTCGTAAATAAAGGTGTAGAACCTTTATGGCATGTAAATTGTTTAATAGCCTTCCTTATTGTATTCGTGTTATAAGAAATTTATCCGCATTTTTAAAAAATGTTAAAGCCTTTCTTTTAAGTTTCAACCATTTTGAAATCGAGATTTTGCTGAGACCTACACTATAATTGGACTTATCTATTTGTTTCCTTTTGCTTATATGACAATTTTCAAACTGAAATTGCCACTCATGATTAATTGAATATGTTAATTTTTTTCTCCTAATATCTGTATTTTTATATTTTATCTCATATTTCTAAAAAAAAAAAATCCAAATTTGAATTGCATACCCAAAAATTTAAAATTAAATTACGTTGTTACCCCATAACACTTTATATATTCTGAAATTATGTTTAAAATGACATTTAAAACTATATTATTTATTTTTATATTAATGTCATACTCTTTTTTTTATACAAATGCTATTGTGAATTCTTGAATTAAATCTTTTGTAAAACTATTGTATCAAAAAAAAATGCACGAATAAAAATCTAAATCTAATCTAATCTGAATTTTTTTTTTGTTAGAAAGGTTGTGAAACGAAGGGGGGACATTAGGGTGGTTCAAAATGCAATACATGTGCCAATTTTTGGTGCTCAGGCCCGAAAATATATCTTTAGCCCATGGAGCTATTGTACCAAAAATTTCAACCGAATCGAACCACGGGAAGGCGTGTCAGGGGGTCGATTTGTATAATTTTTGTGCATTTTCGAGATTTTTTAGTATTATTTCTTTTAATTACAAAAATATCAACTTCGAGGTATATTCGTGGTTATCATTTTTTACGAACTCAGTATGATGTGAAATATGTGTGAAAATTGTAAATGAGAAAATCGCCACAAATTTGAGTATTGATTCATTGATACGAATGTGAAAAATGGTAAAAAAATCTGCAAACTTCCACTTTGCCCGTTCGAAACCATATCTATTTTATACTTTTCGGCCACGGCACTATGTGCAATCGATTGGTAATCTTTTTTTACACAGAAAACGATGTGTCAAAGATTTTTTGTACCAACGATTTGATCGGGAGAAATATTTGATTAATAAAAGCAAGCATTTTCGTCATAAGAAAATAAAGATTTTTATTTTATTTTTGTTTAAGAAACGCTAATATTTCACATTTGTTCATTTTGTAGATTTTTTCCGGTGGCCGCCAAAGGCCACTTAAAATAATTTGTAAAACTGATCTTAGTCCTTCATTATCTGTTTGTTGAAATTTTGCAAAGACCAATTGCTCTTTCAGCGGTGTCATTCAAAACATGGATTTTCTGGAAAAAGGTCCCATTTGCTGGCCAAATGACGAATCGTAAGAGTGTTCGGAGATTGTGGCCCAAATATTACATATTGTGACCGACACCGCAAAAAGAACGATTCCTCTTGTGTAAAATTTCAACAAACAGATAAGGGACCACGAAAATCAGATTCACAAAATACTTAAAGTGGCCGCCGAAAACCGAAAAAAAATCTACAAAATGGACAAATGTGAAATATTAGCGTTTCTTGAACAAAAATAAACTAAAAAACTTTATTTTCTTATGACGAAAATGCTTGCTTTTATTAATCAAATATTTCTCCCGATCACATCGTTGGTACAAAAAATCTTTGACACATCGTTTTCTGTGTAAAAAAAAGATTACCAATCGATTGCACATAGTGCCGTGGCCGAAAAGTATAAAATAGGTATGGTTTTGGACGAGCAAAGTGGACGTATATTAGATTTTTTAGCATTTTTCATTATCGTATCAATGAATCAATACTCAAATTTGGGGCGATTTTCTGATTTATAATTTTCACACATATTTCA
This sequence comes from Meiosimyza platycephala, assembly GCA_963662105.1. Classification (NCBI taxonomy): domain Eukaryota; kingdom Metazoa; phylum Arthropoda; class Insecta; order Diptera; family Lauxaniidae; genus Meiosimyza; species Meiosimyza platycephala. Next base: position 62,621,422 of record OY759208.1, read on the forward strand.
CATCATACTGAGTCCGTAAAAAAAGATAACCACGAATATACCTCGAAGTTGATATTTTTTTAATTAAAAGAAATAATACTAAAAAGTCATCCCGAAAATGCACAAAAATCATACAAATCGGCCCACTGACACGCCTTCCCATGGTCCGATTCGGGTGAAATTTTGGCACAAGGGGTTCATAGGCTCAATGTATGTTTTCAGGCCTGAGCACCAGAAATTTGACGGCATTTAATTTTTCCATACGATTTTGAACCAGCCTACCAGGACATGTATACTTATTTTTTCAATAATATGCTGTGCCATGCCTCTAACAGGAAAACGTTTCCACGGCTAAACTAATGGACCGATTTTAATGAAATTTGGTTTGGAGATAAATTGAACCCTAAGAAAGGTTTTAAAAAAACTTTGATTTCTTTAAAGAGGCGTGGCACCGCCCTGAATGTGAAAAAACGCTGTCTCGGCTGAGCCGCTCCAAGGATTTTGTTGAAATTTAGTATGGAGATAGATTGATTGTTGAGTAAAATTTGATTTTTTTTAGTGGGCGGTGCCACGCCTTTTACAGGAAAATACATCGTTATTGCTAAACTAACGAATCGATTTTTGATGAAATTTTGTTAAGGAATAGATTGAACACTAAATAAGATTTCTGAAAACTCAAATTCTTTTAAGTAGGCCTGGCAAGCAATGGACCTATTTTAATGAAATTCGGTAAAGAGAATCTGAATCTTGAGGAAAGGTATTAGTTTTAAAGTGAACGACACCACGCCCCCAGTAGGAAAATATGTTTTCGCAGCTAAGCTAATGAACCAATTTTGATGAAATTTGGTATGAAGATAGATTGAATCCAGAGGAAAGGTGGAGAGGTTGTGAGGAGCAGCAGTGTAGAATGTAATTTTTTCCACGACTAAAATTATGAACAGATTTCGATGAAATTCGCAACAGATTTAGATTGAACTCCAAAGGAGGGTATTAAAAGCTCTGTATTCTTTAAGTGGGCGTGGAACCACCCTTAGTAGGAAAAAGCGCTGACACATTTGATCCGCCAGTAAGTAAGCATTTTTGTGTTGAGTGGGCGGTGCCACGCCCGTAAAATGAAAAAAACATTTTCTATGCTAAGTTAATGGACCAATTTTGATTAAATTTGGTACAGAAATACACGAAAAAAACACCAACTCAAATTTTATTAAAAATTAATAGGAGATTATAAAAATTAAAATCTGAAAACAAATATTACTTTTTTATAGTAATAAATAGAAAATCCTTATTAAAAATTCTATTCTAGTTTGTAAATATTTTCATTTTACATTTTTTAATAAGTGCATATTAAAAATTATTTTCTTCATTTTAATTATCACCTAAAAACTTTGAAATTTTACAAAGAATTTATTAAATTTTAATAAATTGCCACATTAGAATTTTTATATATTTCATATTGTAATATATGATTCCCGCTTTATAATTTTTAAAAAGTAGTTATAGAAAAATTATTTCAAGATTATTAATTTTTATTATATTGAATTTTATTTCTCTTTTGTGTTTAATTTGTACTCTGTTTGAGTTCTCAACATGTTCATGCAAAAAAATAAATATATAAGGCTTTCCAAACTCTTACTAATTGGCTTTGAAGTAATGTGTTGAACAGAATTGGGACGGGGTCGCGAAAGCGGCAACGGAAACTCGCTGGCCGTCCCAATTTTGTTCAACACACAAAAAATTTTAAAAATAAATTTCAGTTATTATTATTTCATCATAAAAACTTTATAATGTACTTTTTAAAAAATAGTACAGTCCTTTTAAAATATAATAAATTATTGCAGAAATTTTAAAATCTACTTTGTAAAAATTAAAAACTTGCATTCGAAAAATTAATGCCTGCTTGATGCAATTTTTATATTACGCTTAGTAATTTTTAATAGACACTCGAACCGTTTCTAAATTACTAAATTACCTACTAATTTTTCTTAAATTTTGATTAATATTTACAATAATTTCGAGTTTCGTTTTTTCCGTGTAGGTTGAACCCTAGAAAAATATATTTGTTTCAAAGTGTACGGTGCCACGCCCCAATAGGAAAATATGTTTTCTCTGTTAAACTAATGGACCGATTTTGATGAAATTTGCTATGGAGATAGAGGCCACGCACTTTACAGATTTCTTAGCTAAACTAATCGACTGATTTTGAAGAATTCTGGCATGGAGATACATATGTATATTTAATGCTGCCAACTGTACTTATTTTAGGAGTACAATACTACCTTACAGCTGTCTGTACTTATAGAGATATTGTACTTCCATTTGTACTCCTGTTTGCGTTCAAACACTGAGGAAAGAACGTAGATGTAAGTGGACTTAATGAAATGTTAGAAGCTTTGATGCAGCATTTTCTGAATGCTAGCAATATCATTATTCTGTCAGTCGTTCAGTGACGCTCTTTTTGCCGCTTATTGTAATTTTTGGGTTCGGTATTGATTGATATTTTATTAAAAATTAAAAAAATGAAAGCGCGGCGTACTAATGTTTTTATGTGTAATACGTGTAATTCCGAAATTAACATTGCAAATTGTAAATGTACTGCTTTTTGCTGGTCTAGAGTTGGCAGCGTTATGTATATTGAACTCTAAGGAAGGGATAGGGCAACATGATACCATGATTTTTTATTTTTGGAAGCGTTGACAAAAAATAGCTGTTTCTTATATCATTTTTGTAATATTAAATACCAAAAAATTGGTTGAATTTTAACTAATGGGCGAACTCTAGTAGTAATAGTTGCGCTAGACTCTTGAAATTTGGTAGGGAATTTTTTTTTAGGTGAAAACAACAAAAATTTCTGAATATGAAAAAAAAGGTTTACGGGCACACCTTCCTCCCATATAAAGGTTAGATATAAAGGTTAAATACGTAGTTGAAACCTTTTCTTCAAAATGGGCATCAATTTTCATTATTTTGAGAATACGTATTTCAAAAAAGCTGAAAATTGTGTGATATTTTTAATAGTTTCTAAATTATTGGAGAAAAAACAAAAACAGTGGCTATAAGTTGTAATGGAAGTGCATGTACTTTGGACCATTTTTGAGAAAATTATTTGCTGTCACCGAAAATGGCTGATTTTTTTCTCAGACGTCTCTACATTTTAAACTGATATTTTCGCTATTATGGCATGAAGACAAAAATCCACAGTTTTTTTTTCAAACCCATGTAAAAGACTTTCTTTAGAATGCCAAAGTGGTCCAAGGTACAATGCCTGATTGCAACAATCTCCTTTCCTCTGTACTAAACTTACTTTTTTTATGATCAATTTTGGTCTGATATATCAATATAGTTATTCCAGATAATCGGCGCTTAGCTAAATGGCGAATTAAATTTGCTTTTGCGATGCTGTGCTTTTTAGCAACAGATCTTTCACTTAAAACATTTTGAATTACCTCCTTTACATTTACCGTAATTTTTGCTCCGAGCAAAAAATCATAATAATAATAAAAAAAAACTCAGTAGGTTTTGTGATTATAATAAAGACATTTTTGTCTACAAACTAAGACAGAAACCAATATTTGCAAATTACAGTGCGGAGCGGCCTTACAGTGTCAATAATATTACCAAGGACTTTGCAATAGATTTAAAATACGTTGTAAACTCTATGATTACTACAAAATTGATTCCGTTCAGAAATGCTGAATGGTTTAATATTGACCTACAAAATATAAAATCTACAAAAATAAGCCTGTATAGAAAAGCTGCAGTAACTAATAATGAATATGATTGGTCAAATTACCGTAATTTAAGAAATATATATAAACAGAACATAAGAATTGCAAAGTCGAACTTTATTAGAAGAAAAATAGACTATGCCCACACGCAAAAGAACATGTGGAGACAACTGAAAAAATATATTCTCAACAAAGAAAAAGATATAATAGTCGAAGTGCAATTTACAAATGGGTGCAATATAAATGACAGTGCAATATTATGTGAAGAGTTCAATATATTTTTTTACAAAGTATTATAGACCTTAATCAATCTGTGGTATCCTTAGAATACGTAAATTTAATTGAAGAGTGCAATATAGACTTTAAGTTTCGTGTGGTGCAAGTCCCAGATATACAGAGTGCAATAAAATATGTTAATAAAAAAATGACTTAAATTTAATGAATGTTGAAATGTTCAAAGATGCTATAGATATAATTCGTCCTGTTCTTTTGCGTGTTATAAATTTATCATTGCTGACTGGTATTTTCCCAGAAACATGGAAAGAACCGTTAATTGTACCAATCAAAAAGGTTTACGATGCGAAAACTTTTAATGAGTATCGACCCGTAAACATGATGCCAATATACGAAAAAATATTGGAAAAAATAGTTCAAGTACAATTAAAATAACATCTCGAAATTAATAACATCATAACATTGCATCAGTCTGGATTCAGAGAAAAGCATTCATGTGAAATTTGTGTTAATTTTGTATTGAGTGAATGGAAAGAGAACATAGACCAAAAAAAAGTAGTGATTGCGGTATTCCTAGACTTTAAAAGAGCTTTTGAAACTGTTAGTCATGACATTGTGCTAAAGAAACTTGAAAAATGTGGAGTTAGGTCTGTGGAATTAAACTAGTTCAGAACATTTATCACTGGAAGGAGCCAACGCACTAAGGTGAATGAAAATGTATCATCCCCACTAGAGATCAATATAGGTCTACCTCAAGGAACCATACTAGGTGTTGTATTGTTTTTAATTTATATAAATGATATGATAAAAGTGGTAAAATTTTCAAAACTTGTGTTATTTGCCGATGATGGACTTTTATATGTGTGTGGAAACGACATAGAAACTTGTATAAATAATATAAACAGTGACTTGAAAGCCATAAGCGAATGGTTAAGAATGAACAAAATTTACTTAATACGAATAAAACTAAATACATGGTACTTGATACAAACGCATCCCAAGCATATTTCACTTTAAAAGTTGACAGCATAGAAATTGAAAAAGTTGACGTTAAGCGACCATATTGAATATACATGTGAAACAATATCGCAAAAAATTGGTGTTTTGAGGAAAATAAGGAAAAACTTATCATTGAACTGTGCTTTGAATATTGCAGTAGTGTGCTGTTTGTATGTCCCTTGTATCAAAAGAACAGATTGCAGGTTCTTCAAAACAAAGCTATAAGGATAGTGTTGAAATACGACAATTCCACCCCAATAGCATATATGTTAAACTTGCTAAATTGGCTAAGTGTTAGTCAGAGACTTTTTGTGAACGCGATGATATTTATATACAAAATGAAAAACGGATTGTGCCCAACGTATCTAAGTGATAGTATGAGAACATATAAGGTGTAGTAAAAAGAAATCCATTATTTTTGTATGAAATTGAAGGGTTTATTTAGTATATATAGAATGATCCGATCTAAGTCAAATATGCGCCATTTTGTTCGATAACTTTCTGCCATTTTGAAGGTAATTTTATTATACATGTCTTATAAAAACCCTGGTTCTTATGATCAAAAAACTGTAGCAACCGATTTTCATAAACCTCTCTTGAAGCAAATTTTTCACCAGTAAAATCGTTCGCCATGGACAGGAAAAGGTAGTAATCACTTGGTGCTAAGTCTGGACTATATGATGGATGCATAAGAACCTCCCAACCGAACTCCCGGAGTTTCTGACGAGTAACTAAATGACGTGTGTGGCCTGGAGTTATCCTGATGAAAGACAACTCCTCTTCTACTGGCCAAAGTCGGCCGCTTCTGAGCGATTGCTTCCTTCAGACGGTCTAATTGTTACAGTACACGATCGAATTAAGAGTTTGGCCGTAGTGGAGTAGCTCGTAGTAGAGGATTCCCCGTCAATCCCACCAAACACAGAGCAATACCTTCCTGGCAGTCAATCCTGGCTTGGACACCGTTTGCGACGGCTGATTGCCATTCGACTACGACTGTTTTCGCTTGATGTTGTAGAAAGTGAATCATTTTTCATCACCAGTTATCATCAGCTTCAAAAATGGATCGATTTTATTGCGATTCAGTGGCGATTCACAGGTAGAAATTCGTTTCATTAGATTTTTCTATGTTAACTCGTATGACACACATACATCGAGTTTTTTTTGCATCCGGCCTTATTCGAATGGTTCCAAACGGTTTTTTGTGGAATGATCAGCTCCTGTGCAATCGAAACAGTGCTTACATGACGGTCGACTTCAACGATTTCCATAATTTTATCGGCATTTTCGACAATTGGCCTTCCGGAGCGTAGTTCATCTTTAACCTCAAAATTACCTGAACGGAATCGACGAAACCAAAATTGCGCATGGTTGGCTGTTACAGTATCAGGACCATAAACACTGTTCACATTTTCAGCCACCTGACTTGCATTTTAGCCTTTATCAAAGAAAAACTGTAAAATGTAGCATATTTTCTCTTTGCAAGGGTACATTTTTGGCACGCGCGCAAACGAAACTAAATCAATCAAATGCAAAACTGCAAAAGAAGCTTTTTTAGTACTAACTGTAATCTTTACAACGACATCTATTGTAAATCAATGGAACAAAAACTAAGTCAGATACAGAGTACTAAAGCCATGTATTGAGAAAATAATGAATTACTTTTTACTACACCTGATATGACGTAACATTTTATAACTTAAGAAGAGTCGGCGATATTAGAATACAACGAGCCCGAACCACAAGAGGGTAACGAACTATTATTTATATAGGCTTCCAAGCTTTTAATAATTTGCAAACCGATATGAAAAATGAAATGCGATTAAGTGCATTTAAAAGAAAAATTGTTGAATATGTCAAAAATAACGAAATTTAGATTATATAAATATGTACATAGTTATATAGAAATAAGAATTAAAAATTAGCATAACTGAAAATTAGGAAAATGTTAAACAAGTTTGTAATTTAAATTATGTATAAATGGCATTTATGCTAAATAAAGATGATCAATCAATCAATCTATTCTGAAATACATTCTTTATGTACACAGAAAAACTATGTGATTAGGACCGGTTCAAAGTACATTCCCTGCATTGGTCCAACGCACACAAAATTTGCAAAATATTAAAAAACAATGATAAGATTTTAAGATAATTAACTTGGAGAGAAGCATTAGGTAGTTATTTCATCGTTGATCCTCAATAAAGCAAAATTACACAGCTCGTATGTCGACCTTGAAAATTTGCCAAAATTTACAATCACGTGAAAATTTTGTCTAGCTCAGTTGACGAAAGAACGTAAATTAAAACAACTCTTGTGGAGCGATGCTGAAATTTGTTACATAAATAGAGTAAATTGTACTGTTACAATTTAAAGATACGCGCTCGCAAACATGAAATATCGCGATTGGTCCAAGGTACATATACTTACCCTAATAATAAGGCTAGACTTTTGAAATTTCGTACCGATGCTTTTTAGGTCAAAATAATAAAAAATTTGGGAATATGAAAAATACGGCCTCCGGGCACGCATACCTTTTCAAAATGGGTATCAATTTCCTTTAACTTGGCAATGCTCATTTCTAAAATGTTAAAAATTGTGCGATATCTTTTATAGTTTTCAAGTTATTGGAGAAAAACCAAAAACGGTGTCCATACCTAGTAATAAGAGCGCTGGACTCTTGAAATTTAGAACAGGTGTTTTTTTAAATTAAAGTACACAAATATAAATACAGTAATCCCCGATTATATGCACGCCGTTTATAAGCATTTCTCGCTTATATGCATCAAAACTTGTGCAATTTCATTTCTCCATTTAGATTTGTTAACACTTTTCTCCTTTATAGGCACACGCTTATATGCATTTCTCGGATATAAGCCCCAAAAAATCTCCAATTTTTTCCTCCATTTACGCTTATATGCACGACAGGGAAAACATTTTAGTTTTTTATTTTTTTTTTTTGTCAAAAAAATATTGATAACAAACAATCGTGTCACTCCTATTGTAATGTCAAATGTGCTTGACAGTAGCTTGAAATGCTGGGAAGAGTTAAATGAAATGAAATTGTTGCCCATATTTTGCAATCGGATGATAAAAAAGAGGAAGATGAAGAAACAGACATTGCAGCTGAAATAGATCCAATTCCTTCATTGAGTGCAGCTTTGGCCTCATTAGACACGCTTCGAAAGTTCCTTTTGCCACTAAATAAGTTTACTGATGAACTTGTTTACATTGAAGAACATATTTTTAAGGGCTGCAGTCATATTCAATCCAAGATTACTCGTTTTTTTTAAGAAAGAATAATTTTGCAATTCTATATAATAGTATGTAGATTCTACATGATCACATGAACTTTGTATAGACATATGTACTATATACATATATATTTTGATTTACTTTTAATTTTTTTACTGGAATACATATTCATAAAATATAAAGTGTTAATTTTCACAGCTTTTTGCCTTTAAAAATATTTTTGTAGAGTTCTAGTTAGTTGGCGTTAAGTAACAGCATAAATGAAACTACGATTCTATATAAGCATATTTGGTAGATGTAGCCGAATTTTTATATATGCACTTTTCATGCATATAAACGAGTTTTTTTATAAGCATTTCACGTTTATAAGCACCAAAAATCAATCATTTTCAGAAATGCTTATAAGCGGGGATTACTGTAGTAGTTCCAATGACCTTTCGACTGACCACGAAAATCAATAATAAATCTAAGATATTTTTGTAGATGGATACTTTTAATATATTTCAGAAAGAAAGCTGAGGTCAAAAAATGCCGAAATGTTCAAAGTAAAAAAACGCTCTTGGGAATACGCGATATCAGAGTGAAAAAACCATTTCCTTTCTAGAAAATCAAAAGTAATTATCTCCAAAAAATATGTCAAATTTTTAATTTTGAAGAATTCAGGTCAAATTTTAAAATTTTCGAAAAACAATAACTACCATTCAAAAGTCCATCAAAAATTTATCGAAAGCACTTAAACTAAAATTTTTAGAGTAAGTTCAGGAAACAAATTATCTACACAAAACAGAGTGGCAACCAAAAATTTTGAATTACCATCCCCCTTACAGAATAATATACATATTGGGATATAATTACCATCCAATAGGACAACACTTTACACAATTTTGAAGTTAAGCGGTTATGTTGGATTTGTATCTTAGGATGTTTGACATAAAATGTGTCAAATGTAATATCATTAAAAAACATTTATGCATTTAAAAAAACACCTCTGGAGATTTGTTTTGCATATATCGACTCTAGTTTAAATAAATGAGAGTTTAAAAAGTATTTAATCAATTGTTAATCTTAAAATCAAAATATATTTATAGTTATTATTACTACAGTTATCTTATTATTAATACAATTTGCTAGTCTGTAAGGATTTTGTGTCTATAGACTGAATAAATTGAAATTGAAATTAAATGATTTCCTCAATGATCGCCAATTCAAATTTTTGTTGTAGCTCACTTAATTAAATATGGTTAAGGCCATTGGGAGTACTTGTATGAATATAGTTAATTTTTTTTTTTGCTATTTGGAGGCATATGGTAAATTTAATGGAAAAGTTAAGATTTATTTTTCGAGGTTAATTATTTAAAAAATGATAAATCCATGTGAGCCAGCTTAATCAGCCTTGTTATTGATTCCTTTTCGCGACGATTGGTCAAAGTACGTTTTGGTTAGCTGGCACGAACATGTCAACTTTGATTTTTTCAAATTCATTTCGTTAAGTTACGGGGCTCTTTTTGAGTACATGTTCGTAGTCGTGAGTTTTTGCAGGCACGTTGTTTATTTAAAATTTGTGGATTTTTTTCAGTCATTTCACTCCTTACTTATATGATTACAATTTCTTTATAAAAACATAAAAAGTCAATGAAATACAATCATATACGCCTCAAATATGCATTCTGCATACATATAATTTATATAATAATTAGTCAGCTTTCTGTATTCCGGACAAATCCAGTTATCCGGACATATCCCGAAACTTATGTACGTTCGTTACAGAATCAATTGAAAAAAAAATTTTTCAAGGACGTTCATAAAAATTTCAAGTTTCTATACCAATACATAAAATTCCTCGAAATTTTCGTTTTCAAATAAGACAATAAGTTTCACCTTTCAATATCTCAATCGGAACATTTACAGGCAAATATCCTCTAAGCGAGGACATTAGCACATTGTAGAGGATGCGAAGGCATCCGACCAATAGTGATGGTAACAGCGCCCATATATGTACATATTTTTACATCAAAAATTACATACACAACCTAACACGTAGTTTAAAACCAACAATTTACCTCAATGATTTTTCCTAAAATCATACGAAAACGCATTTGCAAAGCATCAGCTTTCTTTTTCAGTAATCCATGACCCTTCTGAGCACCGGCCAAACGTGCCTTCATCAACATTTGCGCACTGTAAATAAACGTAGAGTTAAAATTGTAGATATCCACACTTTTGGCGAACCTTACCCTCGCGATGGGAAAATTGGTAACCTTTCTTTGCCTGACATTTTAACAAATTTTCCAGCTTATTCCACGAACTTTATTAAAGAATTTAAAATCTTTTAATATATTTGCGAAAATATAATACAGACAAAAATATACTCACGCGGAAGAAAAACTACAATAAGTCAGCTGACAAATATCTTATGACTCGATAACAGTGTTGCCGCAGCACTTAAAATTTAAGAAGCCCTGGTATGCCAAAAATGTTCCTTACACCGAGAAAAAAAGGAACAATTTTACTTTAGGGCCAATGCACCAATATTTTTTTTTTTTGAAGTGAGAACTTCTTTAGGCACGTTGTGCGGGTGAGGAAAAATGTATAAACTGGCGACAGGCCACCGACATTCATGACGTCACAATGACAATATTTTTAAAATTATGTAGCATGCTTTTAGGTCTATGTTGATAGATCAGTAGCCAAGACAACAACCCTGTGATGACGTCATGGTTGTTGGTATATGGTAATTTTAGAAATTTGCTGCGTGCTTTTGGGCATATGCTTAAATTGAGTTACGACACAGGATGACACTGGATTTTAAAAGCTGAAAACTTGACATTAGCTTTCCTCCACGTCATCACCGACACAGGATGACACTGGATTTTAAAAGCTGAAAACTTGACATTAGCTTTCCTTCATTTATTTTTTCTTTACTGGTGTGAAAGAGACAGCCATGAGTTGCTTGGTGTGGTGAAAATTATTCCATAAACATTACAAAACATCATGAAAACAAATTTCAATTATATTATTTTAAGTTCTCACTTCTGTCGGCACTCCCAGAGTGCAACCCGCCGTTTTTTTTGAAACATGGAGTTTTACCCCCTAAAACCGAATCTGGAAAAAAAATGTCGGTCTCTTATGGCTTCCGAGATAAAATTGGTCAAAGTTTGAAAATTCCATGTATCCCCCCCTTGCGTATATAAGTTGGATAAAAATTTTTTTCAAATTTTTTATTTTGTTTTTCGATAAAACACGTCAAAATAAATCGAAAATGTTAAATGTTAGTGGTATCGATACCACGCTTGATTTTCGAAATATGGATACTAAAAAATCCTATAGTTTGTCCAACACCGTATTCGGTAGCCACAGTAACTATAAATCAAAAGTAGGGTAAGTGGGCAGCCTGCGGCCGCTTTTAGTGATTTTAAACTCCCAAAAATCCAACACCGGCTTCGCCGCGGATCAGTCTATAAAATATCCAACACCTTTTAGTCACAGAAGTTCATATTGATCATATTAAAAACACAACTAACACTTTTAAATAACTCGCTTACTCAAAAGTTAAAAAATAGGAATTTGAACATATGAAAATGAATTCGCGGAAAATCATACATAATTAAAAGTTAAAAAATTTGAATTTGAATATGTAAATACTTACGTGTGGGTTGGAGCAAAATGTGAATTTTCGAAACTTTGAACCGCTACAACTTCTAAGCCATTTGAGATAATTTTTTTTTTATCACCATTGCATTTAGGGCCCTTAATTACTTAATAAACGCATTTTGAAGTGGAAATAAATGTGAAAATTAATGTGAATTTTTGAAACTTTAAACGGTTGTATATTCTAAACCATTCGAGACCGACAATTTTTTTAGCACTATTGGGATCAGCCCGCTGCAGCGCCCCAAAATACATAATACAAAATTAAAATTTTAGTTTCGGGCTCCCTAATGTAAAATTGTGCCAGAAAAACTAATATATTTGAAAAAAAAAATGTCGGTCGGATTTAGTTTCGGAGATAAAGTCATCGGACTTTTCATATAGCTTTTATGAAAAGCAGCAGAAGTTGGGAACCCCTACATAGATTTTCAAAATATTCAAATCATATGAAAGGTATTTAAATATAGTATAAAATGACAATAAATATTAGAAATTCTTCTTGTAGTTTTCGAGATAAGAGGATTTTTGTAAAATTTTGATCTTTTTTTTCTAAAAACAGTTATTTTTTCCAAAAAATGTATTATTAACTCATAATTTTTTAGCATCACAATAAAGCTTACTTCATTTGCTTTAAAATGATTTATCATTTTGTATAAATTTTTTTAATATTAACCCATTTTTTACCAGAATGCAAAAATATTAGTTCGTAAAATTGGAACAGGTTTACTTTAGCTCACATTTTCCATTTGTTTTTTTACGGATAATAGGGGGTAAAAGCAAAAAAAAAATAATAAAAAAAAAGTGTCACTCGGATTTAGTTTCTGAGACATAACCATCGGAAGTAACGGATATAGCTTTTGTAAAAATCATTATAAGTTGGGAATCCCTGAATGGATATAAAAAATATGGGTGGCAAAAGAAAGATAAATTAATGGCCTACAATAACGGTGAACGAAGTTTTTGAAATTTAACTTATAATTTTGGAGATATGACGATTTTTCTGAATTTTTTTTTAAAATGCCGTTATTTTTTCCAAAAAATGGCCGAATAATCTTTAAGTTTTTTAGCTTTTTAAGAAAGCTTAATTTATTCCCCTTAAAATGGTATATCATTTGTTTTAAATTTTTGCATATTTACCCCCTTTTTGACCGAAAAACAAAAAAATGTATATGATGAATTCTTATGAAAACTACAACAACAAATACAAAAGCAATTACAACAATAACAAGAACAGACACAAAAACAATTACAATAACAACCTTGGTATAAATTATAAAATAATAAGTTCAATATTAGTTTTAATATAGTGAAATGAAATCGCGCGCCCTTTTTAATAAAAATGTTTCTGTTTTATATAATTACTTGAATTGTAAGGTTGTATTTAAAAGAGGTTTTTAATAAAAAATTTTCTGTTTTATAATGATAATGTTTTATATAAAATTTTATAATTACTTGAAATTTAAGGTTGCCTCGAAAAAAAGGGAAGCGCCGCAGACGAAAACTTTATATTAAAAAACGCGCGCGATTTTTAATTAAAATTTTTTTGTTTTATAATGATAATGTTTTATATAATTTAATAATTAAATGTAAAATAGCATCGCTAGCGTGCGTTTGTGGCAAGTGTATAAGTATATATTAAGGCTCGCTCGGACCTCCTCCATATTGATAAAAGCTCACCCTTAAATTCATTAATATATCCATCACCTGGTTCGGTGGCCACAGTAATTTTACTTAAAAGTAAGGGTAAGCGGGCAGCCTATGCCCACAGCTCAGGATTTAAAACTCCCAAAAATCCAACACCGGCTTCGGGGCGGCTTTCGGCCGCTGAACAGTCTAAAATATATCCAAATTTTTACATTCCGGTAAAAAATAGGTTAATATTAAAAAATTGGTACATATGATACATCATTTTAAAGCAAATGAAGTGAGCTAAAAAAATTATGAGTTAATAATACATTTTTTGGAAAAAATAACTATTTTTAGAAAAAAAAGATCGAAATTTTACAAATATCCTCATATCTCGAAAACTACAAACGGAATTTTTAATATTTATATGGTGATTTTATGCTATATTTAATTACCTTTCATATGATACCAATATTTTGAAAATCTATATGGGTGTTCCCAACTTATACTGCTTTTTAAAAGGGCTATATCCGCAACTTCCGATGACTATATCTCCGAAACTAAATCCGACCGACATTATTTTTTCAAACATATTATTTTTTCCTATAGCACTACTTCTGCTAAAAAAGTTAAAAAATTTGGAGCATTTGGGCTAAAGTAAACTTAAGCCAAAATTTCAAATTTTACTGTCCTAATTTATGAATTGTGGACAGAACAAAATTTTGACAAATAATTTTTTGACAGTGCAAGCAATTAAAAATGTCGGCTGCAATTTAATTAATATCTATTTTTATTTATTTATTTATTACGGTCAACCTACGGTGACCTTGATCAAAAATTTACAAACATAAACTGTTTTACAACTTAAGAAGTATGGAGTAAAAAAAAAATTATTTTTTCCTTAAAATTAGTATTTTAAACAATTTGAAAAAAAAAAACAAAAATATGTTTAGTTGCTGATGAACTTAACAAATGTAATAGCCAGAACACAATTGAGGCAGCAGCCGCACAACTGCAGGGCAGCAAAATCTGTCAACATGAATATTATAGAGATATTGTTGTTGCTTTTTTTCAGCCAAAAATTCAGATTAAAATTGGCATATACTTAGTATATTCCTGTTGTTTGCTTGTATGTGTTTCAGATTTTGCTTATTTTCATGAATATATTGAAAAATATAGAAATTGAAGAATATTTTGATTATTGTAATATTGTAAAATAATTTCAATTCAAACTGCAATACAAAAGAATTTTTGTTTGAAGCAGGAAGCAAGATGAATATTAATTTTATTTATCAATTTGAACTGAAAAACGCATGCAGTTGATCAAGGGATCAAAGATGCTGAAACTCTGACATAAATATTTTTGAATTTGCAAAGGTTAAAGCCCAAATAAAACTAGCACGTCGGCAGTGGCAGTGTATTTTGACATTTTTATTTAGTTTCTTTGTTTAATTTAAAGCAAGTTTATTTTTTTGTATTTCAAAATTTAATTTTCGTGTTGTGGGGCTGATAGCTTCAAGTGGTTGTGAAAGTTCTTTGGATGGACAAAGTGATGTACCATAATATTCTGCAGAGAAATATGAGGAGCTCCACCATAAAATTAAAGTTTCCTGGGAATTATTACTTTCAACAGGATAACGATCCGAAGCACACATCTCATTTAGTGCGCGAATGGGTGATCTATAATGCACCGATGCAGCTTAAAACTCCTTCGCAATCGCCCAATCTTATCCCAATCGAGCATTTATGGAATGAAGTTAAATTGAGACCAAGAGAAAGGCATTGTTCGAACATAGAAGTGCTCAAATTAAAAATCAAAGAAGTTTGGATCAGTATTCCGTCATATTTCACAGAAAAAGTGATAAAATCTATGCTCCAGCGGTTGCAAGGTATCGTAAATGCTCAAGGAGGCAGCACAAAATACTAGAGATTGAGTTTGCATTGATTTTGTAGTATTTTGGCAGGATTTAGAATGATATTTATTTATTTTCTTTCATATGTATGCTCAATTTCGTGCCTAAAAATTAAGTATATATTTTATTTTGCTATAAGTTTTTGCTTTGTTACTTATTATTATGAATGAAATGTTTACGTTTCAAACTGCATTTTTTTTTAATAAAATTTTATTTTTTTTGCCTAAGCAAACAATAGGTCTGTACGAGCCGGAAAAAATAGGTAAATATTTATAAAGTCTTACCACAAAAAGTGTACCATCCGGAAATATGTGGTGGTTGAGAGAGAAAAAATGAGAGTAAGGAAACAGCTGATCACTTCTCCTCCAAGAAAGAGTTTTATTTTTCACCCAGACAAATTTCTTCTTCTTCTTAAAATATGCCAATAGGGGAGTTCACACTATCCTTCATGCTGTACAGCATGGCTTGACAAACCGAATAACTGTAAATTTCGTTTAGCGTTCAAGTGCTAAACAGAATTGGAACGTGCGATATAGTTACCCAAAACTCACCGAAACAACATGATTTCTTCTATACGTTAGAGCAATATACGCAATAGAGCTTTTTTTGACAACAAAAGTCAAAGCTCTGTAAGTGACACTAGCAAATTTATCGCAAGGAAATAGAACAGATTCTATTTTGTTGCGATTTTGGAAGAAGAAGAAGACAGAAACACAAAGAAATTACAACCAACTATGGTTGTGTCAGTGAGTTGCGCGAAGTGCCGGTATAAAATTTAAGAAAAATTAATTTGTTGCAGCCAATTTATTCATAGTTAAAAAAAAAAAATTAAGATTTACAATCCGCTTATGCCACACAGTGACAGTGTGTTATTTAACCACATATTTTTTAAATTTTCAGTAGTTCGCCCGGTTCGCTAGCCCAGTAATTATACATAAAAGTAAGTGTAATTCAGAGGCCTTTGGCCGCGACTAATTTTCATCCTGTAGTATATGAAACACCGGCTTCTCTAGTTTGCCAGCGCGGTTATAGTATAATCCTCTTTTTTTTGTGCTGTGGAATAGATTGTCGATAACAATCATCATAATTGGCGGTCTGGACTGGATTTGTTAGAGTGTTCTTGCGACAATTTGTGGCTTTCATGTGATTTTTTCAAAGCAATAAGAAAACACAATTTGCGCTAAAATATGTAAACAAATAGTCTTCTCTCACAATCAGCTGTTGTCGCAACTGTTTCATTCTGTTTTAACGAAAGAAAAGAGCTTAACAAATAGCTTTTTGAAGAAGCTCTTTTCCTTGTGGACTATATCGCACGTCCCAATTCTATTAAGCACTTCACATTATCAAACATGCTTGACAAACATCATTTGCAGAAAATTTTTGACGCGTACGCATCACTAAATTTTAGTTCTGTTTTAACCTTTGAAGAGAAAAATTTGAAATGGCGAGTAAATTAGCAGCAGCACTTGTAATTCAAATTTTGTTGGAAGATGAAGAAGAAGAAGAGGAAGCTAAATTACATAAAAAGAAACGGTTGTGGGTAAAAAATTGGGTGAAGAAACGAAATCAATTTACGCATACGCGTCTGCTGAGGGAACTTCAGGAAAGTTCTCCAGAGGACTATATAAACTTTTTGAGGATGGATCAGGTTGCTTACGATGAGTTACTGCAAAAAGTCACCCCATTCATACAGCGACAAAATACAAGGATGAGGGATGCAATTTCTCCACATGAAAGACTTTCGGCTACTTTCCGATTTTTGGCTACAGGGCAATCTTATTCCGATCTTAAATTTTCTACATATATTGCTAAGCCAACATTAAGCGGAATAGTGGTTGAAACATGTGAAGTTTTAATAAAAGTGTTGAAGGAGTATATAAAGGTAATAAGTTAATAAGATTTTGATTTTAATTTGTTTTTCACTTGCATTGTATTCATTTAGTACTAATTTAGCTTAAAAATTTTTTAAATATTATAATTTTTAAGGTAAAGGAATTTAAATAAACTCAAAATATTTATATAAGCATTTATTCCATTTTCAGTTGCCTCAAAATGAAGTTGAGTGGTTGGCTGTAGAAAATGGATTCAATGAGTTCTGGAACTTCCCAAATTGCATTGGCGCTATCGATGGCAAACACATTAATATTCAGAAGCCAACGAATTTGGGTGCCTATTATTTCAACTATAAAAAAACATATAATATTGTGTTAATGGCTGCAGTTAATGCAAATTACGAATTTATTATGGTTGATGTTGGAGCCAATGGCAGAGTATCTGATGGCGGTGTGTTTGCAAACACGGAGCTCAGTCGTAGACTCAACGGCGGTATGCTCAATATACCCATGTCGAGAAAAATTGGAGATTTCGAAAGGAGCTACCATATGTTTTTGTAGCAGACGACGCATTCCCTTTAAGTGAAAATTCTTCTGAAGCCATACAGCCAGCACGGATTGAGCAATGAAAAGGAAACATTCAACTATCGCCTGTCAAGAAGAGTGGTTGAAAACAGATTTGGATTTCTCGCTTCACGATTCCGAGTTTTGCTGACCACAATCAACTTAAGCCTACAAAAAACCACAAAAGTAGTCCTATCAATTTGCTATCTGCACAACTTTTTGAGAAAAAGAAGTTCTTCCTACCTCCATAGTACCGACATACCCCAAATCAACAACAATAGATCCAGATATAGCTCAAATTCATCCGAAAGATATAAACGCATCAAGTATTGCAAAAGAAACTATTTTTGCGATTATTTTAATACGTGCGGATCTCTTGCAAGGGAAAGATTTTCTGGTGAATGAGTTGCTCATCAGCATTACATAACAATTGGTCCTTTTTAGGACCAGAATATCAGTCAAAAATCGGCCCTTTTCAGGGCCACAATCTCAACTTAACAAAGAGTTTAAAATTATTATTATGAGTATTATTCTTTATGCAATACATACATATATAGTTTGCCAACTTTTGTGTGCGTGCAACTTTTCAATTTCCATTCTGTCAAAATTTTTTTTATTATTAGTTTTCTTCTTCTTACAATATGCCAAATTAATAATCTTCTTATTCATTATTTAGGTCAATTCTCGGATGTAACTACTGAAAAGTGCGTTGTTAAAATTTTAAATCCCGTCAAAAAGAAGAAAACCAAGCTTGAAATTAAAATTCTGGAAAACCTGCGCGGTTCCACCAACATCATAACATTGCTAGATATAGTAAAGGATCCAGTGTCACGTATAGCAGCACTTATTTTTGAGCGTGTGCATAATACACTCTTCGAACAGCTGTACCAAATCTGATTATGAAATGCGTTTATTTTCAGTTGCTGGACGCACTCGATTATTGCGTTATGCACCGTGAAGTGAAGCCTCTCAATCTTATGATTGATCATGTCAGTTGCGTCATCTATTAGGGTCTGGGTGAATTTTATCATCCTGGCCAAGAATATAAATATAGAGCTGTATCCACGATTCCACGTTATATTGTAGAGACACTCATATGGTGGAAGCTTTTCGTGCATTCTGACAAGCTGCACTTGATGTCACTCGAAGAACTTTACTTTCTTCATAAACTGTTGCGCTACTAACATGTTGAATGACCATGAAATAATAAGAATTGTAATGATTCTTTGATTAAAAATAATACACAAAATATTATAATGAAACAATAAAATTCGATAAAAGCATAAAATGTTAAATAATAATATGAATGTTAAATGAAGTAAAACTTGTTAAACTATGAAAAATTATATAAAATATGTATATACATGACGGTCGAGCAGGATAATCTGGAAACAGTGCATGGATAACACTGCCCATGCCAATGTAGTTATTTTTTTAACAATCTTGAGGGCTTCTCGGAGCATTGCTTAAAGACCAACGAAGTAGGAAGGAGCCAAAATATAAATTAAATAAATGTTTGTTCCATTCCAATGAAAATAAATGTTACAACATAATAAATGTTAGCAGTTTTTAAAACAAAAAATTTATTTTTTATTTATTAAAATCAGTCTCATAACTTATATAAATTAAAGCGTAATATTGCTTAGGACTCCACAAGAGAACTCTTATTTATTGGTGGTCAATGACAATTATTAATTTAATTCGTATTATTTAAAAAAGATAATCCAAAAATAATATACTAAAAATTAACCTAATATTAAAAAAAGGTAATCCGAAAGTAAAAAATAAATTAAAAGCGTGATATTAAAAAAAAAGATAGTCCAAAAATAATATACAGTGGACCCCGCTTAATTGATCTTTTAACTGCGCAAAAAATTTGGATTTATTAACCGGGGAATCAATAAAGAGGGGCCCGCTTATTTGATCCAACGGATCATTTAAAAGAATCCCGGATAATTGATCGACTTAGTCAATTAAGCGAAGAAAAGAAAATTTATTTTACTGACCTTACCTCAAGATATATTTTTGAAACGCAAAATCAGTACATTCAAGTATATTCAACGCAAAAAATTAGTACAAAATTTTTTACCTCATTAAATGTTTTTATTTACTAAAAAAAAAGTCAGTACTTTTCGGATGGCACAATGCCCTAGCAAAATAACAAAATGAATGCTTAAAAACAAGGACCATTTTACAGACTCCGTTTAAAAGAATTATATTCGTATGTACTGAAAAATGAAATAAAATGAATTAAATTGAAAAAATATTTAGAAAAAAAAAAGTTTTTTTTTCAAATTTTGAATTGTGCATCCTCTGAAACTTGAGAGTATCAAGAAACAACATTTTTGACTCCAATATAATATGTATTTATGACACCTATTAAACAATGAAAGATCGCTACTGTCATCAAACGATTTTAAACTGTCAATCTTTCATTGTTGTACTTTTTTTCAATGTTGCTTCTAACATTGTTGATATCTTAAAAGGGGACTTTTTCATGTATTTTTAACTTGGAAAATATTTTTTCTGGTTATTTAAAAGGGGAAATCAAATAAGCGGGAATCATTTAACAGGAGATTTATATACATAGTTCAAATGAGGAAAATTTCATTGGGTTTTTTTTAGACAAATAATCCGGGGAATTCAGCTAACCGGGGATCTATTAAGCGGGGTCCACTGTACTAAAATTAACCTAATATTAAAAAAAGGTAATCCGAAAGTAAAAAAGAAATTAAAAGCGTAATATTAAAAAAAAGATAATCCAAAAATAAAAAAGTAAATTAATATTAAATAATTTTAAAAAAGTGAATCCATCACTTATGCGTATTCCGCATCGGAAAGGAGATCCTGGAAGCTGCCGTACGCGACTTCTTCGCAGTTAACTTCGTCGTCGATGTTTTCTACGCCTTGGGTGAAAGCAGTTTCAGTTTGGTTGGAAGGAACCGTTGACCCTGAACACTGTTGTAGGTTTGGTTGCTACCGGCGCTTTGGGTGGAAATGGTTTCAGTTGAAAGGAACCGTTGACCCAGAAAGCGGTTGTAATTATTTTCGTCGGTTGGAATTTGGTAGCCATTCAAGTTTCCAGTGTTTCGGGTGATAACGGTTGCTCTTGGAATAAACAGTAGCTGTTGCACCAAAGGTTTTGGGCGGTTTAAAAACACTTGTCTTGGCACAATTGACAAGGGTAGAGGACTCTTCAAAATTTTAATAGATGACTCGCTACTGGCCCGTATGCATAAAACTGAGTAAAATCTTTTACTCAGACTATTTGCTCAGAAAATAGCTTTTACTCAGAAAAATAAATTTCGTATGCATAAAAATGACAAAAAATAATTTGACGTATTTAAACTGACGGTAGCTTTTACTCAGTTTCGTATGCATAAAAACAGAAAAAAGCGAGTAAAAGCTACATTTACTCAGAAATTCCTGAGTCTGCTATTTTGTTGACTTGGAAGCATTTACTCAGACTATTTACGTAATTTTCAAATTGGTTTTTGATATTTATATATAGTTTTTTCGATTTCGTTGTAAAAAATAGTTGCAAAATAACTTAGTTTGGGTAGTTAAATTCAGTTCTGTCGATTTTTTTGTAAAAAATAGTTCAAATAAAATGATAAATCACATTATTCCTCTGGTACACATACCGAACTTGGATGCACGTACCAATAAGATTTACAAGAAACGTCGAACTCTTGTTGAATCCAATTTTAAAGATTTATATCGATTCAAACATGAAAACGTTGATTTTCTTGTGCGTGAATTTTTGCCAGAATACTGTGAAACTCGTGGTGGTGCAGTTTCCAATGTACAGAAAATGAAATCGTTTCTACGTTACATTGGTGATCCTGGATTTCAGGTCTTTTAATTTTTTTCATTTGTTTATAAAATCAATTACTAACGATAGTTAATTAGGTTGGCGTTGGCGAAGATCTTGGTCTGAACCAATCGAGTATTTCCCGTGCAAATTGGTACGTTTGTGAAAAATTACTGCAAAAGCCCATGAATGGATTCGGTTTCCATGCACGTTGGAGGAAATGGAAAAAGCCAAGCGAATATGGTCATCAAAAAAAGTATTTCCGAATGTGATTGGCGCTCTGGATTGTACTCACATTGTGATTAAGAAGCCAAAAGGTACATAAATTCTATGATTTCTTTCTGATGAATTTCTTATCAATTTTTTATTAGCTTTTGGTGACGAATATGTAAATCGAAAAAATCAATGTTCGTTCAATGTTCAGGCAACTTGCGACGCAAACTATTGGTTCACTTCTGTGAATACCCTTTGGGCAGGTTCTGTACATGACTCACGCATATGGCGAAATTCCATCATCAGAAGCACTATGGAAGAAAACCAATCTGGAGCGATTCTGTTAGCTGATGAAGGCTATGGTATTACGATATGGGTAATGACACCATATCGGAATCCAGCTGGCGCAGCACAGGAAAAATTTAATACTATTCACACTCGTGAACGTTCAATTATTGAACGGTACTTCGGCCAAATAAAAATGCGTTTCCCGATTCTACAGTCAAAAATAAGGATGTCAACTGATCGAATTCCACACTTGATCACCGCGTGCTTCGTTCTGCATAATGTTGCCAAATATCTGCAAGATCAAGATTTCGGAGTACCAGTTGAAGAACTCATTGATATTCAAGCTCCTCCACTAGATTTGGCTAACGACAACAACAAAAACGTGGAGTAGCCAGAAGAGAATTGATTGCCACATATTTGCTGGACAAATAAATAAAAGATAGTCTCCAATATAAGTGTATCGTATCCACCCTACCTTTTGCTTGAAATAAATGTGGTTTTTTGAACAAAGTTCCTTTTCCACAATAAATTTTGTCTTTTAATTTTCTGAGCTAAAAGAAGGTTCTAAACAGAAAGTTTAATTCTTTCTCTTTAAAATGACTAGAGTTCACCCAGTGGTTGAAATTCAACCAACTTTTGAGGATTTAATATACAACAGCTGATATGTGAAAGAGCAATTTTTTGTCATCGCTCCAAAAATTTAAATCATGGTATCATGCCATATCCTTGCCACTATCTCTTTCTCTTCCTTAGGGTGCAATTTATCTCCATACCAAATTTCATCAAAATCGGTCCATTAGCTTAGCTCTGAAAACATATTTTCCTACTGGAGGCGTGGCACCGTCCACTTTGAAACAAGTAGCTTTACTCAGGACTCGGTCTATCTCTGTACCGAATTTCATCAAAATCTGTCCATTAGTTTAGCAGTGAAAATGTTTTTTCCTGTTAGGGCGTGGCTCCGCCTACTATAGAAAAATAAAAGTATGCATGTCCCCCCTTCTCTTCACAGCCTTTGCAACAAAAACCAAGCGATTATGTTATGTAATGTCTAAGAAAAAGCGTTGTGTATTTATATATATGTACATACATAAATTTATACATCTTTGTGGTTAACAAAAATATGTATTATTATTAATTATTTTTTTAAATTTGATTCAGCTAGTTTTTTTTTAAGCTCAAGAATCTCCATTTCCTTAATGTGCTTTTCCTTCTCTCGCTCTTCTTGCCGTTGAAACATTTCTTTTTGTAATCGTATTAAGTCCAGCTGCTCTCGTAAGACCTTTTCCTGTAATGTCGTAATTTCGTCCGCAGCTGGCTTATCCTGCTGTTTCCTTTTTTTTTTAGCAGGAGATGAAGGTGGAGAGCATCAATTGCATCGTTAAAATTTTGGGGTGGCACCATTACACCTACTTCAAGACCTGCTAAAAAATTAAAAAAATCGAAAGGAATATATATCAAAATATAAACATCAAAAAATTAAAGGCGAATCATACTTTTAATTTCAGTGATCCCCGGGTTATCTTGGCTGTGCAAGCAGTCCACTAATATTTTTTCCGATTCTTTTAGTTTTATCGGAACGTTGCCCGTTTTCTTCATGTCAACTTTCAATTTTATTCGCTGTTTTGCGTTCGCAACCTGAACAATTAAAACAAATGAAGAATGATAAACTAATCAAGAGACACGAAATATATACCTTCTTAATAATTTGTTCCGGCGTAAAACTATCCCCGGCTTCTAACAAAAGCAACCGAGCCATTTTTTCTGCCGCTTTCTTTTTTTCCCGTTTAGTAGCGGGTATCAGTGATTTTGACAAGAGTATGCCATCAACTCTTGCCAAAATGGTCATAAATTGCACATCTTTCTGCTCCACTTTCGTTTGCTTCGAAGTTGACGCTGAAGCTTTTGGAGGAGATGTGAATTCAGGCATATCATCATAATCGATTTCCAGAAATTCTTCTGTGAATTGAACGAATTCATGATCTAAAATTTGAAATTAAAACAAGTAAACGCAAAAATGGTTAATCTAAAAATGAAAATACCGCTATCAGCTTCACCTGCATTCATAAAGTCGTTGGAATTATTTTCAGACACATTTCTAAATAATGAAAAATATAACATGATTAAAATCAAGAATTAATAAAAAAACATCTCAAATGGAAATTAATTACCTTATGTTCAATTATTTAAAATTATTAAATGTTTTAAATAGTTAACTCAAACAAAACGCTTCAAAAATTGTAGTAGCATCAACTTCACACACACTTGCACAATTTCAGATACAGATAAATACATAATAGATTTTGAAAAAAATTCAAGGAGTGTTAGATTACAGCTCGGTAAGCATTGTACTGTAAAGTATAATGTTTTTTAAATTAAGCTGTTCATTAATAAAAACTCCTTCATGCGCCAATTTAATATGTTAAGTAGAAAAGACGTTTCAATCTAAGCCCGATTTTTCGCAGAGTTTAGTTGAACCGAACTTAAAACAAATTTTTCGAACGTCTGACTACAGGATTTCATCAATTCATACTGAATATTCGTTCGTGCAGGATATATCCTATATTTAATGACAATTTTTTAATTCAGATTTTTTCAAGGGTAAAATTTTATTGGATGTATGTTTTATGTGTACATTTGAATATAAAAGTGTGACTACATAACTTAAAGTACATATTCTTAATGTTGATAGGCTGTAACATTCTAAAACAGCACTTAACAGCTGATAATTTAAAATTGGAAAAACATTTAATTTGAATATAAAGATAAATTTACTTAAACTCTATTTTAATGCAACAAAATTTAAAATATAAGTGTTTTATTAATATATGTGTGTATTTATCATGCGTGTGTACTTAAATCTCGAATACCTTAAATTGCATTTGCCTATGAAACTTATTTAAAGATATTCATCTTCATCATCATCTTCACCACTCGCCTATCAAAGTTTTCACTTTCTCCTCAGACGACTTCGTTGATGATGCCGTGGCATCGGCAGCAGAAACGTATTTTTCTTTATTAGCAGACTCCTTTGCTACTGAAGTTGAAGTTGCTGTTTCTGAATCATCTTTATCTATTGTGACATCTTCTGCAAGTGCTTTCGCATGATTTTCATCAGTTTGATTTTCACTTTGCTATGGATCGATCTTCCGCTGCTCTTTAGTTTCCGGCTTTCCTTCATCTAAGTCATCAACATTTTGATTGATTAATTCATCAAGCAATGATTTTTTTCATTTCCCTATTGACATCAGTAACATCATCTACGCTTGGTTTAACTTTGACATCATCTTTCCCAACTGTAGTTTCCTTTTTATCTTCATCTTCAGTTTTTACAACATCCATCACTTCTTTTTCTAACACTACAACTGGTTCTGTTTTAATTTCATCTTCCTTTACGTCTTCGCACACATTTTCGATATCACCATCAGTCTCTGGATTAAAAGGGCTCCATGTTCCTTTAGATAAAGCCATTTTCATTTCATCAGAAGATATATGACCACTTCGGTCTTTGTCCATTCTGTAAAAAAAAATGAACAAGTTAGGGCGTATTTCACGTCAACGGTGGTGCATTATAAATTACCTTTGATATATATTCCAGAGAGATTGTTGGTCGGGCATTGTAGCCTGTTGTTGATACGCCATTTTTAAGCAAAATCTACTTAAATTAAAGAAAAAAAACGATGAAAAATTGATTCCGCTGAATATTTTGTTGAATCTGGCTGCTTGTTGAACATTTGCATGTCAACAAAACTAATTCTGACGTTTTGACGTTACATTTTGACGTTTTAATACTCTGTTAAAATTATAACAGAGTTAAAACACTGAGTAAAGTAAAAGATTATGCATACGAATATTGGCTTTTACTCAGAGCATTTACTTAACTCGTTTTTCTTACTCTGGAGTAAAAGCAGCATTTACTCAGTTTTTATGCATACGGGCCACTGTCGTCAGATAGTGAAGTTGATGTCTGCGGTGTGAAGACTTCAGGAACAGCAGATTTTTCAAACATTTTGCTGGAATTTTCACTCAAGTTACACAACGCTCCTTGATAAAGGACTTCATTTATTGTTTTATTAGCAAACAGTTGTTGATGAAGATCCAGCTTTCTATATAATACTGCCCATGAACTGGCTAGCGTCATTGCTTCATCAGGCGTTTTATTGGTTTGTTCCATATGCTGAACAGCTTTTACCAGAAGCTCGTTTCGCTCAAACTTATTCAAATCCCTCTTTTGTTTCTTTTTTGGCGGAAGTGTTGCTTTCTGTAATAATAAAAAATGATATTTGAAATCTCTAAAAACGAGGATGTGTGGCTAGTACTGGCAAAGGATTTCAATTACAAAAATGTTTGGATGCATTACTAACTTCTTCATGAGCAGTTATGTTGACGTCCGCTTCTAATTCAATTGAGGATACGCCATCCAATTGCTCTTCTTGGTCCCTTAAAAAATCTAAATTTTGAAAATACCAAAGGCTCGGGACGTAGATATCGTCGATACCCAAGCCTGATCTTTCACTATTTTTAATTTTTTTGAGTTCTCTACGGTATGAAACAACTTCAACCGTAGCATCTGGCTAGATTTCCTTTAATTTCTTTAAAAGTTCTTGATATGCCTTATTTTTTGCATTTCGGTTTTTGTATTGCTCACTTTTTATTTTCCAAGTTTCAGGAAAACTTTTATAAAGTTAAAAAAATCTTGCCAAAACTGATTATTAATCACGGACGCCATTGATGTTCACTCTGTTAAATCTTATTTAAAATGAAAAATTTCTTGTTGTTGTTGTTGACGCCAGCAGAGAAATCAAAATATCTTGAAATCTGTATCGAGCGTTCACATTATCAAATTCGAGATTTGTCAAGCCATGCTGTACAGCATGAAGGATAGTGTGAACGCCCCTAATCATACCGAAGGGCATATATCTTAACCTAGGGAAAGGACTACCGAAACACGAAGTTTTTATTGAGTCCTTATCGTAGTTGTGATTGTAAATCACTAAATAAATCGAGCGCCTCTTAAAAGGCTAAAAATGATATCCCACTGGGATTGAAACCGTACTTAATCTATACGTTCACCAATTTGAAAAAAGCATGTGGAACGGGTCAGACACTAATGCCCGGTTTCACCAAAATCAATTAAAATCACTTTTAACTAACAGGCTTTTAGAATTTATCAAGTAGTTCAAATTAATTCTGTTTCACCAACATTAGAAATTATACTTTTAGCTAACAGCCTGTTAGCCGAATGAATGAAACAGAAATTCCTTACACAAATCTCTGATTGTATGCGAAAGAGTGAAACTAAAATAATTTTTAAGAAAGTTGATTTTAGCGACTGATTATTTTTTTATAATTAAACATTATTTAATCGAACTTACAGTCATTAAGCAAAGACCAATTACCAGGTTAAAAATTGTTCCATTTGTTATCTTTGTCATGTTTGTTGAAAAAATAGCATTGATCAAATAAGTAAGAAATTTACAATATTGGTCTTTGCTTAATGACTGTAAGTTCGATTAAATAATGTTTAATTATAAAAAAATAATTTTTGTTGATTGACATATGCCAAATAAATTAATGTGTCATTCAAAATATTCTCAAAATATAAACAAACTTTCAAAACTTTAACAACAGCAAAACGGCTTGTTAGTTTATCAGGTTGTTTAACAGGCTGTTAGCGCTAAAAGTGTTTGGTGAAACAAAATTAGGTTATTTTAACTTTTAACAGCCTGGTAAATTTTAAAATTGATTGGTGAAACCGAGCATAAGACCCACGCGGACAACTACACACGAAAACACGTTTGCACTCGTTAACGGACAAAACGAAAAACCAGACAAATTTTTTGTGGCTAAAAATTGAAGACTGTCAAAATCGTAGGCAACGAGACTAGAAACTCACTTTTGACAAGCGAGGGAAAGAAAATTTCATGTCTCAATTGTATCTGTCCAATACTTGCCTTATAAAATATTTTTTAGTACTTCATTTTTTTTCACTTGTTGAAAGGTTGTGTTGAGAAGGAGCAACATAACAAAAAGCTTGAAATCACAACATTTTTTGGTAAATACTCATTTATTCAATTAAATAGATGAGCGATTTTTGATTGAAAAGGAATCGTAAAGTTGAATGATTGTATGATTGGATAATTATTTCTAAAATGTTGTTTTCCGATGCGCACAGTTTTAAAATAAGAAATTGAAAATGTACGTAGATCAAAATTACCAAATTTTTTATTATTTTGTACAATTCCATCGAAAATAAATTTTTGTTTGAACAACAATATTTTTCTTCGCTAATCAACTGTTAATTTTAACATAAATTCCTTAATAAACCCATGCGAAATGAAAAATTTTTGCGGTGCAGAAGTTTTCAAATAGTATCGAAAGTATTTTATTTAGCTTGTATTCAGAAGGTTATGAGTCATTACTTATGACTAAACAGATAAGGAACTATCAGGTCCTGCACACATTTTAGTTTTTTAAGGAAAACATATGAACAAGAAGTAGAAACTTTAATAAAAAATTGGTAATTATTCGAAAAATGCTATACGTTAAATAATTTTGAAAGTCGGTTATTCGCTTTTTGAGTTATATCCTATTTATTATTAATATTCTCAAAAAGATTTCACTTGGCTTGCATTCAGAAAGTATTAACCAAACGGTTATGCAACTACGACGCAGGTTTTACTTCCTGAACCCTGCTATTGTTTGCTTACAAAAATACTCGCAAATTTTGACAGTCTTAATTCTTTACCTATTTTTGCGTTCGACCCGAAAATTATGGTGGTGAGACTAGTCAGAGAAATTTCTGCTCTTACTCTCTCGAAATCGCAATTTGACACTTTTCATTTTTACCACAAAATCCGGCTCGTACAGACCTAATAATAGGTCTGTTCGGGCCGGAAAAAATAGGTAAATATTTATAAAGTTTAACCACAAAAAGCGTTCGAGCCGGAAAAAATGTGGTGGTTGAGAGAGAAAAATGAGAGTAAGAAAACAGCTGACCACTTCCCCTCCAAGAATGAGTTTCGTTTTTCACCCAGACAAATTTCTTGTGACTAAAAATTGAAGATTGTCAAAATCATATTCAAAGAGACTAGAAACTCACTTTTGACAAGCAAGGGAAAGAAAATTTCATGTCTCAATTGTATCTGTCCAATACTTGCCTAATAAAATATTTTTCAGTAGTACTTAATTTTTTTTTCATTTGTTTAAAGGTTGTGTTAAGAAGGAGCAACATAACAAAAAGCTCGAAATCACAACAATTTTTGGTAAATGCTCATTTATTCAATTAAATAGATGAGCGATTTTTGATTGAAAAGGAATCGTAAAGTTGAATGATTGTATGACCAGATAATTATTTCTAAAATGTTGTTTTCGATGCGCACAATTTTAAAATAAGAAATTGAAATTGTAGCTAGATCAAAATTACCCCATTTTTCATTATTTTGTACAATTCCATCGAAAATAAATTTTTATTTGAACAAAAAAATTTTTCTTCACTAACTGATTAATTTAACGTAAATTCCTTAAAAACCCCATGCGAAATGAAAAATTTATGCGGTTCACAAGATCTTAACCCTTTTTAAAGCAGCGGGAATATTAATTTATACTAAGCAATAGCTTTAAAATGCACTTTATATACTTTGAAAAAATTTTCAAGCAAAAATTGTGGCTCTAATCTACTTTCGAATATATAGTCATCGTCCTATTTATTTTAATATTCTCAAAAAGATTTCACTTGGCTTGCATTCAGAAAGTATTAACCAGACGGTTATGCAACTATGACGCAGGTTTTACTTACTTAACCCTGCCATTGTTTGTTTACAAAAAATATGCACAAATTTTTGACAGTCTTCATTTTTTACCAATTTTTCCGTTCGAGCCGAAAATTGTGGTGGTGAGACTAGTCAGAGAAATTTCAGCTTTTACTCTCTCGAAATCATTTTTCATTTTCTACCACAAAATCCGGGTCGAACAGACCTAATGTGTTTTAATGAAGCCTGTATGGTCAATTTTATGAGCAACTGTATATATTGTTTACATACATTGTAAACAGTGTGAACACAGCCTAAATTACGCTGCTTGTTCTACTGCCCGTCAATCGTGTAAATGGCGCTGCGATCGCTTCGGGTCTCCTTCGACTGGACGAGACCGCCATCATCATTGATTTATACAAAGTCACCCGAACATCAACACGTAAACCAAATCATCAAAAACAACATAAATTCACGGAAAACAAAATATAAAACAACATAAAATCTCACAAATAAAACAACACGGATTCACGAATTCAACAATCAACAATATCAACACGAAATCACCCACAAGAAATACAACGTTGGACCCACACACAAACCCATGGATTTCAACGTTGGACGGACAGACGGCAGCGGTGGAATCATCCATTTTTAATTATCGTAAATTCTTGAATTTAAACATATTTTTTCTTGTAAATAAAATTTTATAACGTTGTACCAAACAACTAATCTTCTCATTCTTTTACCTTGAGTTTAGTTACTCCAACCTTTCACACAAACATATATGTATAATCTCCAAGTTTCATTTATCTGCGTTACATAGTTTATGAGATATGATGAATTTAATTGTTCTCTTATATGGGATATGATAAATGATATGATAAAAATATGTACCAAATCTCATTCATCTGCGTCAAATAGTTGCAGAGATGTAAAAAAGTTGATTTTTTTCTTATTTGGAGCTGTGGCACCGCCCATTTTTTCATTTAATTTTACTTTCGCGTCTTCTTTATATATACACACCAAGTTTCATTTTTCTGTGACACATAGTTTATGAGGTATGTATGATGAATTCAATTTTTCTCTTATATGGGAAGGCGTATAGTTTTACAAACTGTAATAAACATATGTACCAATTCTCATTTTTCTGCATCAAATAGTTGCAAAGATGTAAAAAAGTTAATTTTTTCTCATATGGAGCCGTGGCACCGCCCATTTTTTCATTTAATTTTAATTTCGCGTCTCTTTTATACATACACACCAAGCTTCTTTTATCTGCGACACATAGCTTATGAAATATGATGAATTTAATTACGGGGAGCAGAAATACCCCAGGTCTCTTGTCTTAAATTTTCCCGCATGGCATCATGGGTCACCTACTCAGACATTTCCCCCTAATCCTACTTCCTAGCAACTATTCATCCTTTTTTTTTTTTGTTTTAATTTTTTTCTTATTTCATTTTAATTTTTAATTTCAAAAATGTCTCTTTCTGTTTTTTTTTGTGTGTGATTTTTTTCCTATACATCTATTTTTCTTAGTATTAAATTAATAGATATAAGTTTTCTTTCTTAAAGATATTTCGTTTTATTCGTTAATTGTTTGATCAAACTTTTTTTGCTGGGTGAACTTCATTTATTTCAATGGTAATTAGAGTCTCTTTAAATAAGTATCTAAGACGAACAGCAATAAAATTATGTAAATGCCTAATTCGGGAAATGTGAGCTGCACAAAAATTACTTATGTATTAAATTTCACTTCAACGTTAATTTTTTTTTATGTTACGTTAAAAAAAAGATCAAAAGAATATTAATGAGGATATATGTATGTATGTATGAAAATCACCAGCACATCTACATAATTTTTTTATTCAAATTATAAATTATATTTCAAATAATATTTTTTTTTTTGTATTATAACTAGAATAATAAAGCAAATTAATAGCAATTATAAATACTTAGTTGGTTATTGTCGACGACGACTGGCTGCTGTCGTTGATGACATAGCTGACGTTGTTGTAGTTGATGTTGATTTATTTTGTTGTTATTAGAGATGTATGTTTTATTTGAAGTCATTTTGCTGTTTTGTTGAAATTTTGTGATTTTACGTTTTTGTTTCTGTAGTTTTATTGTCTTTAGTTTAAAGTAAATTTAGGTCGTTTCATAAATGTATTTTTTTTGTTGGTGGTTGTTGCAAATGTCATTTTTACGCACCGTTTACTAAAGTTTTTATTTCTGTTGTTTTTTGTGCTGCTTTAAATAAGCCTCTTTTTTTTTGTTTGCATCTGCTTGCAACTTTTTGCACAAATTATGTTTTCGTTCTCAACTTTTTTAAATTTGTATTAATTTAAATCACGCAGTTCGTTTTCACCAAATGAATATTAAACAGCAACGGCGACGACTGAAATTTCTCGTTATGCTGCATGTTTCATTTTCACTTTTTTTTCGAATTTTAATTTTTTTATTTGATCGAATTTATTATTTCACTAAATTTTAATCTTCGATCTATAGTTAATACCCTACAAGAAATGACTGAAACTCCAACACATTGATAATGCTTTTAATTTTTACTAACTCATATATAAATAATTGTACTATTAAATCAAGGCAGAGCAAAAGAGACTGTTACGCTGGGTATATCAATGCCATAATACGGAGTAGAGGAAAAGAGACAGATATATAGATAGAAAGTTTGACATTTAATAGAAAAATTAAAACTTTGAGTTAATGAAAAAAAAATGCAAGCAAAAAATAACTGCGGGAAACAATTGGAATAAAAAGCTAAGTATAAACAAATTTAATAGATATGTTTAAAGTACGACCTGTAATTAACCCATGCATATATTTTCATTTTCTTAAAACAGCCTATGCTCGGGGACAAAATGCACCACCGCAAGATCAGATATAACTGATGCAGGTGGACGCTCTGAAGCAGTCTTTAGTAAGTATGGGTCGTGCATGCAGCAGATCTGCACGACGTGCTGGAGTTACAAATGAACACCGTGCACAGCGTTTATCCGAATTGCCACCATACTTCGGTACGCGAGATGGAGGTGCTGATGATACTAAATATCACACGCCAGCTTCACCAGGTAGCTATGGAAGCGCTGCAGCTGGTGCACCTGTACACGATGATAGTCGCGGTAGCGGTAACGATAATGGCAGCGATCGCTCGCAGGAAGATTCAGCCTTCTTTGATGCAGTATATTCTTATGAGGATGCTTCAATTGCAATGAGTGGTAATGGCGTAGCAAATAATTCTTGCACGTAGTTCTGAGCGCACGACTAATCAATACAGTGACGAAAATAGTTTTCATCAAAATTATAAGTAAAGCGGCCCTAGTAGCAATCGTGAAAAGGAAAGCTATTTGGTAACGTCTCGAATGCGTCGAGACAAGACCTTCAGCAGAAAGCACCATATCAAATCAAAGTGTTACATTTGAAGAAATTGCGGCATCAACATCAGCAGCAACGAAACCCCCGCCTAAGTCTTACCACAAAGGAGCAATGAAAAAGAAGTAAAACAATAGCTACAATCTGCATCTGCACAGCAACATAATGGGAAATAAGTAGCCGTCATGTGCATAAAGATTCTGATATTGAAGCAAGGTAAATAAATTCTGAAAAAATGTTTTAATAGAGCTTATTATAAACATTATTTTCTCTTATAGACTTCCTAGTGCAATTTATCACGAAAACCTCGTTGCATTTAATGTCATCAAAAGAAAGATTCGCACTGTACTTTCAAAGACTGATTTGCATACGGGTGACTTCCGTCATACCACAGTTAGTATTTAAGAACCTGTTTTTTATGCCAATATAATCAACTTTTAACGCTCTTTCAGTACTCAAATGCATCTCCACTGCTCACATATCTTCAAATACAATTAGCTCAAGCATTGAACTTGCAAAATTTCCAACAACTATCATATGTTGCTGAAGCCATACAATGTTTAGCCTCTTTGGAACCGAATCAACATCAACAGTTGCTGGAAGAATTGCAAACAGATATACAAAAGCCTTAAAGTTATTTGCAATATTTGATGCGCTATCGACAAAATGTGCTGTTAACTATGGAAAATACGTTTATAGATTATGTTTACTTTAATATTTACATACATTAAATAATATTGTTATTATTATAATTATTAATATCGTAATTATGAAATCATGCGACATTACGTAAAATCATCCTTAAAAAAATTAAATTTGCAATAACTTTTTTGTTTATATTTTTGTCAATTTAAAACATAAAACAATAAGCGAACATTTTTGTATATCATATAGATTTAATCTTTGAAATGTTATGAGAATTATTGAAAATTTTAAAATAAATAAAAAAATTTCTTCAATCAGTAATGTTTTCATTCAAAACAAAGTTTGTATTAACGTCATATCTGATTGGAGTAAGTGAGACAACCGTATGTTTGAGGAAATTTAAAATTTCATGTGATAGAAAGGGATGTAAAATCACATGTATACAAAAGTTTCCATCAGATTTTTCACACTGCTATTCAGAAACTGATAGTGCGATGTCACACGACGGGCAATTGACAGCACTCAAACGATAAATTTTTACTCTTTTTCACTCTTTGAGTGGAGGCCAGTCACACGACGAAAAAAATGAGTGCCGGTTAAATTCTGACGTTTATGTTTTTTGCTACTTTTTCTACTCCGTTTTGAAATAAATTGACACGCCAGTCAAGATTTCAATAAAATGTTAATGCACATTATAAGAACAACTAACAAAAGTTTATCGAAGGCTATTGTACGCAGTTGCGAAGTGGCGGGCGGCGATTTCATGTATTCAACAACAAAGTTGTACGCAGGTAGCACTCACAAATATGGTTTTTTATTACGATGAATGCATCAAAAAAGAATTCGCGTAAAAGGCCAGTAAGAACACAATTGGTGCTTGAAATAGCGTAATGAAAAACCATATATGTGATTGCTACCTACCATTGCCCGTCCAGTATATGGCTTTTTCATCGAAAATAAAAATTCACTTTTCTTAAATGTCAATTACACAGATATTAAAGAACATTAGCTTATTGTTATACTTCCCACTTTAAAAGCAAACTATTACCAAAAAATTCAAAAACTCGAACGAAAAACTCGCGGAACTGCAGCGAAAACTATTTAAAAAAACGTGTTGTGTTTCACTCTTTTTCTTGATGCTAATTAAATTATTTTTTTAATGTACTTTTTTCACTCCCTAATACAATACATTTTTTATTTACTACCTCGCAACACTATTGTGAGTGGTGACTGCTGTCATGTTCGCCACTCAAAAATGAATTATTTTGCCCGTCGTTCAAAAAGTTCATTCTCTCTCGCTGTCAGTGTTTTTTTTTTTAAATTTCTATAGGAAGCAACAACAAATTTTGTTTGAGTGCTGTCAATTGCCCGTCGTGTGACATCGCACATAGAAGCTACTGACTGAAAATTGTATCAGCGCTGTCTATCAGATGACCTATCATCTGACCGACATTGTTCTTGTAGGGTAGCTTCCAGTTTGATTTTTTTTATATAAATTTGAGCACGGTTCCGAGCCCAGCCGCAAGATTCACTTTTTTGCTCCTTCACCTTTTAAATTTTTCCGCAGACTGACGCTTTAAAAATCCATACAGCCGCTCGACTGATGCCGCTTGTCAGCCATCCGTCCACTTACACCATGCATACATACATAAAAAAAAGACGGCAGCCTTGGCCCATTAGTGCCAACTCTTGCATTTATGACCTGTCTGACATTTCTTTTGTTTGAAAGGTTTGATACATTTTTCTTTGCGTTAATTTTAGTGGGAATACTTGGAAATAGCGCGCAATACATATTGAAATTAAAATCAAAACCTTTTAGAAAATTCTCTCCCTTCAACAGGAGATTAAGGTGTTAATAGAGACGCCGTAATGTGCGTTCCTATTGGCCAAAAGACAAAAAGAGGTGTCAAATTGCAATTGGGCGATTTTATCGGATGATTTTAAACATTTTCATATCGAAATTGAAGTTTCTACTGTAGCCGACAGGTGGCTGAAATTAAAATTTGACATTTGCACTTCAATTGAGGTATGTTGCCGTATGGCTTGTGCTCCAAAAACAGATTTATTTCCAATTTCAACGTAAGTAGAGCAAAAATTGTTTTTATTATTATTATATATGCATTACGTTTACAGTTGTAAGTACTACCTCAATTCAACCGCGCATGTGCAATGCGTAAATTATATGCTTAGAAATCTCATTTACGGTTTTCTATTTTTTTTTAATAATAATTATAGTTTATTCATAATAATTGACACACGGGCAAATTAAATTAGCTAAAGGGCAATTTTTCTACACTTGGTAGAGTAAGAAATAACCGTTGGTTAAAGAGATATTGGTGTTTGAAATACAGTAGAATCCCGATAATTCGTAATCGCAAGGTACCGGCAATTCTTTACGAACACCAGGGGTTTTTGATTTAACGAGGTTTTGATTTAGCGAAATTAAAATAAGAACAATACGAATTAACGAAATTTCGATTTAACGAGGTTAAAATAAGAAAAATAGGAATTTTTTTTAATTTATTTAATAAAAAGTAAAAACCGAAACAATTATTTATTTAGCTGCAATACATAAGTACATTAGCGATGGAATTTTCGGTACATATGTACTTTTTTCGGTACAATTGCGTCCTGAAAAACCGCCGTCAGTACATTTAACAAGTTTTCAGTACATTCGGTACATTTGCCGCATTTTTAGTACATTCGGCGAATTTTCAGTACATTTTCAGTTCATTTGAACAATTTATAATAATTACCTGTTTTCGGTTTAATTAATTGAAAATAATTGCAATGTCAAGATATATCATAATTACCTTTTTTTTTATAAATAATTGCAAGGTGTAGTTTTTGTAATTTAATTTCATATACATAAGTATATCTTATTTTCCTAGGGTTTTTGAGATGCCAAAAGTAAGGGTCTTTTGTTTAAGTTATTGAAAAAATTTTACAAAAATTTTGTACATTTAAGTAAAATTGGATGTTCAATCCAAAAAAGTACATTCGGCCTCTAAAAAGTACATTTCAAGTCTCGATTCAGTACATTTTCACAAAACCCAAATGCCATCACTGATGTACATATCGCTCATTTACTTCAAGACTGGCAAAACTCAAAAAACATAAAGTGGGAGAAAAACGCATTTAAAGTTTTCAATAAGTTACTTTTTATATGAAAATAATGAAAAGTATGTTTACATAAACTCTTCTCACAGGAAAAATTTATGAGATACTTTTCTGATTTTTTCACACAAAATAAAACATGAAGTCGTGAAGTCGTGTTCCTCTGACACTAAGATTTAGTTTTTTTTTGTCCAGATAAATCAAGATTTTTTTTTTAAGTATCCAGATAAATCCCGATTTTTTTTGTTTTTTTTTTAAATGTCCAGGTGAAACACAATTTGGATATGGTAAGCTTAGGTGTGACGGATAAACTGACCACGAAAAAAGCAAAATTTCAAAAAATATGATTGACTCTTTTTTTAAACCATAGCTCAGTAGAATTTTGGTTTTCATTACGAATTATAAGAGGTTGTCAAATCCAATTACGATTTATAAGAGGTTAAACAGAACGTATATTGAAAATAAAAATACGAATTATCGAGGGGACCAAAATGTATGGAATTTTTACGAACTAGAGCGATTTTTACAAGGGACCGACAGTTTGTTACGAATTATTGAGATTTTCGAATTAAAGGGGGAACGAATTAACGGGATTTCACTGTATATACAAAATGAAAATTTTATTTCGATTTTGCTTGGAGAACAAAGAAGGGGCAAATTAATTAATTGACGTAGATCGAAAGAGCAAATTAAGATCTATTAAATACAATTTTCTTAATTTGAAAATCTCCATTTCTGTAGGCCGAAACGAGCCCGGTAAGAATACCAAAAGAAATGAAAGTCTTTTGATCCAAATTTTTTCACTCTCACGTATTGATGGTCAAAACTTGCTAAAGACAAAGCTACCGTTTGCTGGAAATTAAATTTTATTGATATTTACTCTCAATTTTGGGCATTATTTGGGGGATTTGGGAAAAACATGGGGAATTAAAAAAATATTAATAAGTAACTTAACACTTACTCCTTAAATAGATTAATTGCAATAATGCAAACATTTATTCAATATTACCACGACCATAATAATGCGTACAATTACTTTCCAAATGTTAAAGAAGAAAAGTGAGAAAAAATATGTCTGAGCAATGAAAATGTTGTACATACATACATATATGGCTTGTATTTATAATTAAGAATGTTTTTTCTCGTCACATTTAAGTGATCTTTTCTTTGTCCCTGATTTTAAATTACCTATATGGGAAATTGGTTTCACATAAAATGCTCTCACTTTTTTTTGTAGAAAGGTAGTGTTTGGCATCCTGGATGAAATATTTTATGGAGACGATCAAACCTTGTAACAAGATTTAAGTTATTAGCCAATAAAGGTCTGATTTTACATTCATTGCAATATAAGATTGTCATTTTACAGTAGCGAGCAAAACTGAGACAATGTTAGGCAGTTTCATACTTACATGGCTATAAAAGTATTAATACTAAACTGATTTGAAAAAAGTTTTTGATTTTGAAATCTTTGCATCTTCAACTTTAATAAAGGGTGTTTTTTTTAGAGGTTTGTTTTTCGAATAGAGATAAAACTGGGATTTTGTGGTCAAATCTGGCAACTCTAATGTCATTTATATTCAGTTTGGTTTGCCATTTCATCATGAACAGGTTGACAAAAGAACAACGCTTGCAAATTGTGCAAATTTATTTCGAAAATAATGGTTCAGTTCGCGAAGTTTACCGCAAGCTCCGTCCATTTTATGGTCGACATAATCGTCCATCAGAGCAATTAATTCGGTTAACCATGGATCGTTTTCGCACTACGTTTACTCTATGTGATAATACGCATCCGCAGAGACGTCGAACAGTGCGCACCGAAGAAACAATTGCCGCTGTAGAGCAAAATGTTGAAGAGGACCCGAATGAATCGATTCGCCACCGTGCACAGCAATTGGAGCTTTGTCCATCAACTTTATGGAAGATTTTGCGCAAAGATCTTGGCTTCCGACCTTACAAGATCCAGCTTGTGCAAGAATTAAAGCCGCGAGACCATGCAATGCGTCGTGATTTTGGTGTATGGGCCGAAAATGAGATTGATCTCAATGCTGATTTTCATCGCAAAATTTTGTTCAGTGATGAGGCTCATTTTTGGTTGAATGGCTACGTCAACAAGCAAAATTGACGCATTTGGAGTTAAGAGAATCCACATGAGACCCTTGAGACGCCATTACATCCACAAAAACTGACTGTTTGGTGTGCTCTATGGGCTGGTGGAGTCATTGGGCCATACTTCTTCCGAAATAATGCTGGAGAGTCAGTTACCGTTAATGGAGACCGGTATAGAGCCATGATAACCGACTATTTTGTTCCCGAATTTGATGGCATGAATGTGGATGAGTTGTGGTTCCAACAAGACGGCGCTACATGCCACACAGCGCGCGTCACAATCGATTTATTGAAGGAAACATTCGATGAGCGCATAATTTCGCGGAATGGACCTGTCAATTGGCCACCAAGATCGTGTGATTTGACACCATTGGATTATTTTCTTTGGGGATATGTGAAGTCGCTCGTCTACGCCAACAAACCAGAAACGTTAGGGGACTTGGAAGCCAACATTCGTGGCGTTATTGCCGACATACGGCCCCATATGCTCGAAAAAGTGGTTGAAAATTGGACCTCTAGAATTGGCTTTATTCGAGCCAGCCGCGGCGGCCACATGCCCGAAATCATATTTAAACATTAATGGCATAAAATTATCCTTCCAATAAAGCCAAATTGATGGACATTAAAACGATTTTCTTGTGTTTTATTTCAATTCGAAGTTGTATACCTCTAAAAAAAACACCCTTTATAATCCCTTTCTGGGCCGGCCGCTCTTGTTGATTGTATGCTTAGGCTTGCACCGTTTTGGGACACGAAGAACTGTTCTATGAGTAGTTTTCAAAGCTTTTGCTATAGTTCATGACGACTGACCATTTTAAGTCATAATAACTACATTACCTTCGGTTTCAACAGATATCTTTTTCATATTGCTTAAATTATAGTTTTTTTCTTAAATAAGGAACATTGAATTAATAATTTGCATCATTTTCATCTAAAAATTAACTAAAAAGAAGCTAACCCCAAAAATGTTCAATGAAAGAGATAAATAAGGGGAAATTTACAGCTATAAAACGAAAAACAATTCGGACGTGCAAAACTGGAGACATGCAATTTTTTGCATTTTTGCAAAAAAATGAACTATTGCATAGATTTTAAATTAATTTATTGATTTTATATTAAAGTTAAAGAAACAAAGATTTCAAAATCAAAAACTTTTTTCAAATCAGTTTAGTATTAATACTTTTATAGCCATGTAAGTATGAAACTGCCTAAAATTGTCCTAGTTTTGCTCGCTACTGTAAGTAACGATGCTAAAATAATATTCTATATATGTGTAAAAATAGTAGTTTTTAATTAAAATTTCAGGCTTATCGAAGTCCTACTAACTCTTTTATCAGAGTTTTATGTGACAGATGGCCTATCATATGCACACTGTATACCAGGAGTGCACACATTTTTTAAGCGGGGAGCCAAATTATCATTACACAATTTCACTGAGGTCCAAAAACATAACAATATCGATTGATTTTTTGTATACATATTAAACAAATTAACAAAAAAAAAAAGGAAATCCTTAGTTGCAATCAGTAAAAAAGCACAAAATAATGACATATATCTTCAGTACAGTACAGTTCAGTTCAGTATATGTATGGGAGTGAAATAATCTAAGACTTTTGTGTAGAAGTATGGTGTAGTTTTACAAAATCAAAAAATGTTAATCATTTTTGTTCGGAGTATATAAGTTGCTTGTCGGGAATTCTATGTTTTTCTTTATCCGACAAATACATTTTTCGGTGTTAGTGGCAACGCTAGGTTTCACTAAGGTGAAATTTAGAGCCAAAAATAGTTTGACAGCCATGTTTGGTGGAGCGGGTTGGTGAGGGGGTTTGGAGAAAATTTTGACAGCCATGTTTGGTGGCATTGCGGGTGGAACTGAAGGAATTTTTTCAGCCGTGAGTGAGGTGAGAGTTTTTGAAGCTTTGGTGAGTAAGTTAACATCTGATTTTGATGTTTAGCCAAAAATGACATTTCAAAATGAAATGGAAACAATGAAGGAAAAAGGTAAGCTATTTATCAATATATTTAAAGGTTTAATAGCTTAAATACTTATTTTCTTCATTTATTAGATAAATCAGATATTCTTCATATTGCTGATATACAGCAGTCTGGTCTACAGTAATCCGATGTACAACACTCTGAAAGTGTCTGAAAGCTTGATACATATATTCAATTTGAAGCTGTAGTTGAACCACTGTTATGTGATGGAACTCTAAATTCGATCTCACCGTTACAACAGAATTTCAAATGAGTCCATTTGATAGCGCAATAAAAGCCATTGACCGTTGCTGGTATTGCTGGTTCGTTTTAATATTGTGAAACTTTGTCGACAAGTTTTCATTACGAATTCG
Source organism: Meiosimyza platycephala (assembly GCA_963662105.1). Lineage (NCBI taxonomy): Eukaryota > Metazoa > Arthropoda > Insecta > Diptera > Lauxaniidae > Meiosimyza > Meiosimyza platycephala. Next base: position 62,662,866 of record OY759208.1, read on the forward strand.
GAAAAATACCATCGCGGTTTTTTGTTAACTCAAAAAAATATTAACAGCCAGATTATGTAAAACTCAACGCGACGCGACGCGTCACATTTTCGTGTGAACAGCCAATTTCGTATTATATATGCTCGCTCACTCAGATTAGCGTCAAAATGTGACTGTTGTCGTGTGCCTTACGTTTTTTTGGTATTATACAACACGCAAAGAGGCACAAAAACGCACTTCAGCCTTCAAATTCGTCACTTGAATTTATGTTTGCGTCGCCTTTTTAAAATTTGATATTTCATTCATATTTTTGTTTATTATTTTGAATTAACTAAAGAAATTTTAAAATTTTCTTTACCATAGCCAAATTTTATAAACAATTTACCAGCAAACTTACTCGTTTTCTGGAATATCGAGTAAATTTGAGTTGTCCCTAATTTTGCGTTTTCTTAACCGCATGTAATCAGGATTTTTTTCATCTATATCATCGCTGTCGTCCCAAAATCCAACTAAGGAAAACATTCTAAGAACATGAACTTTAGAAAAATCTTCGGCATAATTTGTTATAATTTTAAATACCTTTCTTTTGCACAAATTATATGAAATCAACTTTTTCTTTGCAGAATTTATTTATATTTTTCTTAAATTTATATTGACACTTTTGTAGTGTTATCAACACGTAAAAATATAGGAATACAAAAATTTTATTACTGCAAAACTTTGACTTTTTGTAAAAAAAAGTGGCATCATTAAAACGTAAAATGTTACGTTTATAGCTGACAACTCCAGTGTCAACCAAACTGGACGAACTAAATAACGTAGAAAATTATATAATACGAACTTATCAGCCAGATTATGTAAAACTCAGTGACACTTTTCGTGCGAGGCACCAGCGTCATAAGTTCGTATTATGTAATTTTCTACGTTATTTCGTAACGTAACGTTTTACGTTTTAATGATACCACTTTTTTTTTTTACAAAAAGTCAAAGTTTTACAGTAATAAAATTTTTGTATTCCAATATTTTTACGTGTTGATAACACTACAAAAGTGTCAATATAAATTAAAGAAAAATATAAATAAATTCTGCAAAGAAAAAGTTGATTTCATATAATTTGTTCCAAATTTAAAATTATAACAAACTATGCCGAAGATTTTTCTAATGTTCATGTTCTTAGAATGTTTTCCTTAGTTGGATTTTGGGACGACAGCGATGATGTTGACGAAAAGAATCCTGATTACAAACGGTTAAGAAAACGCAAACTTAGGGACAACTCAAATTTACTCGATATTCCAGAAAACGAGTAAGTTTGCTGGTAAATTGTTTATAAAATTTGGCTATGGTAAAGAAAATTTTAAAATTTCTTTTAGTTAATTCAAAATAATAAACAAAAATATGAATGAAATATCAAATTTTAAAAAGGCGACGCAAAAATAAATTCAAGTGACGAATTTGAAGGCTGCAGTGCGTTTTTGTGCCTCTTTGCGTGTTGTATAATACCAAAAAAACGTAAGGCACACGATAACAGTCACATTTTAACGCTAATGTGAGTGAGCGAGCTTATATAATACGAAATTGGCTGTTCACACGAAAGTGTGACTCGTCGCGTCGTGTTGAGTTTTACATAATCTGGCTGTATGACGCTAGGTGCCTGAAAGTGCCTCGCACGAAAAGTGTCACTGAGTTTTACATAATCTGGCTGTAAATTATTTCCAATTCACACACGAAATTGTTTATTTCTTCAAAGTCGCGTAATTTGGACTACTTTTTGTGGAAATGTAGAAACTTTCTGGCTTATGCAGATAAGCCAGAGACGTAAGACAATTTGAAAGCCAATGTTTGCCGTATTATAGCCTAGACATGGCCCCAGATGTTCGAAAGTATTAGAAAACGGGACCTTAAGATTGTGCTATATTAGAGCCATTTGCGGCGCTTCTATTTGCCATTTAGCCATTTTGTCATTTCGCAAAAAATTATATAGATAAAACAGTCAAAATTCTGGTTATTTGGACAATTCCTAATGTTTTTTTTTTATTCTTTTCGTCTGGTTGCAATGTTACAACCAAACATTTTTATATGTTGGACTTTGTCATTAATTTTACATAAAAATTTTATCTCTTAGGAATATGAATTATAAAACACGTCCAAACCTGGGTGATAGAGGAAATCAACGAAAAAATTTGTTCAGAATTTATGAGTTTGGCAAAAGATGATAAGTAAATACGTTAAGACAATTGATTGAAATTCATGTTATTATAAATGAAAAATGACGGAACCCAGCTATAGTGAATGGATTTGAAATATTTTTTTTTAAATTAGGTTTCTGATGCTATAAACTAAAAAGTTTACCCATTAGAAATGGCCGCTATTATTCCCCCGTCATAACTATTGGGTAGGCAGGTATAAACAAGTCAATCGATACTACTAATTTGCACCCAATATACCTGCCTACCCAATAGTTATGACGGGAAAAAATAGTCAACCTAGGGTTTTCATAATCTATAAGCTTCATTCTTTCGATTGGAATGTAATTCGGCCATTAAACAAACCAGTGCAATCTTAAGAAAAAAAACCATTTTTAAATAATCATAGAATGGACCCAAAGTTTTCAGGCAACCCATTCGCGATTTATTACTTAACATGTTACATTTGATATAAAATGCATTTCATCCATTAAACAGATGGGTGAAGATCGTTCCATATTCGTATCCTCTACTACTACACTGAAGGAATTATTTAGATCTTGCAACCATATTTCACACAAACACTAGAAATGGGTCGTACAAGCTCTGGAATAAAATTGCGCAAGTTTCCCCAATACAAGCAACAACTTTGAAATCCTATACCGACAGAATTATTTAATTAAATGTAACTAAGTTTTACACAAAAACAAGAATTGGGTTGTTCAAGCACAGGACTAAAAGCCGTCATTTCGACAAGAATATTTATAAATAATACATTTAAGCCTAAAAATTGCAAGAAAACCAAGTAAATTTTTTCCAAATATAAGTTTAAGCTTAACTAGTGGCTCTTGAATCATGTTACCGTACATTTTAAACATATGCTTGTTTAGTTTTTACAAATTCGGATGCTTTGTTTATTACTTTGCGTTTTTGTATTTATATTTTTAGTTTGTGCAAAAAATCGTATCTCAATAATATGCTTTTGAGTTTCGCTCATAATATTTTTACTCTGATTTAAGCCTCTAAATGTTTAAAACGTAGGGTGACTTTCAAAACCTAAAATAAAAAGTTTCGATGCGGCAACACTACAGCTTCGATATACATCAGCTGCTCAAACCTATTGCTTTTTATAAATTTTACTTTGCAAAGATTGGAGTTTTGGAATACCCATTTTTTCTCTCTCCAATTTTCATCTCTGAAAACATAAATAATTTCGTATTTAAATATTAACAACATAAATAAATCCATAAAGATATTTAACAAAAATTTCTAACCTCTCTGGAGACGCCATCGCGCTAAAATAAACGTCAAAAAACTATGCATCGATAAAAAGACGGATGCGCTGTTTGCTTAGCTGTTGCGCATCGATTACACTGGTCAACAGTGGTTTTGTTGCCCTGGATGTCTCTGCGGATTTCTATAGTTCCAGGTATCCAGTTTACGAATATATTCATGAAAGTACTGAATAGGCTCTAGTTTTTAAGATATTGATGGATTTATCTATAAACAAATGAAGCAAAGTCGGGTTAGTTACACTCTGTATAACTCAAGAACCGCTGGACGATTTTAATGATCTTTAATTTTTTGGATTTGTCTCCGCCTTGAGAATGACAGGCTATAAAAATTTTATCTAAGGCGCATATTTAGGGTGGCCATTATACAAAAATATTTTTAAAATAGCATTTTCACAAAGACCACGTAATCGATTCACACCGAACTTACACCACGTAGGTTTTATATCAAGTGCCATAGCTTAGGTTATACAATTTTTACTTGGGGTGCATATTTAGGGTGGTTGGTGGTGGCTATACAATTTTTATTTAGGGTGCATATTTAGGATGCTCCTCATACAAAAATATTTTTAAAATAACATTTTAACAAATACCACGCAATCGATTCACATGAAATTTACACTGCGTGCCTTTTATGTCAAGAAGCATAGCTTAAGCTATAAAATTTTTATATAGAATACTTAAAAAAATAAAGATCATGTTGCCATCTCTATTCTTTCCTTAGGGTTCAATCTATCTCCAAACCAAAAATATTTTTGTATCAGGAGCATCCTAAATATGCACCCTAAATAAAAATTGTATAGCCTAAGGTATGTATCTTGATATAAAAGACACGTGGTGTAATTTTCATGTGAATCGATCTCGTGGTCTTTGTGAAAATGTAATTTTAAAAATATTTTTGTATGAGAATCACCATCAATATGCACCCGAAATTAAAGTTTTATAGCCTAAGCTATGGCACTTGACAAAAAAGGTACGTGGAGTAAATTCGGTGTGAATCGATAACGTGGTCTTTGTGAAAATGCTTTTTTAAAAATATTTTAGTATGAGAACCACCCTAAATATGCACCCTAAATTGAATTTTTATAGCCTATGTTATTTTTGGGGTGAGGACAAATTCAACAATTTAAAGATCATTAAAATCGGTCCAGCGGTTCTTGAGTTATACGGAGTGTAACTGACCCGATTTTGCTTCATTTATATATAGATAAATCCATCAATATCTTAAAAACTAGAGCCAATTCAGTACTTTCATGAATATATTCGTAAACTGAGTACTTGAAACTATAGAAAACTGAAAAAACATCCAGGGCAACAAAAAAAAAGATAATTTTGTTGAGCTGTTAAGATTATCAACTTTTTATTGATGCAATTTTGGAATTTATGACTTTGCATCTAAACTGCATCGGATGCATTATGGAAGTCACCTGTACTTTTTTTATACTGATATTGAATTATTAGATAAAATAATTTTTCCGGTGTCATAATCCTCATAGTTATATTTTTCTTTTATTTCGGGTTAGATAATTATGGATAGCTACAACAATGATTATAGAGATTCAGCAGATATTGAAGAAAAATTTTGTTTTATTTGTAAAAAACTTGCACTTCGGAGAAGTAATGATGAAAGTTCTATTGATGAAATTAAAAGAGGTTCGGCAACTTTAAAACAAGCATTTGAAGAGAGGAACGATGGATTGTTACAGTACTTAAATACGTGTGAAGCTGTAAATGCTCATACAGTGGCTCACAGCTTATTTCTTGCAGTGCATACTTTAAATTTCAATTCTCAAACGAATTGGAATATGAAAAAAGTTTTGATACCATTTGAAAGAACAAAAATTGTAGTCTTAAAAAAAATTTATTTAATGTAAAATAATATTACCTGGAATTTTTATAATAAAAAAGCGAAGAATACTACTGAATTTCATGTCACAGATTATTTCATGCAGACATGTATAAATTGAAAAACCATTGTTTAAAATAATGATTTTGTAATTCTAAATATGTAGTGTGGTAGCCTCTTTGGTCAACTACAGCTTAAAGACGGTTTGGCATGGAAGCTGCAAATTTTTTATTGGTATCTGGCGAGTTATAGCACCACTCAATTTTAAGTGCATTTTTTAGGTCGTTTTTGCTTGAAATGTTGTGTATTCGGATATTTTTTTCCAAAACAGTCCATAAATTTACAAGCACCCTTAGGGCGGTGCCATCAAATAAGGGCACTTGTATATTAACCAGAATTGAGTTAAGCCCGCTTTGTATTTCGGGTTTTTATCTTGGTAAAAACGTAAATTTGTCTGCATGGCAAGATTTTCGGCACTCTGCAACAAATTGACACTTATTATCTGAAGGCACATATCCATAGTCATGATATCTATACCTATAAAAGTCAATTTCTGTTCGTTTTATTTAGGGTGCATATTTAGGGTGGCTCTCATACAAAAATACCTATGAAAGTCAATTTCTGTTCGTTGTCCGTCTATAACTTCAAAACTACTGCACGGATCGCCTTGAAACTTTGCACAGTGATTGAGCGCGTGCCTCTAAAGGTTATAGGCATGTTTTTTTTTAAAAAAATGGGCAATTTAGGGTGGCCCTAATACAAAAATACCTATAAAAGTCAATTTCTGTTCGTTGTCCGTCTATAACTTCAAAACTACTGCACGGATCGCCTTGAAACTTTGCACAGTGATTGAGCGCGTGTCTCTAAAGGTTTTTTTATTTAGGGTGCATATTTAGGGTGGCTCTCATACAAAAATATTTTTAAAATAGCATTTTCAGAAAGACCACTTAGTAGAGTCACATGGAACTTACACCACGTAGTTTTTGTATTAAGGAGCATAGCTTAGGCTACAAAACTTTCACTTAAGTTACATATTTAGGGTGGCCCTCATACAAAAAAAAATTTTAAAATACCATTTTAACGAAGTCCGGTTTACCGATTCAGACCGAATTCACACTACGTAGCTTTTATATTATGAGACATAGCTAAGGCTACGAAACTTTTATTTAGGGTGGCCCTCACACAAAAATATTTTTAAAATAACATTTTCACAAAGACCACTTAATAAATTCACATGTAATTTACACGACGTGTCTTTTATGTGATGAGGAATAGCTTTGGCTGTAAAACTTTCATTAAGGGTGCATATTTAGGGTGGTCCTCATGCAAACATATTTTTAAAATATAATTTTTTCGAAAACCTCTTAATCGGTTCTCATGGAATTTACACCACGTGGCTGTTATATCTAGAGGCACATATTTAGGGTGGCCCACATACAAAAGTATTTTTTAAATAGAATTTTCACGAAGATTTCATAATTATTTCTTAAATGTTTCTGATGGTCTACGGAAGGTTTTTGCAAAGTTTGGTTTAGAAAAATGGGCAGTGACGCACCTTCCAAAATCAAATTAATCATATCTCATCAAGTACTGGACGCAGATGAATGGGACTTGATATAAAAAGTCCTGGCAAAATAAGTTTCACTGGAAAAATGGGCTGTTTCGCTTATACATTCCATCGCATGAGTTCATATAACATCCGGAACACCTACCGCAGAGGGCAGGACAACGTCTGCCGGGACAGCTAGTTTCCTATAAAAGCCAAATTTCCGGCACCAGCAGCTGACATGCAAGCCCCAATCGAAAGTGTTTAACTGGCGAGTAGTTCGCAAAAAGCCGTTCATCAGTTAAAAATGAGACTATCCGTCTAATTTTCGCCAAATAACATGTTTTGAAGATCACTGAGTACTGGAATTCAGTAATATTTGTGAACGAATCGAAATTGAACTTATTTGACTCAGATAGTATGTCGCGAAAGCCAAATAGAAAAAACAACAAGGAAAACATACATGCGATATAAAATAGTGCCATGGTTTGGGCTTGCATGTCAGCTGCTGGTATCGGAAATTTGTCTTTTATTGAAAATATCATGAGCATGGACATTTGTCTTCAGATTATGAGTGTCAATTTGTTGCAGAGTGCCGAAAATCTTGCCATGCAGACAAATTTACGTTTTTACCAAGATAAAAACCCGAAATACAAAGCGGGCTTAACTCAATTCTGGTTAATATACAAGTGCCCTTATTTGATGGCACCGCCAGCATAGTCACCTGACCTAAGGGTGCTTGTAAATTTATGGACTATTTTGAAAAAAAATATCCGAATACACAACATTTCAAGCAAAAATGACCTAAAAAATGCACTTAAAATTGAGTGGCGCTATAACTCGCCAGATACCAATAAAAAATTTGCAGCTTCGATGCCAAACCATCTTTAAGCTGTAGTTGACCAAAGAGGCTACCACACTACATACTCAAAATTATGAAATCATTATTTTTAACAATGGTTTTTCAATTTATACATGTCTGCGTGAAATAAGCTGTGACATGAAATTCAGTAGTATTCTACGCTTTTTTATTATAAAAATTCCAGTTAATATTATTTTACATTAAATAAATTATTTTTCAAAACTACAATTTTTGTTCTTTCAAATGGTATCAAAACTTTTTTCATATTCCAATTCGTTTGAAAGTTACAGAGAATTGAAATTTAAAGTATGCACTGCATTGAAATATGTTTGCAAGATCTTAAATAACTCCTTCAGTGTAGCGTTTTGTAATTTTTACTTGCATGGAAAGTAACACGCGCACTTGTCGAAATGCACTTAATTTATGTCCAGAGCTTTTCCGAACCTTTCGCAGTATTTGTATGAAATTTGGTTACTCTACCTACAATAGCTCCATCAGTATAGCACTTTAAAGTCTCACGTATGGGAGGTGCCACGCCTTCTTGTAGAAATTCACCTTATTGTTGTCCAGCGCTTCTTTAGGTCATATCAAGTATTTCTGTGAAATTTGATTGCATTACCTTAAATATTTCACGCATTATAGCGGTTTACATTTAATTTGAATGGGCGGTAGGCGTGTTTTCGGATTTTCGAAACAGCGGTCATTTCCAATGGGTAAACTTTTTAGTTTATGGCATCAGAAATCCAAATCAAAAAAAAATATTTCAAATCCATTAACTATAGCTGGGTTCCGAGGTATAAGCCTAATTGCACAAAAATATCATAAGTAAGCAATTTGTAATTTTTCTGCTAAGGACAAAATCATGGCATGAGCATCAAATTCCAAAAAAAAAAACAATGTGCGTAAGAAACATTGCTTGTCTTTTTGCCAAAGTATAAAAAAAACTTTAAAAACTTAGCTTTAAAAACTTTTTAATATACTTTATATTTTCACATTTTTTTTTTTGAGATAGAGCACATTTTTAATATTTTTGTTAAAAATAAGTCCGTTTTTAAAATTTGTATTTGTCAATAAATCATTAACATTAAAATAAATTTGTTTAATATACATAACAATAAATAACTGACATGTAAAAATTTACAATTATTTTATTATTTGTTTGTTACACTTAATATTTTCTGAATTAAATATTAATTACACGTAATTACATATTTAAACCGAATGCATATAAATTTGACAACAGGCGCGGATCCATGGGAGGGGCCATGGGGGCACGTGCCCCCCCCAAGCACTCAAGATGAATCACTCAAATAATGAAATAATGATTTGCTGATTTAAAGACAGGTATTCTCTTAAAAAATCTGCCTAAGTGATTGTTTTATTTATTTTTTTTACAGAACACAACTATGTATCTATATAACTGAATCGATAGTAGAAATGTAGTTTTTAGAGTCCGAATGTACTTTTTCATTTTTTTGGTGAAAATACCCAATTTGCCAAAAAAAATTAAATTTTGGCTGCAATTTACTAAAAAAAAGGTCATCAATTTCGAAAATGGAAAATATGGGTAGGTGATTCTTAGCTAAACTAATTATTTTCGAATGTATTTTGTTCCTGTAATTTTTTCTTCAACGCATCGACTCGTTCAACTCTTGCCGTTACTCAACTCACAAGAACAAAATACATACATGCGAAATACCCTTTCGCGCTGTATTTCTCATAGCAAACTGCTGAAGCACTCTTTGGAAAATAGCTTTTTTAATGTAAAAAAAAACTCAGCTTTCGATTAAAAGCATTAAAAAAAATATTCAAAATACCGTTTTTGAGATATAACACGTTTTGTGATTTTTCACCAGGAAAATGGAAAATCTGAGAAAACCATTGGAAAGCTGAGGAAAAAATACATCGAAATGATGTGTCGGAAAATTTTTTTAGGAACATTTATGTACCACCAGCACGAGTTGAAAACAACAGAATTTAGCGCTCGCACACGGCGCTAGGACATTTGACATGTTTTTCCAAATTTTATTTTACCAAAATTTTCTAAAAAAAAAGTGATTTTTATAAATTGTCCAAATGTACCGAAAATGAACCAAATGTACCGAATGTACTGAAAACTTGTCGAATGTACCGAAGACGATTTTTTGAGACGCAAATGTACCGAAAATGCCATCACTGATCTATATATCGATATATCGCGCTTGAATCTCAAAAAGAAAAACGACTAAAATTTTAATATTACAAGTTTTTGTGTATTAGACATGTCAAAACAATCTCAAAAAATTAAATTTATTTTTCTCATTAATTTTTTTAAGAGAAGTTCCTGTGGTATCATTGACAATTTCCAATTATAGTGTATTAAGGTGAATGTAATAAAAACAGGATTTGAGGTGTTACACAAGAAATACCAATGCTAGCGCAGAGACAATACATTTTTTCGTTATATGTAGGCTTAAGAAATAGCGGTAAATTTTATTCCGATACTTTCTTATGTATCTGTGCATATGGAAAATCGAAAAAAAAATAAAAATTCAAAATTTTATATAAGAAAAAAGTCTAATTTTTTCATATTTTTACTTAAATTCCCAAAAATGCAAATTTTGCAGCTCTGGTATCAACCCTCTAATTTTTTTTTGTTTTAATTGAGGATATACTCAAATATTAATAAATTTTCGAATTTCGAGTATTTCCGATGAATTCTAGTACATGAGATTTTTTTGAACACATCAAGCTCGATTCCGATACTTGAATACTTGAATTGAACATAATATTTGATAAATGTGAATGACATTAAAATATTTGAAGTTTGAAAATATTTGAAGTTTGAAAATATTTAAGCTTAGAAATATTTGAAGTTCAATGGTGTCGAATCATCAGAAAATACGTGTTAATGAAAAACAAAACTTTTACATGAAAAACCGTGTGAAACGAAAACAACCTCAAACGTACTGAATCCAGTCATTTATTAAGCAAAAAATTGTACTTAAATTATTAAATGATACAGAGCCATAGTTGTCGTTCACTTAGTACTTTAAAAGTACTACTTTTACACGAAAAAATATGAAATTATAACAAATTTTAAAAACGTTTAGAGTTAAAAAAAATATCTTGATGTCAATGATTTTTTTTTTGTAGTTATTTTTTCAGATATGATGTGTATGTACATTAAATTTTTTCTTTTTATTTTTTTTAAGGAGCTGTTATCTTTAAAGTAAGTTTACTGTATGAAGAAAAATTTGACGAAAATTCAGCTCTCTAACTCAATTTTATAAGGTGGCGACGAAGCCTATTAGTTTTACATGTAAATTGTATGGAAAAACTTTATTTTATTAAAAAGGTATCTGAATAGTTTTTTGCGCTGAATCCGAATCTGGCATCAGAATTGACCCTTCGGCGCCACCTTATAAAATTGAGTTACACAGCTGAATTTTCGTCAAATTGTTCTTCATACCATAAACTAACTTATAAGGCAACAGCACCTTAAAAAAAACAAAATGAAAAAAACTTAAATCATCCTAATTCATTATTATAGACTTGATGTATGTATGTAACTGTGCTTTTTTTACAGTGTTGACAAAGTACTAGATTACAATTGATTATAAATAAATATATGTGAAGCCTAAATGTTCATTTTGACCAATATTTTAAGTAAAATTTTTGATTGAAAAAAAACGTGTTTAAAAAGTAGCGTGAAAAAAATCTACTGGTGAAGTCTTTGATTTAATGAACGTTAGGCGATTAGTAAAGCCTGTATTACATGGCGTGTGAAACCGAATGTGGTGCAGGTTTGAATGATGGTAAAACAGGAAGAGGAAGCACTTGAAAACTCGTGCCCCCCCCCCCCCCAATCAAAAATTCTAGATCCGCCACTGTTTGACAACCATTGTAATTTTTTAATTAAACATTATTTAATCGAACTCTTACAGTCAAATTTTAGCAAAGAACAATATTGTAAATTTTTACATACATATTGATCACATTCTATTTTTTATTCAACAAACATGACAAAGATAACAAATGGAACAATTTTAACCTGGTAATTGGTGACATGTTTCGGCTATTACCAATAGCCCCATCAGACCAGTTTGGCTAATTCTGTACATGGACTCGAACCCCTGACCGTTCATGCATTGCAATTGCATATTTTTAGCGACGGCCGCTCTAACACTTGAGCTACTGAGGAACTGCCCTTGAAGTGTACAGAGTGCGCATATTACATTTGTTATGTTTTTGTCACTTTCTCGCTTGTTGTCATAGCCGTTAGACAGTCTGCCTAAGGTCATGCTATGATATATTTTTCGAAATTGTGGTGTTGCCAGCCACATATTTTATGAAATTAGCGTGTTCTACATATGGTCTGATGAGGCTATTTGTAAATGCCGAAACATGTCACCAATTACCAGGTTAAAATTGTTCCATTTGTTATCTTTGTCATGTTTGTTGAATAAAAAAATAGCATGTGATCAATATGTAAAAATTTACAATATTGTTCTTTGAAAAAATTTGACTGTAAGAGTTCGATTTAATAATGTTTAATAATAAAATAATCAGTCGCAAAAATCAACTTTCTTAAAAACCATTGTAATTTTTATTTATATTTTGAAATAAAATATTGGAAGATTGCCTGCATAGTTTTTTGACGTTAAAACGAAATTTTGCAATTATTGACGATTTCTTCTTAATCCACATTAGCACAGTTGTCGTCAAATGTTGTAAAAATAAAAGTTTGGCAGGGGCTCATAAAGTAAACCGGAGTAATTTGAGTCAACTTCAAAGAAAACATCTTTTCTGAAATAGAGAAAAAAAAGGAAGATTAATAAACAAAAATGCATTGGACTCTATAACATTTATACGATTTTTATTTATATTTTAAAATAAAATGCAGTTTTCTCACCACCTTGCGGTATGCATTTGGCGCGTTACTATTTCTTGAGCCAAGGCCTCCAGCCCTTAGCTGTTCATTTTCAAAACGGATTTTTTTTATTTCGACATCGTGGTTTTCTAAATCCAAGTCTTGCTCACGAATTTTATGTTTTAATTCCATTACTTTAGGTTTTAATTCACTATTATTATTGTTTATTGAAGTAAAAGAACATTACAAAACTTATAGTTAACGCACAATTTACAGTGATGGTAGAAATACCTTACAGCTAGAACATTATATAAGAGATAATAAAGATACATGAAAAATATTAACATTTGGAAGGAAAACATACTAACAAAAAACCTTCTACGAATCTTAAGAACTAAGGTGGTGAAAGAACATAAAAAAACGTGTTAAACTAAATTTGTTATGTGATGATTACACAGGTCAACAAATCAAAGAAAAATTTTTGGTGCCAAGATATCGTTAGTGGTTTTGTATTAGGAGTGCCCTGGTAACATTAAAAATATTTTTAATTTTTTTTCCTACTTGTCATTTTTGATTAACCGTCACTTTTGAATATTCGCTGTAATCAGTACTTCCGAGTGCATGATTTGCTATTTTATGGATAGATTTCTATAAATAAATTGATTTTTAAATCATGTCTTCATCGCGAAGCAGTTGTCTCAATGATCCAAATGTATTTTGTTACATTTGTGGTGAATACACAGTGAAAAATTTCAGAAAACCTATAACAAATTTTATAAAAAGTGCTTATTTTGCTTACTTTAAGTCGGAAAAGGAGGATGAATACAAGCCGTAGATATCCCAAATTGTTTGTAAATGTGCTATGAAGACTTAAACAGTGTATCAGTGGTCAAAGAAGCCAATGGTGGTTCGGAGTGCCAATGCAATGGAAAGAACAGAAAGATAACTTCGATGACTATTACTTCTGTATTAATTTGGCTGGTGTTACGTTATAAAAATGACTATCCAGACTTAGATTCTGCTAGAACCTTACCACATTCAGAGGAAGTACCTTTTCCAGCATTTTGTTCTATTCGTGAATCATGATTTGAAGAAATTAGTAATGAAGTGAGTAGCCACAACGATTTCGAAGGAATACCATCTACGGAGCCAAAACCTTTTACCCAAGAAGTATTAAATGACTTGATACCTAAAGAAACTGCAGAGGGTTTGGCTTTTAAATTAAAAGAAAAAAACTTGTTGGAGTCAGGTACAAAAGTGACGTTCTATCGAGCAAAACCAAGACTTCGTTTGTTGAAGTTACTGAAAACTTTCTCGGAAATCACAAGTCAAGTAACTACTCTAAAACTGTAAATGACATGCTAGAAAACTTTAAAAACTTAGGATGTAATATGTCCATCAAAGTGCACTACCTTCACAGTCATCTTGACCAATTCCCAGACAATCTTGGATCTTATAGCGAAGAATAAAGAGTTCGTTTTCACCAGGACCTAAGAACTATGGAAGAAAGATACCAAGGCCGATGGGATCGGCATATGATGGCTGATTATTGCTGGGGATGTAACGTGATAGTCCCACTACACCTCAATCAACAAAGTCGCGCAGAAGAAAGTTTTAATTTAAATAATAATGTAAAAAATGTTGTTTTTTATGTAAACTTGTTCTTTTTTTTACAAGGCAAAATCTAGAAAACTACACGTAGGATATCAAAATTTTTGCTAATAATGTAATCAGTATAAGGTCCTTAGTTAAAAAAAAGGTACAGCTTTTCGGCACCAAAACTAGTGTTGACCAGTGTTATCAGACATGCTACATAATAACTTAAACTTGTCAGATCTTTTTTGAATTAAGTCAGCAATAAGGCTGATTTCGCACTCCTCGTGCAGATCCATTGCGGTATAGTGCCAAGGCAAGTTCAGAATCATTTTTAAAAGCTTGTTTTGGCAAATTTGAAGTTTTTTATGTGGGTCTCAGCGCAGTTACCCCAAACTTGACTGAAAAATTACCTTGACAATAACTTTTTTATTGACAATGCTCAATTCAGATTTTCTGTTGATAAAAGGGTTACTTACTTACTTGGGTGGCCATAACAACCCGTTACCGGGTTACGGCCGACCTCAAAAGCTCTCTCCAGGCGCCTCTGCTTCGCGCGCGCCTTCTCCAATCAGGCACACCAAGCGTGGATAGGGTTTCTTCGGCTTGGTCTTTCCATCGGAGGCATGGTCTTCCTCTCCGTCGTCGCCCAGCGGCTTCCGCATCAAACACCTTTTTCGCCGGAGCTTCTTCGTCCATACGCACAACATGTCCCAGCCAGCGCAGACGTAGGATAGTGATGCGCTTGACTATGTCGATGTCATTGTAGAGCTCGTACAGTTCATGGTTCATTCGAATACGGTAGTCGTCGCCGACGCGAACAGGACCGAAGATTTTGCGAAGAATTTTTCTCTCAAACACCCCAAGTGTGGCTGCATCGGTCTGCGACACAACCCATGCTTCTGCACCGTAGAGTAGCACGGGTAAGATGAGCGTCTTGTAGAGTGTCAGTTTTGTCGGGCGAGAGAGGTCTCTACTACTCAATTGCTTACTGAGACCGTAGTAACACCTATTAGCAAGAGTGAGTCTTCGCTTTATCTCCAAGCTGATATCGTTTTGAGTATTCACGGCGGTGCCAAGGTAGGTGAATTCCTTGACAACTTCGAAAGTATAGCTGTTCGCAGCAATGTTGGATCCAATGCGCCGCGTCTCCCTGCTTGTGGACAGCATATACTTTGTTTTGCCCTCGTTGATAAAAGGGTACAATAACTTAATTGCAATGTTAAATTTATTTATAATAATTTGTACATGTACTTGAAAGGTGAGTTTCTGATCAAGGTAAACGCCTAGATACTTTACATTATTGGACCAAGGGATCTCAAGTTCACCAATGTTAAGCTTTATGTTTTAAGTCATCAATCTCCTAAAGTATTTTAAGCTTTCTCGGAGTATATTCGTCCAAATTTTGAACTTCCTGAATATCTCTGCCGATAACTGTCATTTGAAATGATGTTGTTGTTGTGGCCATAAATCATTTTTCACATTTCACGGTATCAAAAATCTAATGATGCAGTTATGTTACGCGTACTTTGGTTCAGAAAAACAAAAATTTTCAGGTTCGTTGGTGGACGGGAACATATTGAGAAGCCAATCGAAAGGTCCATTCCCCTTTTTTTTTTGTATATTTTTATTTGTTACGAATTTTTTTCAACTTTGGAGCTGTGTAACTTTTGAACGGTACAATATTTTTAGACAAATCTTTTTTTAAATGAAGGTTAATAAAATACCTTTTTAATAATTTTAAATGTTGTTACAATATGTGCTATCTAAGATCTTGGGGATTTTTTTGTAAACGTCAATTTTTTTGCACTAATTCTGAGATAACTACTGGCCGGCGAAAGTCGGCGTAATTTGATTAAGTTTTTCAGGTAGCTAAAAATATCTAGAAACTTTTTCCCAAACATACTATACCCGCCATGTCCCGCCAGTAGAACACTTTTTTCAAAAATTGGTAGGCACCTCATATGAACTGATCTGCATTTATATGGCACTGCCATAAAACAAGTGTATTTCTTTTGCTGTAGTGTTCATATTTATATTTCAACATATTAATTACCTCTTTTTATTAATAGAATTCCACATAATCATACATTTGATGAATTCCATCGCAGGTATCGTCACAGGTAGATATCTGAACTAGAACCCTTTTTGTGCACATCTGTTCACACCTCTTTGACAATAACAACACAACTTCTTGTTATGACCATTTTTGTCTTTTATTATATTGATTTCAATGAAATTGTAGCAAATTTTTGTATATAAAGCCGAACACTCGCATAGGCAAAGTATTTTACACAAAAAAACTCAAGCGCAATCATAACAGTAATGGAAAGTGTCACGCACGTATTTGTTGCTGATTTGTATTAATTGTTATATTTATTAGCCACAATACTATGGAAACTACTTATATTAAAGAAAGTAACAAATATAAGGTCTGTTCGAGCCGGAAAAAATAGGTAAATATTTATAAAGTTTTACCGCAAAAAGCGTTTGTGCCGGAAAAAATGTGGTGGTTGAGAGAGAAAAAATGAGAGTAAGAAAACAGCTGATCACTTCCCCTCCAAGAAAGAGTTTCATTTTTTAGCCAGACAAATTTCTTGTGGCTAAAAATTGAAGACTGTCAAAATCGTAGGCAACGAGATTAGAAACTCACTTTTGGCAAGCGAGGCAAAGAAAATTTCATGTCTCAATTGTATCTGTCCAATAAATGCTCATTTATTCAATTAAATAGATGAGCGATTTTTGATTGAAAAGGAATCGTAAAGTTGAATGATTGTATGACCAGATAATTATTTCTAAAATGTTGTTTTTCTATGCGTACAGTTTTAAAATAAGAAATTGAAAATGTAGCTAGATCAAAATTACCCCATTTTGCATTATTTTGTACAATTCCATCGAAAATAAATTTTTGTTTGAAAAAAATTTTTTTTTTCACTAACTGTTGAATTTAACGTAAATTCCTTAAAAAACCAATGCGAAATGAAAAATTTATGCGGTTCACAAGATTTTAACCCTTTTTAAAGCAGCGGGAATATTAATTTATACTAAGCAATAGTTTTAAAATGCACTTTATATACTTAAAAAAAATTTTTCAACCAAAAATTGTGGCTCTAATCTACTTTCGAATATATAGTCATCGTCCTATTTATTTTAATATTCTCATAAAGATTTCACTTGGCTTGCATTCCCAAGCGGTTATGCAACTATGACGCAGGTTTTACTTCCTGAACCCTGCCATTGTTTGTTTACAAAAATATGCACAAATTTTTGACAGTCTTCATTTTTTACCAATTTTTCCGTTCAAGCCGAAAATTGTGGTGGTGAGACTAGTCAGAGAAATTTCAGCTTTTACTCTCTCGAAATCGCGATTTGACACTACTCATTTTTTACCACAAAATCCGGCTAGAACAGACCTATAGTAGGCAGCATAAAAAAGTGCATTAAGCTCTGCGACCACTCGAAGCTGAAGTTCAAGCAGACAAACGAAGCTTGGCTTGAACATATACTGGAATACGAGTATAAATTAGACAAGCAAAGTGATTCTGATATCGATCATGAAAATAGAGACGGACAGCAAACTAAGAGGAAAAGACCTACGAAACATTTCCATGAGAGTTCTGACCGCTCTCAAAGAAGAAAACTTCTGAAGATCCCGGAAACTTGTGGCAAAGTGGTTACCAAATATTTTTTACTTTTGCAAATTTATAACGATTGCTTATATTAGAGGGTTATGCTTTCTCTTTTAGTTGCAAGAAACTGCATTAAAAACTCTTTATTTGCTTAGAACAGAGGTTCCCAGACTTTTTCTTCATAGACCACTTTCAAAATTTAGCTGAATTCGAATCCGAGCTCAGAATTGCTCCTTTAAGTCAAGTTTAGTAAGTTTACGATTTTTGGTTATATTTGAGGTTATTTTACATCGCGAATAAATTTACTACTCTTACCCTTCAAAAACTATTTTAAATTATGTAGATATCTCTTTTACACACCGAGATATCATAAATTAAAATTTTCTAATCATCCTGCCATACTGGATTAATATATGTAGATCTGTATGTAGGTCTTTGTAATAAATTTCAAGTTAGGATATTTCGGAGAAAAAAAAGATATTTACAAGTTTTAAAATGAGTTTTGAAGGGAAAGAGCAGTACTTTCAGATTCAGCAACCGGTTGAAAAAAAAATGTATTCGCGAAAATAACCTCAAATATACCCAAAAACCGTGTTTTTTTTGCACTTTTAGGTTAGGATATCTCAAAAAATTTACGTATAGGAGCAATCCTGAGCTCGGATTCATCGCATCAAAGACCATTGAGTATGCTAGGTCTGGTCTCTGTTTCTGAACTTTCGTTTAATTTTGTCGGCCTATACTATTATTGTTACATTGTAATATGATAACAGTCGTAATATAATTAAAATTATTATCTGCCCACCCGCTTACGAATGATGAACCCCCATTTTTTCATCACGCTAAAGTAGACCCTTGTCGAGTCTCCCGCGGACCCCTGGAGGTCCACTTGGACCACTTTGGGAACCTATGGTTTAGAAGATACAGATTTTTTATTATCAATATCAAAAAAAAAATTGCATTTTTGGATGAAAATGTATGGAAATCTACAAAAAATCAACTTCTTCCTCAAAAAAAGTGATGAAGAAAAAATCGCTAAATTTATAACGATGACTCATATTAAAGGTCTATGTTTCCCCTTTTAGTTGCAAAAAACTGCATTAAAAAACTTTTATTCGTTTAGAACAGCGATGGGTAAGCACAGGCACTTTTTGCCCTCGGTGCCCTTTCCGTTATTCAGAGCACAAGCCACCAAGAGTTCGCAGAATTTCAACGCTATCGGCGCACAGCGTTGAGTTGAGTTCTAATGAAAACAAAAACAATACACATAGGCATTAGCGACGGCGTCGCATTGTGTTTCGACGAATGTAGCAATTGTTTTTGTTTATAGTGCAATTTGGTTTTTTTGTGCTGTTGGCGAATTTGGAAATAAAAGCAAAAAAACTTTAAAATTTATTTTGTTGTTGTTTGATGTTGTTGTTGTGCCCTTTTGCTAGATTTTCGTGCGCACCACTGGTTTAGAAGATACAGATTTTTGACCACCAAATGCCATAAAACTCGCTTTTTCTCCCATTGTGCGACGTAGTCTAAACTTAAGAAGAAAAATTAATAATAAAAAATGTTTTCTCTTATTTTTCGTGAATATTTTCATTTTAAAATATATTTATGTTAAATTTTACAATTAATTTTAGCTAAATACTATTTTAAACATTTATTTTACTTATATATTGACTTGAGCATTTTTGACAGTTGAACGCCGACGCACCATTCCCTATTCAAGTGCTAAACAGAATGGGGACGTGCGATATAGTCCACAAGGAAAAGAGCTTCTTCAAAAAGCTATTTCTTAAGCTCTTTTCTTTCGTTAAAACACAATGAAGCAGTTGCAACAACAGCTGATTGTGAGAGAAGACTATTTGTTTACATATTTTAGCGCAAATTGTGTTTTCTTTTTGATTTGAAAAAATCACATGATTGTTATCGACAATCTATTCCACAGCATAAAAAAAAGAGGATTATACTATAACCGTGCTGGCAAACTAGAGAAGCCGGTGTTTCATATACTATAGGATGAAAAATTAGTCGCGGCCAGAGGCCTCTGAATTACACTTTCTTTTAAGTATTACTGGGCTAGCGAACCGGTCGAATTAATGAACATTTAAAAAATATGTGGTTCAATAACACACTGTCACTGTGTGGCATAAGCGGATTAGTAAATCTTAATTTTTCTTTTTTGTAACTATGAATTGGCTGCAACAAACTAATTATTCTTAAATTTTATACCGGCACTTCGCGCAACTCACAAATCAAATCACTGACTTTTTCTTTTACTCGAAAAATATGAGTAAATGAATTTCGTATGAGTAAAAATATCAAAATAGCATTAGAAGTATTTACTCTGCTATACGATAGCTTTTGCTCAGTTTCGTATAGATAAAACAGAAAAAAGCGAGTTAAATCAACTGTTGAAGTTGCAGCCACCAATCATATTATTTTGTATTTTTAAGATTTTGAATTATTTTAAACTAAATATTTTTAACTATTTGAAACGTGTGGCTGTCCAAAATAAGAAAAGAATTAAATGTCTGCGACAAAATAAAAATATGAGGTCCACCCTAATTAAGGTCCACCTTATTCGTACCTCAGAGATTGCAAAAGTCATAAGGGCCAACTAAACCTTGGTATAATCACATAAGGTAAAAGCAAATTGTCAAAAAATGAAATTGCAACACTGAGAGAGCAGTACTGGAAAAGTCAATATCATATAAAAATAAAATAGTTGTTGTTGTTGACAAAATTATTACGTGTTGTTTGACATTTGCAGCACTCGAAAAAGAGGCAACGTTTTTCAGTGCAGTAACCATGTTAGTTAAATCATGAACTAAACTATGCTTTGTTGCATGCATGCATGCCTTAACCTACTGTCAAATCCGAACGAAAAGTGTGTCAAGTGGATAACAAACTCAGAGAACACTTTTTAGTGGCTATGTTGTACTTACATGAACTTTAGAAACAATGTAGCCAAAGTTGCAAACCTATGGAATATTCCCACAATTGCATAGATTTTATGTGTAATATTTCCTAAATAAATTGAATGCATTCACAAAATGTTATTAAATGACATTAGCTAAGATACTTAAAACAATAAATATGCAAACCTATGATCATTTTATAAATTTTAAGAAATAAAAAGAAACCAAAATAGTTCACTTTGTACTATTCGCGCGGCTTGTTGAGAAAAGTATTGGCAAATGCAGATGTGGCATCACTGAATTTTCAATCAAATTGTTGTATGTATTGTGTGTGTAAATTAAATTGCCTATTTCTGCAACTGCACTCCCTCTTTTACATTTCGATTATAATAGAATACGTCTATTTTATTGTATAAACATTTACTTTTTTCCCCATTTTATATTAATTTAAAAATAAATGCATTTTCCATTTCTGGATCCATTGCAAATACATTCTTTCATCAGTTTCGCTTGAGGAAATGACATTTGTGGAAATTGAATGAAACTTTTTGTTAAGCTAAAAACAGAATTGGGACGTGCGATTTATCTTATGTGTCAAATCGCATCAAAAAATAGAATCTGTTCAATTTCTCTGCGATAAATTTTGCTAGTGTCAATTTTTTACTTACTACAAACCAAAGAGTATCAAAAGAGGCGAAGCTCTCGACAGAATTCTACAACTAACGCAAAAAAATTCAGTCGCGTCGCTGCTTTTAAAAACTCACCCACCCGTGGTGACTAATAAAATTTTTGACTTTACCACTTAGGGCATTTTTGTCCAAATTAGGAACATTCAAAAATTATTTTTATCATATAGTCGAAAAAATCAATGTAATTTATACAACTTCTAAGAATTATTAAAATAAAGTGATAAATAATATAGTTGCGGGTTTGTTGTCCTTTAATTAAGTAAAATTCAGTTAGAACTTCATTTTAGTTGAAAATCTTAACATATGGCAGCCTGCTCATCTGACAACTGTCATATAATACTTCACCACTTATTTTTCGGCACAAAATTTTTATTGCTTGCATTAGAAAATTTATATTGCGGAAAGATACTTTATATACGATTCTAATTACAGAATTTAAAAATTGTTTGCGTGCGGTGCTCCTGTTTGTTTTCTCTTTATAATTAAAACATTTTGTTGGATTCACGAAAAATTCTTAATGTTTTAATTTGCTACTACAGAGACGACTTTTCCTCTAAATGAATTTTGGAAAATATCCATTAAATGTGTAAGAAGTGAATTTTACTAATAATATTGTTGCAGCAACCTAACAACTTGACCAATGTCAGCTCACAGCGTTACAGTGGTATTGTGGATAAGAAAACTTTTGGAATCGACATGTCAACATGTAAGCTGGTCCCAGAAAATCACAAGAAGCTGAGAAAGTTATTGACTGGCGCTAAGTACCGCAAGGACTTAACAAATGTTTGTTTTGTGATAAAAACATTTTTAATTTCCATTCACATGGTTTAAAATTTAACTACAATACCAAAATCGCTGAAAAGCTGTTGAAAATTTTATCTGATTTAATTTTTCAATACATTTTGTTTGAAAGATTTTGCATTTCTTTTACTAATTTGCGTATCTTTTATATTTAACAGACAGCCCTTCGCCGTGCTTATGCTGTGTTGAGGTCGCAGAAGCTTACTATTGTGATGATGTGTGGACCACCTCCAATGATTAATTTTGCATGCAATCTAGCATTGGATAAGCTGAACTTCCATCCAGATGCACGTTTCGCCTACTAATTTGAGTGCATGTTGCCAGTGGAAAAAATGTGGAAAAGAATAAAGATCATTGATTTGTTTTTTCTAATATTAATATTTTTTAGATTAAAATAAAAAAACATTTTTATACCCTGAAGATGTCACCAAAAAAGTGACGAAACGTCGGTGAAAAATTGAAAATTTTAATGTTTTAATTAATTTTGCAATTTAAAAGTTCTGGTCAGAAAACCTCAGTGTCAACAACAATTAATCATCTAAACTGACCCATAAGATCACATATAAATTTTCGGAGAGGTTACCGAAATATTCGTTTTTTAAATTTTATTTTCATATCAAAAAAGGAAAAGGGAAAAAACTAAACAATGAATGGATATTATAGACACATCGCATTAAAATACTCTTTTTACAAAATTAATATGTGAGTGTAACTTATATATAAGAAAATGGTGTTATTTGTAATTTTTCATTGATTTGTTTTTTCTAATATTAATATTTTTTAGATTAAAATAAAAAAACATTATTATACCCTGAAGATGTCACCAAAAAAGTGACGAAACGTCGGTGAAAAATTGAAAATTTTAATGTTTTAATTAATTTTGCAATTTAAAAGTTCTGGTCAGAAAACCTCAGTGTCAACAACAATAAAGAAAATAGTTTTCCTTGAAATGAAAGGAATGAATTTTTTTTAGATATCGTAGAGCACATAAGTAAGAATAAAGTAAAGATGATATGAAATGTTTTGTTTTACTTAATCACTTTAGCCTTTTTGAGGGTAGTATGCTTGTGGCAGGAGTTCAATAAATTGACAGCTAATTTTCACGGAAAACTGTTGCTTTTTTTTGGGATTTAAGTGTTTTGTGTAATAATTGTTTCCATTTGATCGTCCACACCTCAGATATGGGTTAGATGTTGTTAGATGGAAAATGTTAATTTACGAATCCATCGTTAGTGTTCACTTCAAAAATATTTTAAGCCCACGAACAAATTTCACCTACGCCGCTGCTTAAATGTGACCACTCGTCTCGTTATTTTTTTCTTATAATTAGCCCTACTCAACCCACCAGAAAATTAAAAGCTTTCACAAATAAAATTGCATTTACGTTTTATTAAAAAAAATGTTGTCTATTGTCTATGTCACGAACAAATTTCACCTACTCCGCTGCTTAAATGTGACCACTCGTCTCGTCATTTTTCTCTTATAATTAGCCCTACTCAACCACCAGAAAATTAAAAGAATTCACAAATAAAATTGCATTTACGTTTTTTTAAAAAAATGTTGTCTATTAAAAATTTTAGTATTAAAAAAATGCATAGTATAAATTTTGATTTTCATATTGTTAAATTGTCTATTGCTAAATATTGTGCTTTGTTATACATAGGTATCATCCACTGATGTTATAATATTGGCCGTATTCGTTTCATTAGCAATTTCTGCTTGGTTTCCAAGCTTAACAGACTCGCGTTGACATCTTGCAAACTTCCCTTAGTATTCATTATTTGATCACGCAATAGTTTGGCTTCCATTTTTGAGAGCCTGGCATCACAACCTTCCTGGTAGGCGCATTCATGTGTGGATTGTAGATCAAAGGTCATCAAGCACTCTTCCCTTACCGTTCTGCTACCTTGACAGCGCTCTAACTATCTAAGGCTGTGTTGCGGAAGGCATGTCAGCCATATTCAAAAGAACGTTGAATGAAAGCTCCACCTTCACATTTTAAGCGGCACCAGTAACCTTGCAATGTGCATTGGATCCATTTGAGTCGTAGCAGCAGCTGTGAAATTAAAAAAAGAATTAATTATACTAGAAGACTTAATTTTTAAAAAGACTTACCCACGACAGAATTTCGATTTTATTTTGAAATGTCATTTGTAGTAGGACCTCAAAGTCAGCTGTTAGTTTGTTCACCATACTGAAAAATAAATAAAAATTTCACCTTTTCCACAGTTGTAAAAATCAGCTAATTTCACTAACACATACGGGACCAACGCAAACGTAACCTCACATTGCCATGGGACTATCGCAAACACAACCTCACATTTGCTTTTCATATATTTAGCATTCTTCTTCTTTTTCTTAGTTTTTTTAAAAAGAAAATGGAATAAAAAGAACATTATTATGCCCACCCAAAAATTAATAATGATTTTTAAGGATCAAAAAATTATCTGTCTTGTTCAGCAAGTTTCAAAATGCATTGCAATTGTATTTTAAAATTTTCATATTTTGGGATTATTTTCAGTAAAATTTTTTTTTTCGCCACGACGTGAAGATGTTGCCACTACGGACAAAAACTTAAACGATATGCCGGCAATTGTTCCAAATCAGCAAAGTTTTCGCGAAAAGCTAGTTATTATGATTATTATGGCATTCAACTAGTTAACTTATCTTTGCGTATATATATATACCATAACCCGAAAATTGATTTAAATCGCTTGAAAACAAGTTTATTTATCATAAACCAACTAAACATAATAAGATAGAGGAATGCAAGAAACCTTAGGTTCTTGATTTACCTTTTTTTGTATTAAGTAAAAACTTAAGCCGAAAAATTTTAACTTAATCTTTGATTTATGTCATTAGTACATTAGCAATAAGATTTATTATCTTTTTGTACTACATTAACTTATAATTACAAATACAAAAATACAAATACAATAAAATTAGAGTAGCATTAATGGAAGCTGAACTATGCAAATGAACTCAAAACAATTGATTTAGAAAAACTAGTTAATCCTAGGCCAAACTAGTTTGTCCTGAAATGGTAATTTTTTTATCAGGACACGCTAGTTCGTCCTAGGCTATACTAGTTTATCTTAACACGCATCGGATAAACTAGTTTGGCTAACCTAGTTTATCTTAACACGCATCGGATAAACTAGTTTGGCCTAGGAAAACAAGTTTATCTTAGAAACTAGTTTGGCCGGTAATATATTGTAGCGAAATTTAGATTATGCCAGGAAATCCTCGAAATAAAATTAAACGGTACTAGCTAGCATCAATGACCATAGAAAAATACTTGTACACCATCTAGCGGCCAAGTGTGGTTTCTATACAATCAAAAAAAAAAAAATAATGGTTAAGTTTGACGACCTGAAAGTGGATCAACTGAAGAAGGAGTTGCAGCAGCTGAATCTGCAATCATCTGGCGGAAAGGTGGAGTTACAGAAACGCTTACGGCAGGCTCTTGAGGATCAAGGGGTAAACCTGTAAGAGCATGAATTTTATAGTGATGTCTCAGAATCAACAGCGATAATGGAGGAAGCTTCTGGACCGGCGGCAAGTGGTGAAGTTGTAGATATGTCAAATTTCGAGAAAATGTTAATGGCGATGACGCAGACAATAAATCTACAGATGAATAACAATATCCAGGCCGTTCGGGAAGAAATATGTCAGAACGCGCTACAGATTAATCAGAGCTTAAGTCAAAACGTGACGTAGATCCACCCAATGAATCAAAGTATAGAGGCTGTTCGAACGGAGGTTGCCAAAATGGTAAATGGCCTCGATGCAAAAGTGATTGCCTTACGAGATGACGTTAAATCATTTAAGGAAAAAGTTCAAAATAATCTTGAAAAGGTTCAAAATAATTTTGAAGACGTTAATAAAAGGATTCAACAATAGAAAATAAGCGAACCATCCACTCAAATGATAAGAGAAATCAGCGCAGAGAGGCTTAAGGCACCCACGTACGATGGAACCACGACATTTAGTGTTTTCAAGCTCCAGTTTGAAACAATATCTGCTCATAATCGTTGGGATAACGATAGCGCAGCTGCAGCGCTATTTGTGGCATTGAAAGGCGCAGCTGCAGAAGTATTGCAAATGGTCCCAGTGGCGGAGCAAAAGAATTACAAGGCGGTGATGGATGCCTTACAGTGAAAATATGGCAGTGACCACATGAAGCAGATTCACAGACTGTTGTTGAAAAGTTGTACCCAGAAATCTGGTGAGTCCTTGCAGAAGTATGCTGCGGATATTGAACGATTGGCACACCTTTCCTATCCTGACGAGTTAAGTGTCGTAGCTGAAAAATTCAAAATAGAGGCGTTTATTGACGGCATACGTGACTCAGAGACAAAACGCAAGACAATGAGGAACCCGCAGACTACATTTAATAAAACAGTCACGGTTGCTCTCACTCAAGAGACAATTGCGTTGACATTGAAAACTCTTCGGATGGAGATGGAGGCTGAGAAGAAAAATTCTTAATTTGCCAGCAGTAGCTTCCGCAGAAATTGCTATATGTGGTAAGCAGGGACACATGGCATGTGACTGTAAATCACGTCGTAAACGATCCGCATCACATTCAACAAGAAGAAAAATTGGAAATAGGGTGAACGAAAATGTTAGCGAACAGCAGTCGTTAAACTAAAGAGAGTCAGTACAGCGGGGCGTGAGCTGACTCTCACTTATGATTGCCCCATAGTCTTAGTTTCAAATCTCTGCCGAAATTCCAACAGCCTTACCATCGGTGGAAAAATCAATGAAAGACCATGTGAGCTAACTTTGGATACAGGCGCATCGCACTCAATTGTGAGGAGAGACTTATTTAATGGACGACAAAAAAAGCCATTAAATGGGATCCAATTAAGAACAGCGACAGGAGAAATTGCGCAAATAGTAGGAAAAGTTACAGCGAGTATTCCTATCGGCAAAAAAATTGTGGAACATGATTTTATTGTTGCAAACATCACCGATGAGGTTATCATTGGCGTGGACTTCATGATACGACACGGGTTCACTTTGGATCTTAAGAAAAAAACGTTAAGGTATGCCAATATAGAGTTGCCTTTTGACATTGGCTGTGAACAAAAATTAACAATTGCAAGAGTCTACATAAGTGAGCGCTGCCGAATTGAACCCAACACCGAAGAAATTATTTGGGCTACAAGAAGTGAAGACTGTGGGACAAGCCATCTGTGGGTAGTGGAAGCAGATAAGAAAAATTTAAAGAAAGACCTGATTAGTGGAAAGACCCTAGTAAAAACAAGAGCGGACAGCAAAATACCGGTACGAAGTTTGAATCCATCCCAATGAGCCGGAATCTTACGGCCGTTATAAATTGTGAAAATGACCAGCAGGACACAAAAGGTACAACTTTAACAAAATCATCGGCCTTGGAAGTATTGACGAAAGAATGGACGAAGGAGTTGTCTGCCAAGAACAAAAATAAAGCAAAAAGTGTGGATTACAGAAAATTGAATGGCGTCACCAAAAAAGAAAGCTACCCGTTACCCAGAATCGATGATACACTGGATACGTTGTCTGGAGCAACATGGTTTTCCTCCCTGGACTTAAAAAGTGGATATTGGCAGGTGGAAATAGATGAAAAAGACAAGGAGAAAACTGCCTTTAGTATTGGGAATGGTCTATGGCAGTTTAACGTCATGCCATTTGGTATTTGTAACGCTCTAGCTACGTTTGAGTGGTTAATGGAACGAGTTCTCAAAGGACTATATTTGAAGACTTGTTTAGTGTATCTCGATGACATAATCATCATGGGAAAAGATTTTGATGTCCTCTTGAAAAATCTGGAGGAAGTGTTTGAGCGCTTGGAGGCAGCAGGACTTAAATTAAATGCGAAAAAGTGCTCACTTTTCCAGCGTGAAGTCAAATATCTGGGGCACAAGGTTACGTCAGAAGGAATACACACAGATGAGGATAAAATAAAAGCTGTGAATAATTGGCCACGACCATCTAATCTTCATGAGTTGTGAAGTTTTTTGGGCCTATTCACTTACTGCAGACGTTCTGTTCCTGGTTTCGCAAATGTTACACGCAGTCAACATGAGCTGACACAGAAAAATCGGAAATTCGAATAGAGTGGTGCACAGGAAACTGCATTCCAAAAGCTGAACGAATTATTGTCTACAGCGCCGATACTCGCGTACCCAATACCCGGCGAAGAATTTGTATTGGACACCGATGCGAGTGGCCATTGTATTGGAGGAGTTTTGTCCCAAGTTTTCAATGGACAAGAAAAAGTCGTCACATATTTCTGCACAATTTTGTCGAAACCTGAGAGGAATTATTGTGGAACTCGGAGAGAGTTACTGGCAGTAATGGAATGCATGAAACACTTCCATAAGTACTTATATGGACAGCACTTTCCCCTGAGGACCATGCGGCATTAAGGTGCCTACGCATGGCAATGCGTATGCACTTTCCCGTCGTCCATCTAAAATTGAATGCGGTCATTGTTCACGAACGGAAAATAAAGCTGGAACAATTGATGTGCGTCTTTTGAACGTTTTGTCTGAAGAAAAGTGGACAAAGGAGGAGGTACAACGCGACCAGCGTAGTGACACAGATTTGGCAATTATAATTAAGTATAAAGAGCCGGGTAGGAAACCGGCGTGGCAAGAAATATCAAGTGAAATTCAAATCTGTAAAGCAACTGGGCGCAATGGCAAAGTTTGGAGTTGCATGATGGTTGCCTCTAACGAATCTGGGAAAGTGAGGAGGGTAAAATTCGCTCAAAACTGCTGGTTATTCCAAAGGAAAAATTTAAGGAAATAATCGAGGATTATCACAATGGATCCAGTGGTGGACATCTGGACATAACAAAAACCACAGAGTAAACAAAATAACGGTTTAATTGGGTTGGATGCCAAGAAACAGTTGCTGACAGGATCCGCCGTTGTGACCAATGTGCAATTGCCAAAGGACCAAGGCACCGCACTCGGGGAAAATGCTTCAGTATAACGTTGGAGCTACTACTACGTTGGAACTACTATCTACTATTGATACGGTTTTGAATCATCTCGTATCTTGAGATTATTCAAAAGGAGGTTCTTATCATTTTATCATACAGGTGTCCGCAGCAGCTTAAAGCCGTCCACTGGGAAAGGAAATTAAACAACACCTTACTCGACTCATCACACAGTCCACCACATTATAGCACCACAACGCAAACAAGTAAATAATTCAATATTTAAACACTGATCATTAAATGAACTTAATTTAATTGCAGATGTCCGGTTTGTTTTAGCCTCCCCATATTTGCTGAGGTTTCTACCACCCTGTTTCTATGCGTTACATTTAGTGCTTGATATTATTGGCTTATATTAATATTAAAATTAAACATTTTCACATCGTTTTTATTAAAACGGCACATTTTCAGCGCAACAAACATGATAAAAATTAAATTAAATTGCAGAAATGCAGGTCGATATATTTTTTGAAAATTTATTATTAAAATTATAAAAGAGAATTTTCTGACAAAGAACTTATTCAGATTTAACCTTCTGTGGAAAAAAGATTGTTCATTCCATAGATAACTACTAGTGTCCGACCGAAGACTTCGGCTTCGGCCACCTTTGGCTTAAAAATCACACATTCGGCCTACCTTCGGCTTCGGCCTTAAAATGGCCGAAGGTCTGGCCGAAGCCAAAGGTTTGCAAATGAATGCAATTTCGAAGTAAAATTTTCCAATTTGAAACACACGTAATATGCAAAAGTGAAATAGTTTGGAATAGAAAGTTTTTTAAACAAAAATAGCTCAAAATGTGATATTAGCTGCGTTTTATTCGCCATCCTCTGCTAGATATCTTTAGCTAGCAACGATAATTGTATAGAAAAACAAAAACAAAATCGTAGACTTAGCGTCTACAAATATAGTTGCTAAGTATACAAGCAAGTTTCTTAAATGCCAGTGCTACCCAGTGAATTTGTGTTTTGTCTATTGTGATTTTGTATTTTGTCAATTATGAAGTTTGAAATTAAAAAAAAATATTGAATTTTACGGAAAAAAAATTTGAGTTTTACAGAAAAAAATTTGAATTTAACGGAAAACATTCATTTTCTTTTTCTTTTTTTAAATTCAATTCAATTAATTTTTCAATACAGTAAAAACACATTTGTGTAAACACCAGGATAACCTGGCAAGACACAACTATTTCCCCAGGACACAATGCCAGCCAATTAATTTTTCAAAACAGCAAAAACACAAATAAATGGCATATCTGACGTAGCCAGTGCTACCCAGTCAGCTCTAAGGCAACTTAGCAACTTGTCGTTTTATTCGTACATAGATAACGACTTAGCCAATAAAACGCACCTATTGTAAAGTTAATGTAAACGACATTAGTTAATTGAAGTTAAAGCAATAAGCACTACAAAATTGAAAATAATCTTTGGGAATCTTATGACACAACGGCCATGCAGCCAAATAACTCATGCTGAGTTTCAAGTTTTAAGACAAAGTTTGAAATGTACATTAAAGAATCTATTATTATGAGGAATGGATGTATTTTTAGCAATTGACTTTCAAGTTCATTTTTGAAATTGAAAAAAAAAATAGCACAAAAAATTTCTATCTGCCTCTCCGACTAACGTTGTAAGTGAACAATTGGTTAGCGTTGCAGTTCAGCTTTATACCGACTCAGGTTCAAATTTGCGTGGCGAAAACGTTGATAAACTTTTATTTTTAGCTTACAATAATAAATTATTTGACTTTGAATACTGAAGTACCTTCAACTTTTATTATCATTATAAACTAATATTGTTTATGTAATATTTTCTTCGACCAATTATTTTAAACTTTATTTAATGTTTTTCTTCTTCGAGCTCGAAGAAAAACATTAAATAATATTGTTTATGTTTGCTAATAGATTATAACCATATAATTTATTTTTTGTTTCTTATACATTGAATTTTTGTTTATGTAAGTTTTTATTTATAAAATGCTAAACCTTCGGCTTCGGCTTCGGCCGATGGTTTCGAAAATGGCCGAAGTTCGGCTTCTGATCTGATATCATTTTTTTAAAGAATACTTTAATTTTATGAAAAAATAATTATTTACTCTAAATGAATTTGCTTAAACTTAAGGACTGTCCCAGAAGAAGCTTGCATTTTGTTTTTTAGTTATAAAAAAATACCCTTTCCCCCCCCCCTTTTTTATGAATAATGGCTGGTGTTCAGAGTATAAATAACTAAAAACTAATAATTTTTTTTTCTATAATAATTTCTTAGTTTTTTCTTAAGGCCCTTCATTAAATTTTGCACAGTACGACAGTACGGTACGGTCTGAAGTCTTGTAAATTTTTTGCAGTCTTACCACTCTTTCGAAGATCTTTTTTCTTATCTGCTTTAACGTAAGTTTCATCGTCCATAACACAGCAATCAAATTTAGTCAGGTACCTTTTATCGCATCTGAGCCATCAACTGCTTTTCATCAGGTCTGGTACTTTTTGAACTCTATATCTCTTTAGCTCCTTTATTCTTTGTACAGCAAATTTTGTTGTACCTACTCTAGCCGCCACTAAGGTCTTGAGATTCTGCTTAAAAAAGCGCTCCACCGCTACCTTCGGGTTAGAAATTTCTGGTTTTCTGCCTGAATACCTTTTATCGGAAAACAGGTACACCCTTCTTATAATTAGAAATAACCATAAAGACATTTCTGACGCACCAAATATTTTTGCTATAGCTAAATATTTTAATTCTAGATTTTGCAGGTATGAGAACAAAATCAGTTCCCGCACTTTTTGTTGCTTGCTAGACATCTTTCTCGTTAGAAGTACTATCTTCAAGTGTTATTCATACATCATATTTAACGTCACTTTATATAGAACAAATATTGTGTTTTTTAAGAGCTACAATATTATCAAGTAGAGTATAATACAGGCCCGTGCGCAAGGGGGGGTTTTAACCCCCCCATTGGAAATTTTTTTATATAGTTTTTTATTGACAATATGCTCTTACTTAAATGAAAAACCAAAAAGACTTGCGCCTCTTACGAAAAATTGAAAATTTTATGAAAATAAAAAAACTCACATATGTCAAAAAACTCACATATGTATATATAAATGGAAAAAGGTATGAGTTTTATGATATTTTCCAAAGTTATGTCAGGAATTTCGAAATGAAAGTACATACGTTCTTAGGTTTGATTGAGGAATAACTCATAAAAAAAAACAAGATGTTATATTAAAGTTGTTTCGAGAAAAATTTTTTTTAATAAAAATATGTTTCAACAAATTTATTTAAATCTTTTTAATTTTTTTTATAAAGTTATAGTATTTCTTAACAAAAAATATTTTGTAATGCATCTCCTATAGTTTTTGAGATATTTCGTTTCAAAAAATGCTCAAAAAAGTAATAAAAAAACAAAGTGTGCAGTTATTAAAAGAATGGCCGATATGTACATATGTATGTAGTATATACGATACACACATAAGCATATATAAATATATATAAGGGTGGTTCAAACTGCAATACATGTTCCGATTTTTGGTGCTCAGGCCCGAAAATATATCCTTAGACCATGGAGCTATTGTACTAAAATTTCAACCGAATCGGACCATGGGAAAGCGTGTCAGTGGGTCGATTTGTATGATTTTTGTGCATTTTCGAACCATTTTTTAGTATTATTTCTTTTAGTTAAAATAAATATCAGCTTCGAGGTATATTCGTGGTTATCATTTTTTACAGACTCAGTATGATGTGAAATATGTGTGAAAATTATAAATCAGAAAATCGCCGCAAATTTGAGTATTGATTATTGATACACGAATGTGAAAAATGCTAAAAAATCTGACATACTTCCACTTTGCCCGTTCGAAACCATACCTATTTTATATTTTTCGGCCACGGCACTACGCGCAATCGATTGGAAATCTGTTTTTACACAGAAAACGATGTGTCAAATATTTTTTGTACCAACGATGCGATCTGAAGAAATACTTGATTAATAAAAGCAAGCATTTTCGTCATAAGAAAATAAAGATTTTTAGTTTATTTTTGTTCAAGAAACGCTAATATTTCACATTTGCCCATTTTGTAGACTTTTTCGGCGGCCACTTAAAGTAATTTTTAAAACTGATCTTCGTCCTTCATTATATGTTTGTTTAAATTTTGCAAAGACCAATTGCTCTTTCCGCGGTGTCATTCATGGATTTTCTGGAAAAAGGCCCCATTTTCTGGCCAAATGACGAATCGTGCAAGTGTTCGAAGATTGTTGCCCAAAAATTACATATTATGAACGACACCGCAAAAAGAGCGATCGCTCTTGTGCAAAATTTCAACAAACAGACAACGAAGGACTAAGATCAGTTTTAAAAATTACTTAAAGTGGCCGCCGAAAACAGAAAAAAATCTTCAAAATGGACAAATGTGAAATATCAGCGTTTCTTGAACAAAAACTAAAAATTCTTATTTTCATATGACGAAAATGCTTGCTTTTATTAATCAAATATTTCTCCCGATCACATCGTTGGTACAAAAAATCTTTGACATATCGTTTTCTGTGTAAAAAAAGATTTCCAATCGATTGTGCATAGTGCCGTGGCCGACCAGTTCCAAAAAAATTCTAAGCACCGCCAACGTGTTCAGCATCCTCGAAAATGGGGAGTGACAAATATTTTACCGTTGGAAGACGCAGAATATGTCATTCCCCCCTTTTGGGGTGGTTTTTGTACATTGTAGAGGTGGGGTCAGCTCCAAAATAATTTTCAACTCCACCATCGTGTTCAGCATCCTCGAAAACGGGGGGTAGAGGAGGTTTGGTTGCCGCTTTAAATATTTGTATTTTTCAAGTTTTTTTCCGACTCACAGAATCCACTATAAGGCCATTGTGCAGAGTTACAAATATGTAAATAAAAATTACGTCAAGAGCAATCCATTTTTTTTTCTCAACGGAATATTGTACTTTAATATTTTTAACATTTATATAATTTTTTTAGTTTTTCGATCGGACAGGGAAGGCTGTTTTTCATTAACATTTAATAAATAAACATGTTTTAAACATTGAAAAATACATTATTTAAAATTGAAAATCTCACTTATACTCTATTTCAATACGAATCGAACACCGTTAAATTTATAAAAATCGTCTAATCCGTTCAAAAGTTATAAGCTTTTGAAAAAATTTTGTCCCCGAATTTGAATTGCCTATAACAACAACAAAAAGATTTAAAAAAAAAATCACTTCATATTTTAATTTCTAGCACATACCACTATGTAAATAACAAAATTTCAATAAAAAATAAAAATATTTTTTTAAAAGTGGCCCAGTTCGTAAATTCTGACCCAATACTAAAAAATCGTCTCGAAAATGCACAAAAATCATACAAATCGACCCACTGACACGCCTTCCCATGGTCCGATTCGGTTGTAATTTTAGTACAATAGCTCCATGGTCTAAAGATATATTTTCGGGCCTGAGCACCAGCAATTTGACGTCATTTAATTTTTCCATACGATTTTGAACCAGCCTAATATATATTCATAAAACAATTTTTGTATTTTTGTCTTTTTTTTGTATGCCTTGTAGTCAAAAATACTTTTTTTACGAACTTTATAACCTGACATGAAATATCCGAATTAACCCACCAATACCCAGCGTATGAAATTTCATACAATGTTTGAACTCTGCAGATCGCTATTTTTTGCCAACAACCAAGGTAGTCGGTGATGACATTTTTGAATTTTTTGGTGTAAATATTTTCAATAAACAAAATCAAATTTTTTTTTATTTTTTTTTATAGCAGAATGCATTGTTTTTTAGTGAATTTTCCAAAATCGCATGAACATTTTTTTTTCTGGGAACTGCTGGGTTAAACCTCCCCCCTTGAATGATTTCTGCGCACGGGCCTGGTATAATAAAAAAAAATAAAAAACGCAAGTTTTTCTGGGACTGTCGTTATATTTATTTTATAAAAATGTCTCTCGACATATCTTCCATATAACATCTTTTTGTTATTGACTTTTTTGTATGCTATTCTTTAACCAATCCTAACAATGTACATACATACATACATATCTACTTTCAGATTAAATTTCCTGCCATAAATTTGGAAAATATTGTTCTAGTGCAATAATTACGTAAAACTGTACGAGTGATCATAATAAATCTACTACAATTAAATGAGCGAAATATAGTGCGCCTTCAATAAAAAAATTAACGTTCTCCGATTTGTGGCGGGAATTTGATCTAAAAGCAGTTACATTATTAGCATTGATTAAATAATATCAATTTTTTCTCTAGTCATTAATGGAATGAACGACGCATATACATATATGTATGTAGATTCAAATCTTAGGAACACAACTTTATTGTCTTAAAATGTGAAGAAAACTTATTCTTCCACGACTTCCTTTTATATGTGTAAGGCACACCCTTATTTGTTTATTGGTCCAACAACTTATAAAGTAGTTGTAATTTTATATGTGGACCCACTACGTTTAGCTTCGGATTTCCAAATTTGTCTGTATATTTGCTGTAGTATTGTTCGGTCAAAAGCTGAAATCCATACGATTGTAGTATCTTTTGTGAGAACAAGCCTGTTGCATCTGCTTTCATTAGCTAAGGACAGATCAATTTAGACGTATACTCGTTTTCTTCTCATGTTTTTTAGTCTTACTTTGAATTCAAAATCCCTAGCTAGATGTTCACTGCGTCGGACCAGCTCTTTTGCAATTCCTTGTCCTCGAAAACGTGAGTCCACCGATAAAACGCGTACATCAAACGCTTTTTCTACATTGAATTTCTCAAATATGTTCGTTTTTAAATTGTGTGAATAAAGAAGTTGGAAAACCTTTTTAAATTTTTCATCAGTACTGAGTTCGAGCTTTTTTTGAGCACTTTCTATATCTCCCGGCTGCAGCACACCATTAAGTATAACACCAGCCACCTGTGATAAAAAGAAAATAAATTTCAAATTCCAGAATTTTCTGTTTAACTCCATTTTGCAACTTACTTTATTGTTTTGACTTACGGCCATTATGCTTAAGTTTTCTTCCAAAGTTTCATAGCTATAGTGCTCTAATGCCAAATTGCTTTGACCTTGTTGACATAGACCAGCAGCATTGTTGAGCGGTTCGTCAGCGAAAAAGGAAACCCGCAAATGTTGAATAACATCATGGAACCGTTCTGCAGTAATTATTTTGTATTCCATTTCTTTAATTGGATAAATAATAAATATTTATATGGGGCAATCTTATACACATTTATATTTTAATTTTTTTTTGTCAGATGGATTGAATCTTATTTATTTGATCGTTCTTATCGAATAAGATTTCGAGGGGTGTTGCCCTCTCCTTTTACAGCGTTTTCAGGTGTTCCGCAAGGAAGTCACCTGGGGCCGCTCCTGTTTATTTTGGCTATCAATGATGTTACTCATATAATCAAAAACTCTCATCTGCTTATATATGGTGATGATATGAAAATTTACAGGACTGTGAAGGTGGATAATGACAACTTTGCCCTTCAGTCTGACCTGAAATCATTTGAAGTTTGGTTTTCTAAAAATAGCTTACATTTAAATCCTGATAAATGCCAAACTATGATCTTCTCTAGAAAGAAAATTAATGTGGAATTTGATTATACAATTAATGATATGAAAATCTGTCGTGTCGATATAGTCAAAGACCTTGATATACATGTTGATGCTAAATTGACGTTTAATGAACACATTAATATAATCTGTAAGAAGGCTTCGTCATTACTTGGATTTATAAAGCGGTGGGCAAAAGAATTTAATAGCCCGTTAGTAACAGTAACTTTATACAATACTATTGTGCGTCCTCACTTAGAGTATGCTAGCCAAGTATGGTCTCCATATTACAATATACATATAGATAGAGTAGAACGAATCCAAAAAAATTTTGTTCGGTTTGCTCTCAATGGCTTAAATTGGAATGACCTCTTAAACCTTCCTCCTTATGAGGATCGTTTAAAGTTATTACGTATGCAGTCTTTGAGCACTCGTAGAAATATTGCGGGTATAATTTACTTGCATCAGCTTGTATCAGGGTCGCTTGCTGCGCCAGAGCTTCTGAACTATATTTATTTTAACACTAATCGTAGGAGTAATCGTAACTCATATCAGATATTTTACCAACCAGTCAGTAGAACTAATTATATGGCTACAGCTCCTTTTAATCGCATGACTACTCTAATTAACAATTGCGATGTATATGATATTAGCTTGTCAAAAGGTCAACTCAAGCTTAGATTGAAAAATAACTATAGTTAATTTTGTAGCTTAATGGTTGTTGGTCTTTATGTTTGTGTTGTCCGAGCCCCACCGCATGATGGGTAAATTATTTCTAACATTTATGCCTTAGGTCATTTAAATAAATCCATACAATTGCATTCTTGCAATTTTATGCTTATATATTTATGATCTGAGTGGGTATGTTGAGAAAGTGCGACAAAGCTAAGAAAAAATTATAAAAATATAACAAATTAATTTGCATGTATAATTTTTTCATTTTCATAATTTTTTAATAAGCTTTTTACTTGGTTTAAAGCTTCAAGCTAAATTGCTAAGAAGGCTAATAGCTGTAGTAGCTAAACTATATTATTATTATTATTATTATTATTAGATGGGTTCTCAAAAAATGTGAGGTACACATATAGAAACAAAGTTGACAATTTCCATGTTTTTTATTTCGAAAAATTAAACTACTTAATTAAACATAATTAAGCCTAGACATCGGTCATTCTTTTACAAACCGCACACCATTTTGGACTGGATATTTTAGAATCGCCCGAATTTTTTTTACAGTTTATCGTCGCTCTCGGGTAGAAAGACCCTAACTCATATTTTTGAAATTTCACAGTAGGCGAAAAAACTTTAAAACCTCATATAAAAAGGTTTTTTTTTTTAAATGCGATCCCCACGATTTTTAGTGGGTCAGTTAGGGGAGGTTATGATGTAAACGTTAATGGCGATAAATTCCCCATTTCTCGCATTTCAAAAAATAGAGCTGAACCAATATTTTGCAAACCGAAAAACAAAAAAAACAAAACGAACAAAACCTAGTTTTTGCAAACTTAAAAACCGGAAACTAACCAAACGATCAAAATTAACTTACTTTTTTGCACTCTGAAAAAATTGGAATCAAAAAATTGACTAATTTTCTTACACAATACTGACTTTTTTATTATTTTTTCTATATTTGGATTGTAGCTATATTTCATATATTAGCAGCTGCTTACAGTCTGCTTACAAGTTCCAACTACACAGAAAAAACAAGTATGGTAAAATCAAAGAGCTGATATTCTATGAATAAAATTTGAGGAATTCAACTATTCATTTCTTTGAATCAAAGAAAGAATTTGCAAAATCAAAACCATTTGTTTTTTGGATTTGCAAATTCAAAATATCTGATTTTACAACAAAATATTTTAAATATGTTTCACTGTTATTGCAAATAAAAAACTTCCATTGTCTAATCAGGGAAGCTCCTGGTTCAAACCCCGGCGACGACATAATTTTTTTATTTTTTTAATTTAAAGGTATTTAAAAATCAAAAAGAAGTAGAGAACTGCATTTGTATAAATTGAAAATATCTTGAAAACTGCCTTTTATGTTAATAATAAAAATCGAGTTCGTTATTTTTTAATATAAAAGGCAGTTTTCAAGATATTTTCAATATATTTATAGTTCTCTACTTGTTTTTTTGTGTGTTTTAAATACTTTTAAATTAAAAAATAAAAAAATTAAAAAAAAAATTATGTCGTCGGCGGGGTTTGAACCAGGAGCTTCCCTGATTAGACAATGGTTGTTACATGCGCAGTTTAACAACATCATTTTAGTATGTCTTAAATATTATGTCGGTATCTGAGTTGGGTAAGATGAACATCTTTGAAC
The DNA here is from genome assembly GCA_963662105.1 of Meiosimyza platycephala. Classification (NCBI taxonomy): domain Eukaryota; kingdom Metazoa; phylum Arthropoda; class Insecta; order Diptera; family Lauxaniidae; genus Meiosimyza; species Meiosimyza platycephala. The sequence goes on from OY759208.1 coordinate 62,701,927, forward strand.
AGTGGCATGACGCAGAACACAGGTTCAATTCTGTGATCGGAAATGACAGGCAAAAAAAAATTGTATTTCTCCTTTGAAGTTTTAAAAACGTATTACATTAATAAATTAACAATAAATGTACCCAACAACACAGCATTAGAGAAATAAATGGAAAGTAAAAAATCAAAAAAAGAAAAATGCTTTTTTGAAACCAACGAATTTATTCTAAGTTTCAACAAAAACTTTAGGAAAATTAACAAATGTTTTTTTGAAACCAACGAATCTATTTTAAGTTTCACAAGAACTGTAAGAAAATTAACAAATGCTTTTATATCAGAGAAACTGTTTCTTTGACTGAAAATCATACAAAACATTCGTTGAAATCGAACCCGAAATTGTTTGATATCATCGAATCTTTTTTTTCTATGTAAAAGCTTCATTTATAACACAAAATCGAATCTTCTATTTTGTTTCGCAAATCTGTTAATGATCGCATCGATTTCCAATTCGATGTCGCGATGGATGTGTAGCAATGCAAGCCCGGTGAGTCTGTCTACTGCCATAGTTGATCACAACGAAGTTTTGAGGCGACGTAGAGTTGAAAAACTCCTTTCTGCAGTGGCTCCAGTAACAGGAAGTGTCTCCAATATCCAAAGCAGTCTATTAATAGCCGGATAAACTACTCCATCACACGCATCAAGGGCGAGAGGAACCGAATCTGGGAATTCACCGCCGTTTACAACAATTCGTTCCCATTTAGCTACCCACAACTCGAATTCTGCAATAACGCTTGAAAAGGGAGTGTTCAGAAGCTTCTGGTACGTTTCTGCTACAAGATGAACTTCTTTTATGTCCTCTGCTGTATAGAAAGTTCGAGGCAGAAACACTCTCAACCCAAAAAGCTTCATCACGTCTGGACAGAGCCTTTCGTTGAGGTCCGTCACAACGTTGTCCAACAGAGGAACGTAAATTCCTCTCCTGTGTTGCGAGATTTTCAGTTTCAGAAAATAGCCGTTGAAAATTAGAATCAGCATCGCTTCTTTTCTTCTCAATCACAGTCAAAGTATCTTGTATCAAACCGGTTGCTTTCTTCAGATCTAATGATGGTGTTTGTAGTATTCGGCTCAAAGGTAAAGTTACTCCCACAAAAACAAAAATAATTAAGTTTTTGAACTATTGATTGACACTGTGGAACAAAATTTCTTTTGTAAAAGTCTACTCGGATCTGACGCTGCGGGGTGAAAATATAGGCCGAAACAAGAAATCATTTGGCTCAGTTTGATCAAGTTGGCTCAAATTTTCGAGAAATGAACTTTTGAATTTTGCACTTAGATTCAAGTGGTTTTTTCGATAGAGCTCGAAAGCAAACTGATTTTTATTGCATCTGATGCTGGGGTTTTGTTCATCTTTTCAATATCTACTACTTTTACCAACGAATCAGATCTTTTGGATGCATTTTCGGCAAGTTAGAGCACGAAATTCTCAAACAAAGTAACATTTTTTCGGTTAGAAAGGGTTAATTTCAAAAATATTTGTTAAAATGTTATATCATTTTAAAGGGAATAAATTGAGCTTTATAAATATGTTAATAAGACTGTAGACTAATAACGATTTTTTTTGAAAAAATAACTTTTTTTTTTAAAAAAATCGGTCGAAATTCTGAAAAAGTCGTAATATCTCGAAAACTACGAGCCGGATTTGAAAAATTTTCAGATCAATATTGTAGCTTATTATATTGCCTTTCATATGACTTACATATAGCTTTTTCGCTGACAAGTCAAGCAAACAAAACACTCTAAGCCCACAGAAGTACAGTCAGTGAAATAGCTATATTTGCGTACAATGTTTTTATATATTTCCCATAATGTTATTACGAAAATAACGATGAAAAAAAAGTATGCAGAATGCATGCAGGATTTGCGGAAAGTAATTTGGAATGTTGCTGTTGTTATTTGCTTTGAAAATAGTACCGTAGAGTTGCTTGGCAATGATGAAATGTAAAATTGGGATAGAGGACATTTCCTTAGGAGATTTTTTAAAGGTTTCAACTAAAATACTGGCATTCGGCGTAGCTCATTAGATGCGTAAGCTATCCGATGCTATAAGAATCACGAATATTAATTTTATTGGCAAGGAGACTACCGCGTTGCGGCGTCACCGATTTGGCCTGAAGTAAGAAAAGCCATTTTCGACGTTTTTCACAATGCTCAAGTAAAAGCGAAAAAATCGTGTTTAAAGTTTTCCCCTAGTTGTCTTAAACAAAAAAAGTTAACATCTTTTCAACCAGCAGCGTGGCATAGTGTTGAGTGAGTTAGCGTATAAGCCGGTGGGTTACTGGTTCGAGCCACGCATCATGCATGCACCTCATTTTAAATTTTTTTTACTTTTTTTTTGAATTTAGTTGCTTGAAATGCAACATGCATTTGCAAGTCAATTTCTTCGAAGACTACCATAATGTTGTTTGCCACAATAAAATGAAAATAACTAAAGCCCAATATAATAAATATCAATAAAAATTGAACTTAAAATAAAGAACAAATAGCTATTATCGATAGAGGAATTCGAATCCGATATTAGTTTTTCTTCCTCTTCTTTTTTTATAAAAAAATTAAAATTGACCGGAAAAAAATTAAGAAATACCGAATTTCTACTTTCAAGTTGCAAAATTGGTCCATATTATTTTACTCCCGATCCCGTGATACATTATTTTTAATGTATTTTTATTTGCTTAAAAGAATGCCGAAAACCGCATATCATTATCTTATTTCGAAACCAAGATATCTACATTTTTCTAAATTAACAGAATTGGCATAATTCAACTATTCTATAGATTTTTCTACGATTTTCAAAAATTTCAAATTATGCCAGATATGTTAATTTAGAAAAATGCAGATATCTTGGTTTTGAAATAAAATAATGATATACGGTTACGCTATTCTTTTAAGTAAATAAAAATACATTAAAAATAATTTATCGCGGGATCGGGCAAATAAAAATACATCAAAAATTATGCATCACGGGATCGGCGATGGGCCGATTTTGCAACTTGAAAGTTGAATGTCGGTATGCTTTTTTCGGTCAATGCTTTTTTTTAATAAACATGACGGAGATAACAAATGGAACAATTTAACCTGGAATTGGTGACATATGTTTCGGCTATTACCACATATATACATATTCATATACATATATACATAGTCTCATCAGACCAATTTGGCAAATAATACGAATTTTTTTATTACATCTATAAATGAGTTTTAATTATATTTTTATTTATAAAAACATTACCACCTAAAAATATTTTAAACTGTTAGAATTCATTGTATAAAAAACAAAATAAAAAAGAAAATCTCAGTAATTTTTACTGAATTCTCAGAAATTTTTCATCGGATGTACCTACTTGAAATTATACTGTAATCCACACGAAATTTTACTTTTAGTATTTTAGTAAATTTTAACGTGTGTCACAATATAAATTACTGAGAGCTGTGTAAAAATGTGGCAACTCATGTTTAGGACATTGTTTGACAAGGCAACCCTATATATTCTGTTAAGGCTTTTCGAGCTCTATCATTTGACACACATTTTAAGCTTTTATCTTAATTAATGAAAATCGACCCAAAAAAACGGTCAATACCCATGTTTGTGACAGGATTCAACAATGCAACCCCAAATATTATATTTAGGTCTCTTCGATTTCTATCATTTGGCATACATTTCGAGCTGTAATATTATCCAGTTTTAATTAAAACAACTAAGTTGGCAAAAATTCGGGCATTTTAGGCATCGGGACAGGCTTTGGCAATACAACTCTGGTTGTTTAGTTTCACCAAAATGCATTACTAACATTCCCGTAAATCTTATCCTGTTATCTTATGTACTCGACTTTTCTGCGTCGGGCTTTTGGGCTATTATTAGTATGTAATTGCTCATTTTGTAAAATACAATCTATTCTCATATTCAAATAAATTAAATTATAAGCCTTAAAGAACAAAATCTACAACAAAACAAAGCTACTTAATCAAAATCCTGCTCAAGACTTAAGCGCTCACTATCATTACTACGTTAGCAGTTTGATAAATATACCATTTTTCATGGATAATGAAAAAATGATTCAAAATTAACAAAACAAAATATTCTTATTAGAAGTTAATTGCTAATTTTCTAAAATACAATCTATTCTTTAATGCAAATACATTAAATTATAAACCTTAAAGAAAAAAATTTTATTTGATTGATATTATTAATTAATTGAACACAATTTGATCAAAATTTAAAGTCATTAGCAGAAACCGATATTCATGTCAAATTTCACAAATTGGTCAATGCTTTTTTTTTAACAAACATGACAGAGATAGCAAATGGAACAATTTATCCTGATAATTGGTGACATATGTCTCGGCTATTACCACATGTATACATATTCATATATATATACATAGCCTCATCAGACCAGTTTTGGCTAATTTGTTCAAGGACTTGAGCCCCGACCATTCCATGAATTATATTTTGAACAGCCGCTCTTAACACTTGAGTCCTGGGAGGTTCTCTCCGTGAGGTGTACAAAATGTACTTTTTATGTATTACATTAAGCACACAATGCGCCACCTGTCATCTCTTATTAACATTTCTTGTTTGCCATAGCTTTGTTAAACCGTCGGTTCAAAGACTTGCTATAATGAGCTTTTTTTCGTGTATTTGTAGCTTTTCACCACTTACCATATATGAAAATGAATGATTCCAGTGTTAAAAATTTTATTTGTTTTTAGTTGACTGATATTATTAATAAATTGTATAAATTAACCAAATTGGTCTGATGAGACTATGTATATATGTATATGAATATGTATATATGTGGTAATAGCCGAAACATATGTCACCAATTCAGGTTAAATTGTTCCATTTGTTATCTCTGTCATGTTTCTTAAAAAAAAAGCATTGAACGAAAAAAGCATACTGTTGAATTATCAAGTTGAAATTGTTTGAAAACTACTGTTGAAATTATGTTTATATTTAATTGTATACGATTTGTTTAATTTGTTATTTGAATATAAAATATTTTTTCATTCAATAAAATATTCTGAATCAAATATAACTATATTACAATAGGTTATGGGCCCAGGGATCCATGATAAGAGACCCTGCGGAAAATTTTAAGAAAATATAAAATATTTCACATAAAAGAAATTAAAATGGGTTCAAATACGTTTGCGGCGAACATACCAGTTTTCCAAGGGACCAATTTTTCAATATGGAAAACCCAAACAGAAGCTTTGTTGCATAAGGAGCGGTTGCTGAAAATTGTTAACGGAACGATGACTGCACCAGCTGAAACTCCAGAATGAGAACAATGGAAAGAAAAGGACCTAGACGCCCGCGCTGACATTCTCATGGCTTTAGCACCAAAAATAATTTTACTTGTGAAGGGATTTGAAACTTCGAAGCAAATTTGGGATTTTCTAACACAAACATACGATCGGAAATCTACACGGCAAAAGGTGGAACTTTACAGAAATTTGGTGAATTTAAAAATGCGTGAAGCACATTTAGTGCAGAGTTATCTAGAAGAATTTGATGAGCTCAATACCCGTTTAGAAGAAGTGGGTGGTAAAATTGAAGAAGAGCTGAAAGTTATCATTATTTTAGATGGTCTGACCGAACAATACAAGGATATTAAGGCAGCGTTCAATACTGCAAGTGAATTTCCAACAATCAACACTTTAAGATCTCGATTGTTAGAGATAAACAGCGTTCAATGTTATCAAAATGACAACAATGAGGCATTAAAGGCGAAATCAAGGATATTTATTCAAAAAAGGGGTGATATATCATATGGTCAAGGCATGTTAAAATCTTTTAAATGTTATCGATGTGGTAAAACTGGACACACATGGCTAAAAACTGTAAGTCGAATATCAAAGAACACACCAACATAGTCAATTCAAGTGGATTTGTAGTTTTAGATTCACAATCTCATACAGTACATAGTGTCGATTAAACCAATAGCAGCAAAAAATGGTTCATCAACAGCGGGGCTACTTCACAAATGACATCCAATGAAAAATTATTCAAAGATTTGGATATCAGCTATGAAGGAACAGTAACTTTAGCAGATAACAAGCAACTTCCAGTTAAAGGAATAGGGACTGTGATTTTAAATATAAAAGTGCAAAATTATGTAACAGAAGTACAACTTTTAAAAACGCTACTTGTTCCGGGTCTTAAGAATAATTTGATATCAGCTAGTAAAGCTACTGATAATGGGTCCATAATAGAGATAAAGGGTTCAATCCTAAAAATATCTAAGAATAAAGAAATATTACTCAAAGCATTTAAAGTAAATGGTCTTTATACGATCAATACACTAGATAAACAAAATTGCTATGCGTTAAAACAGAAAGACGACAACCAGTTTGAGTTGTGGCATAAAAGATATGGCCACCTTAATGTTGACTCACTAAATAAACTTAGTAATAAGTGTATGGTCAAGGGATTACCACGATTTGATGTACAAACTATTAAATGTGTTGCATGTTTAAAAGGAAAGCAGACACGAGATCGATTTCCTAAAAAATCATCAAAATCATCAACTAAATTATTAGAAATTGTACACACTGACCTATGTATGTGGGCCTATGAGAACAGAATCAATGGGTAAGAAATTGTACTTTGTTACGTTTATTGACGACTATTCACGAAAAGTAGTTGTGTCGTTTTTATGTGAAAAATCTGAATATTTATTAGCATTTAAAGAATATAAAAAGCTGTTGAATTAGAAACAGCGCACAAAATTCAGATTCTTCGAAGTGATAACGCTAAAGAGCTTGTCAGCAGCGAATTTACGCAATATCTTAAGATGAAAGGCATAAGGCATCAACTTACAACAGTGTATACTCCCCAACAAAATGGTGTTGCGGAGCGAATGAACGGGACTTTGGTTGAAATGGGAAGATGTTTGATGCACGAAGCAAACTTACCTGAAATGCTATGGGCTGAAATGATAAACAGTGCAGTTAATATACGAAGCAGATGTCCAACAAATTTGAATTTTGACAAAACACCAGAAGAAATTTGGTCTAGAAAAACTCCAATTGTTTCTCACTTTCGTCAAATCGGTAGTAGATCTTTTGTTTTAAATAAAAGACCAGGTAAGGGCAAGTGGGAACCTAAAAGTGAGGAACTTGTATTAGTGGGTTATTGTTACAAGTCAAAGGCGTACAGATTGTGGAAAAGAGGTACAAGAACAATTGTAACAAGTCGTGATGTCAAATTTCTAGAAGGAGAGATATCTTCTGTTAACAAAGCCGAAGAAGATGAGAAAACGTTCGATAGCAATGACGGATTTATTAAATTTAGAATTTGTCATAAAAACTCGAGAGAATCTGAAGAGATAAATCAATGTCAAAAAGAATGCCAAGAAGAAGAAGAAGACATATTTGAGGATACAGTGGATAATATTCTTAATATTCCGGAAGTACCATCACTATCAGAACAAAATCAAAACGAAAATGATGAGCAAGATGTGCAGCAATCAAATCCATTAAATTCTATTAAATCTCGCCTGAGGTCATGGACTTTTAAAAACAAAGAGAAACTTGGGAATTGACAGATTCACCAGAAAGGCGCAGCCCAGTAGGAAGTAAATGGGTTTTCACAACGAAATATTATCCAGATGGTACCATTGATAAGCTAAAAGCTAGACTAGTAGCAAAGGGGTACTCTCAACGATACGGAGTTGATTATATGGATACAGATGCGCCAGTTGTACGTCAAAATTCATTAAGATTGCTATATGCACTTGCGGTTGAATATGATTTGAAGTTAAGACAACTAGATGTCTCAACGGCGCACAGTGGCACCTTTTGCGATTTCGCGTTGCTAAAATCATAAATTTTGAACGGGTAGAGATATTTGAGTAAAGTTTTTTGATTTTGGTAGGTAATTTCTGTAGCTATGACATATATAACATTCAGGTTTGAGGCTTCGCTATAAATACTTTTAAAAAGAGGTGAAAGTCCAAATTTTGAAATTTTTGGTTTTTAGTGGTATGAATTTATAAAAAAAAATTTTTTTTTTATAAATTTTTTGCGCTTTATTCAATTAATGAACTTTTAATAATTTAAAAATTTTTTAAATACTTTTTTAAAAAAAAATTTTTTAATTTTTACTAATTCATTCATAGGCATTTATTTTTTTATCTCTTAACATAATTTATAAACAGTCTTTCTCAAAGGCTAGAAAAGTTTCAAAAAAAAGGTTACAGTAATAAATTAGGTAATTTCTTTAAAAAATCAACAACAATCTACAATTCTATAAAAATATCACCATTATTTTGGATATCTAAGAAACTTAAAACAGTACTACAGAATTTATCAGTCAGTTCTTTTCGTGACCTAACGTGCCTAAGTGATGAAATCAAAGGATCTGAAGATGCTGAAAGTATATTGAACAAGCCCTCATTCTGTCGAATACGTGAAATTTTACATGTATTGCTATATCTGTACTTCTTATAATCTTTGTTTTTAGACTCTTGGGCTTCTTTTGATAATTCTCCTATTGGTAAGGCTTGATAATTGATAATTTGTCCACTATGAGCTAAGATCTTATGGACAGAGGGTGTCAGTAATTTTTGGCTGTATTTATGCTCTAATATGTCTGCAGTTTCCTTGGTATACTTTTCAAATTTTTCTACTTTAACGGGTTCTCTACAGGATAGTACGTTTAAAATAACTTGTAATCTTTTTATCACGTCCTCATCGACTCCCGTTATTTCTGTTTCTGGTTTCTCAAAAAATCGCCTTGCTGTGTTTCCGTCATTTGTGTTACCAAATCCTTGCTTAGGAGTATCTACTATAATACCCAGTTTTTCTCGAAATTGATCTTGTATTATTTTTTTGAAATGTTTCCAGTTTCGCTTTGGTTCTATTACATGACACCCAATATCTCTTTGTGTTGCAGTAAAAGTTTTTTAACTTTTGTGTATGCTCATCCTTAATATGTTTCGGGTATTTGTTTTTTACCGCAACCACAAATGAATCTCCATTTTCGCTGTTTGCAAATATTTCAAACAAATTTTCATAAGATATACTCATTTTCCTTGGAAACTTGCGTAGCTCACACTTTAAATAGTCAGAAAAGTCGGAGTTATTGAGGCTTAAAATTTGACTTTTATACAAATACAGATACAAAATATTGTGTTACAAACCTCAAACATAATACTTGTTCAGCGAAAAAATTGAACTACCTAATAAGCTAAATTCCTTGTATGATATCTACCGTAATAAAACAGGTGTCTATAAAGTTGGCTTGCACTAGAGTTCACTGTTATCAGAAGTGCATCTACCTGTATTCTATACAAAAAATACAGCTTTATTCTATTTCACATTACTAGATATTTTTAAATTGTATTAAAAACTTAGATATAAATATCTGAGGCAAGTATTACTATTTCGCTATACAAAAGCGAATTTTCTTAAAAAGAGTGAAATGATTTGGTAAAAGTGACAAATCAAGCGTTTTGGAGGTGGGGCAAAGCCCATGTTATATGGACAGAAGTTTTCTAGGTACTCTTTACATATGCATCTATTTGCGTTAAATAGTTTTGGAAATAGGAAGAATAAATTAAGAAAGGGGCTTGGTAACGTCTATATTTACAATTTTTAATTTATTTTGAGTGATGTCTATATTCGCTGCAAACATTCTATCAAATTCAGATTAACAATTTCCAAGTCAAAATATCATAGAATAAAATCGTCATCACACAACAAATTCAGTTTTATACATATCATGTCACATAAGTAGCTATAACTTCTAAATGGGCAAATTCATGCAGGTAAGACCTATACAATTTTTGTTGGCAGATATGTCAACTATAATCTCCCATTCACCAATCCTTGATTGATATTGATTTGTGGATTATAGGCCAGGGTAAATTTGAAAAACTATGCTAAAAATGACCTTTTTTAAAAAATTCATGAAAACTACTAACTAAAATTTTTTTTCTACATCTTGTGGAAATTATTTATTTTAAAATACCATAAATTCAGAGAGCATACTTCAAATTCCCATGTTTTTTCAAACTTTTGAAATTTTCCATTTTTAATATTGCGAAAAATGTAAAAAAATGCTATTTTAATGAACGATAAAAAGTTATCCAACTTTGAGCACCCATAAAAACCAAAATACTTGTCATAAATTAAAAAAGTTTTCGGTTTTAGAACCTTTGGTCAATTATCTGTCAAATAAAAAAAAAAGTTTCGAAAATCAGAAATCGAAAATTTGATTTTAGCAATCACTTTTTGAAAAAGGAGCCACTGTGCGGCGTTTTTAAATGGTGACATTACTGAAGAAATATATATGGAGCAACCGGATGGTTTTGATATAAATACAAGCTCGCAAAAGGTTTGCAAATTGAAGAAAACTATTTATGTACTGAAACAAGCTGGAAGACAGTGGTTTAAGAAAATTGATTCTGTTTTAAAATGTTTCAAATTAGAACAATCAAAATACGATCAATGTATTTATTTTGCAGAAAAATATGGTAGCTTTATATGTTGATGACATAGTAGTTGCATACAATAATTCCGAAATGATGAATCAATTTTTGAAAAGTTTGCAGAATAATTTTGAAATTTGAGACATGAATGCACCAAAGCACTGTATTGGTCTCAAAATAGAACGAAATAAAGATCAACTTTCAATTTCACAACCAGGATATACAATTATTTTGGGGAAAAAGTATGGGGTAGAGAATTCTAAAATAACTAAACTACCAATGCAAGCTAAAATAGTTTTAGAAAAGGACCCGAAAATTACTGGAGATGCCGAAAAGGTAGAAAAGGTTAAGTTTCAGGAACTTATAGGTTCTTTACTACATCTTGCAATATACAGTCGACCCGATATTGCTTGTAGTGTAAACATGTTGTTCAATTTGCACAAGATCCTCGAAGACAACATTGGAACGCAGCTATTCAAATTTTAAAATATCTCAATTCAACAAGAAATGCAGTATTGACATTTCGGAAAACAGGTTTACCCTTGACAGGATTCGTAGATGCCAATTGGGCTCAAGATATTAATGATCGCAAGTCACAATCAGGATTTTATTATATTTTGGCAGGAGCTGCTATAACATGGGAGTCTTGAAAACAAAAAGTTATTGCAACTTCAAGTGCAGAAGCTGAATATGTTGCCTTAACAGATGCTGCTAAAAAAGCTATGTACTTGCGATACCTTCTAGAAGAATTAGGTTTTCAGTCAAAGGATCCTATTATTGTATTTGGAGATTCACAAAGTGCTCAACACATGGCTAAGTTTGGAGGTTATCACTCACGAACAAAACATATCGATTACAAATATCATTTTATTAGAGATGTAGTTCAAAGAAATATAGAGCTCAAATACGTACCTACTAACGAAATGCCTGCAGATAATTTAACAAAACCTGTGCAAAAGGTCAAACATTATTTTTGCTGTAAACACTTTGGATTAGATTTTCAAACTGTGTCATCTTAAGGAGGCTGAAAATGGATTTTGGAAGTGACAGGGGTGGTCCCCGCCCCTCGTAAAGGGGTGTTTTTGACCCATTTTTCGATAAAAATTTGACTGCGCGAATCGATTGTAAAAGGCCGAAAATGGATTTTGGAAGTGACGGGGGTGGTCCTTGACTTTCCTAAAGTGGTGTTTTAGACCCATTTTTCGAAAAAAATTTTATTGCACAAGTCGATGAGAAAAGGCCAAAAATGGATTTTAAAAGTAACAGGGGAGGTCCCGGACCGTCCTAAAGGGGTTTTCCGGAAAATATGAGTTTTTATTTTAGTTCAGTTGAGTTAATTGTATGATATTTTCCAGAGTTATGACGGGAATTTCAATTTAAAAGATGCATTCTTAGGATTGATTAAAGAATAACGTATTTTAGAAATATTTTTACAAATTAAAATAAAGGTTTAAACTAATTTATTTAAATTTTATTTTCTTTTTTATAAAATTAAAGCATTTTTAAACAAGGTATTTCTTTTCAAAAATTGTTAAAAAAAAAAACAAAAAAAAACGAAGTGTCGCATTCATGATTTTATTCACGTATTTTCTTTAAATTTTTTTCATTTGCCCATGCGCCAGAACGCAAGATTGAAAATCGTTGCACCGCACACGTATGTGAATATCTGTTTTTTTCCACAACAGCATTCATAAAAGAAAGAATGCAAGCCAAACATTTTTCCTTCGCTCGTAAATGAACGCGAACGATATGAGAAAGCACGATAAGCGTTCGTACATGTACAAATTTTCTGTCGCTCATAAATGTGCGCGAATTTGCTTAGCAAAATATTTATGAAACAGTTTCATCTGGAAAAAAAAAATAGCGACTTTTTTTTCTTTGCTGGTAGGTAAAGTAGACGAAAAATGCACTTCAAAGAATTAAAAATCACCGAAAATATGCATTTTTTATGAGACGTGTTTCGTTTTTTTTCAATGGATTCAAAATCACCTACCTAAAATTTAATTCACTTTTTATCTAGTGCCCAACACTTCAAGCACTCGAGCCCTAAATGAATTATACTACACGTACACATGTATGTACATTAGAGCGATTCAAAATAAAAACTTTTTGATTTTTTCACGATGTGTCAGTGGATTACAATAGTCCTATATATCTGGACAAAACAACCCATAAGGATTTTCATCAATTTTGAAAACTAGATTGTTGCCGCCTGTCTTAAGTTGCCTACCCATTTTCGAAAATATTGATTTAAAAAATGGTGCAAGCTAAAGAGGTTATCAAATTTTACAACAAAGTGGGTATTCTTTTCGAACTATTATTAACTTAAAATTGCCCGGACAAAATTAAAAAATGCCGATTTTCTACATTCAAGTTGCAAAACTTGATATAATATTTTACCGCCGATCTAGTGGTACATTATTTTTAATGTACCTTTATTTGCTTAAGAGAAAACCGTAAACCGCATATCAATATCTTCTCTCAAAACCAAGATATCTGCATTTTTCTAAATTAATTGACCTGAAATTTTTCGATTCGGCGTTGACATATATACATATTAAGCTATGTAATTCCATTTTTTTTTGTTCTAAACAGCTATTATCGATCAAGGAACTTGAATCCGTGATTATTTTTTCTTCTTCTTCATTCTTTCTTATAAAAAAATTTAAAATTGACCGGAAAAAAAACAAAAAATGCCGATTTTCTGCTTTCAAGTTGCAAAATCGGCCCATATTATTTTACCACCGATCCCGTTGTACAATATTTTTAATGTAATTTTATTTGCGAAATTTCCTGCCCCTTTGACAATAATTTCAATCTCTTACACTTTCTGAGCTCGATCACTGGATTGTGTAATAAGAACTTTTGTTCTCAGCCTCCACCTCGTTCCGACGAGTTTTCAATGATGGGTGGCATGTCAACGCAATCGTCTCTTGAGTGAGAGCAACCGTGACTGTTCCATTAAATGTAGTCTTCGGGTTCCTCATTGTCTTGCGTTTTGTCTCTGAGTCACGTATGCCGTCAATAAACGCCTCTATTTTGAATCTTTCAGCTACGACACTTAACTCGTCAGGATAGGAAAGGCGTGCCAATCGTTCAATATCCGCAGCATACTCCTGCAAGGACTCACCAGATTTCTGGACACGACTTTTCCACTCCAGTCTGTGAATCTGCTTCTTGTGGTCACTGCCATATTTTCGCTGTAAGGCATCCATCACTGCCTTGTAATTCTTTTGCTCCGTCACTGGGACCGTTTGCAATACTTCTGCAGCTGTGCCTTTAATGCCACAATTAGCGCTGCTGCTGCGCTTTCGTTATCCCAGCGATTATGAGCAGATATTATTTCGAACTGGAGCTTGAAAACACTAAATGGCGTTGTTCCATCGTACGTGGGTGCCTTAAGCCTCTCTGCGCTAATTTCTCTTATCACTTGTGTGGTTGGTCCGCTTATTTCCAACTGTTGAATCCTTTTATTAACGTCTTCAACATTATTTTGAACTTTTTCAAGATTATAATCTGACTGTACTAAATTTGAAGAACTGCCTTCCTCCGATTTAGTGTAAAAATTTTCCTTAATCTAAGTTATTTTTCCTCATATTGATGAAAATATCGTCTCATTTAGTAATTGAGTCCTTTGAAATGAGTTCACGTTTCACTAAAGCAAGTCAACGCTCTTCCTCAAATATAGAGTTTGTGGTTTTAGTAAAACTTTCCTTTGAAATAGTAAATTTTTCTTTGGGAAGAATTTTTGAGGACAATTTGTTCCTCATTTGAGTAAAAACTTCCTCAATTTAATGGAATGTTTTGTTTAAAGAAAATCGTACTCAGTATTAGTTAATTTCTTCAAAAAATTTACTATAACGCAGGAAAATTTTCCTTAATAAATGAGTGGCAACGCTCGCTGCATTACTCCCTGAAATTAGCATGTATTCTTCTTGAAAGTATTCTGTATTTGTCTTTGTCTATCCCTTTGGTACACAATAATTAAATTATAACTATACTCGCAAATTCATGTTGTCCCTCTCTGCCTCACTCAGAGTTTATGCCTTGCAAAATGACAGCCCTGACGAGTTCTTCAATCGTTGTTAACCACCAAAAGAAACCAATTCTTTTTTAGAGTCAATTAAATTACAGTGAGAAAATTGCAAATTATGGAAAATAGTTTAGCCGCGATCCTCTCAAAATTGGAAGGAGAAGAATTTTTGGAGCTTTTTGTAGGTAATTTTTTATTTTAATACACTTAAATAGTGCAAATAAAAATATATGCATTTTGTAGAACACGGAATCACAGAAGGAAACATCAAATACTTAACACAAAGTCAGCTATCGGAAATTGTTCCGAAATCCTTATTTGGAGCTCGTATTCTATTTGAATACCATTTAGGAAAGTGCAACAGCGAGTGCGACAAAGGAGTTGATGGCGCTGCTACCGACGGTGCCAAGCAGGAACTAGTTTACTTAAGCACCAAACCAAATAAAAAATTATTGGTGTAACATAAATTGACGAATGGGTGCTAAAGTAAACTAAGCCTTTTTATTCTGTCTGGTTGTGTCTGAGTAAAAATTGTTTCAAACGAAGACGCTCTTATTTTATTTATTTCAAGGGCGTGGAAATTACAAATTTATGTGGCTTAGCCGCGACAGCTAATTCCGATTTTAACAATGCTGTGGAGGAATTAAGTAAGGTATTTATTTTGTTTTCGTGGTTGTAGGAAGTGAATACTTGCTTTATGCTTTTTTATAAAAATAAAGCAGTGAGTGCTAGTACTCGCGACGTGATGTATGAGCTTATTCATATTTCATTGTTATGTTAGTCGAAGTTGTTAAAAAAAAAACTTTAAAAAGTTAGAATCCAATTGTAAGTAAAAAAACTTATAAAAGATTCAATAATTCAAAAATCTCGGTAAAATTGAAAAAGTTCTACACATCAATATAGATTGAAAGCAAACGACATTTTTATCAGTTTTGAACCTTTTTTGTTATAAATGGCTTAGATTTCAATTCCGGACATTCTAAATTCCTCATCTAATGGTAAAATAATATTAGACTTCTACAAGACACAAAAAAAGCTCAACAATAAATATCGAAAGTTGCTAGCTGGTACTATTGCAGCGTTTTTACATGAACATAAAGTTCATCCATCCCCACAGATGTTTCGGAATATTGCCAAAAAAATTGTTGGCTTTTTTCCCACTGAAACAAAGGTACGAGCTCTAGACTGAGAACATTTAGGTTTCAAATCAATCATAATAATGATTTAATTTCTTCAAGGAAATTTATTACATTTTTAATAAGGGCAAGAAGCCTGGAGGTTGCTTGTATGCAAAATTTCACAACTGTCTTTACAAACTGAGAAAAGACGGTTTAGCTAAGAAGAATGAGACCAGCAGCAAAGAGACTGGCTCCCAAATAAGTAATATAGAACTGGCTCTAAACGGAGATGATATTGCTACACAAAAATGGCTAAAGTACAACATTGAGCCATTTCCTGAAGTCCTTAGTAAATGGCAGACAACTTTTGGGTACAGACAACAAGTTTTAAAAAATACGCAATCTTTGAACGAGTTCCTTGAAGATTGGCCTATTCTTAAGCAAAATTTTGGTCATATCTTAGTAAGTAGGCAGATGATATTTAAAATAATTTAATTTAAATAAATAAATAATGTTAATAAAGTTAATATTGTTACTGATTATTATATAAAAGAAAAAATGAAAATAACTTTTATTTTTAGATTGAAAGCGATTTTATGGTACTATTTCCCAATAAAAACGAGAACTTATTTAATAAGTGGGAACATTTTTGCAAAGCAGTCCAGCCTATTTATAATGAGCAAATTAAAGACCCACTAGGCTTGGATATTTTAAAGAAATTGAAAAAGGAGTGTTTAGATACTGGTAAATCAATAAGAAAAATGCTAAGGGCCGTTTTAAAAAAGATAGGCTTAACAATAACCGGAACTCTGCCGTCAGTTTGACATAAAATGTTATTAAAAATCTGTCCATTAAAGTTTCGGTTAAGTTTTAGTTGGCATTGTGAACATTTATCTAAGTAATATAGTACATAACAATTTTGTATTTACAGATGAACGAGATGCATGCATATTGCATTTAATTCACGCAATAATAAAGCCAAAAAATAGAAGGTTGGGGAAAAAAAACCACTGTTTCAGATTCCAGGCGATCGTTTTTTATTTTGGCTTCAACAGTTGGAGAGCTTCAATCCCAAATAAAGACAATTGTTGATAATTGCTTTAAATGAATTGCTTAATGAAGAGGATATCAAAAGTACTATATGCTATAAGTATTGCAAGGTGTATGGTACGATGTATAAAAGTAGCTACATTCTTTGGTTTTATGATCCAAAATTCGTAGCATATACAAAAAGAGAAATTTTTGTATTAAAAAATAATTTATTTGCTTTGTGTCAAGAGCTGCAGATAGTAAAATATGAGAATCATTATTTATCTTATTTGGTAGGACCTTCATTGGACGAATTTAGAATTTTAAAATTAAAAAAAATGTCATTTCCCCCCACACACTTATATAAAGTTAAAAACCAAACATTTTTAAGGCCAAAAGTATATTTTTGAATATATACATACATATGAATATTTATTTTTCTATTGAGCTACTGCTTAAATAAAAAATTATTTTATGAAAATAATATGGTATCTACTATTTTTAAATGAACAAATAAAACGCAAACGAAACGATTTTTTTGATTTATTTTTTTGAAATTTTCGCCTTAAAACAGGTACATACTAACACTGAGTAAAAATATCTTTGAAGGGAGTTTATTTTATACTAAACACAAAGAAAAATTATCCAAGGTACCAGTAAATTTCTACTTCAAAATAAAGCAAATTTCTTTTATTTAAGGGAACCTTCTTCCTTGGAAAAAGTAAAATTTTCCTCAAATGAAGTAAATATATCCTTTAAGTTTTATAACCTTGTCCTCACATTGAGTAAACTTTTCCTTATTTCAAAGCTGCAACATTTACTTGTACTAAGGAATTCAACTTACTTATTTTGAGGAACCCATGGCTTTAGCTCGTATTGAAGGACATTTTTTCCTTACATTTAGGCATTTTTCCTTAAACGGAGTAAGTTTTTTTTTCGGTATACTTTGAACTTTTTCAAAATTATCTTGGGCTTTTTTCTTGAATGATTCAACGTCATCTCGTAACTCAGTCACTTTTGCATCGAGGCCATCTACCATTTTGGCAACCTCCGTTCAAACAGCCTCTTGGATTTGCAGCGCATTCTGACTTAAGCTCTGATCAATTTTTTCCCGAACCTCCTGGATTTGCAGCGCGTTCTGACTTAACTTCTGGTCTATCTGCAATGCATTTTGATTTAACCTCTGATCAATCTGTAGCGCGTTCTGACTAATTTCTTCCCGAACGGCCTGGATATTGTTATTCATCTGTAGATTTGTCTGCGTCAGCGCCATTAACATTTTCTCGAACTTTGACATATCTACGACTTCACCACTTGCCGCCGGTCCAGAAGCTTCCTCGATTTTCGCTATTGATTCTGAGGCATCACTATAAAATTCATGCTCTTCCAGATTTACCCCTTGATCCTCAAGAGCCTGCCGTAAGCGTTTCTGTAACTCCAACTTTCCGCCAGATGAGTGCAGATTCAGCTGCTACAACTCCTTTAGTTGATCCAATTTTAGTTCATCAAACTTAACCATTTTTTTTTATTTGATTGTTAATTGTTTTTACACAATCCCACTTTTGACACCAATTGTTACGAAATTTCCTGTCCCTTTGACAATAACTTCAATCTCTTACATTTTCTGAGTTCGATCACTGGATTGTGTAATAATCAAGAAAAACGCAATCTTTATTAAATTATAAAATGGTTTATTCAAATCAAAAATGTTAGTTTTTAAACGATACAATTGTTTATTTCCTCTTTACATTCAAATTGTATACACAAACGTTTTTACTTTATTACTTAAAATCCACTGTATCACTTTAGTACTTAAATTCAAATGTTCAACTGTCTCACTTAAGATCCACTGTGTTCAACTGTTCAATATCAACTGTGTGCCGGTTGCTCAGATGACTGACTTTTATACTAAAGTCATCATTTTCTAGAACCATGTGCCATTGTCTAGAATGACGTTTCCGGTACTTTCTAGATAGCGATTATCGACGTTGATAATATCGTACCATCCGCCATTATCCAGAATGTCGTCTCCAGTGCCTTCTAGACAGCGATTATCGACGTTGATAATGTCGTATCACACTGACGCACAACTTTATCATTTATAGTACAGCAAACACACTAAATGCCGCTAGATGGTTATATTTTTCTACGGTCAGTGATGCTAGCTAGTACAGAAACCACTCGAAAATGCCGCTAGATGGTGTTATTTTTCTACGGTCAGTGATGCAAGTATTTTTTTACGGCTAGCTAATATCGTTTAATTTTTATTACGAGAACTTTCTGGCATAAACCAAATTTCGCTTCAATATCTATATCTCAGAATTTGAGTTAAAAAAAAAGTAATAATAAGACTGTCAGACATACTGTCCCTACGAGTTCAAAAAACTGAAGCGGCTATCCCCTTACTATCAAAATGTAAGGGGTTTGGGTTCTAAGGCGCATGACATCTTTTTAGCCACTCAGAATTTTTCTGAGGATATTATCGTTTTTACCGAAACTTGGTTAAATAACACTTTTCTCAATTTGGAACTTTTTGACAATAGTTTAAATTTTTTAGAAGAAACAGACACTTGTAAGATATTTCTTCTGTTGGTGGAAGCGTCTTAATAGCCATAAAAAATCATTTAACTAGTTGATTAATCGAAATTGCCAGCGCATCTAATATTGAACTATTATGCGTTAAAGTTACACATTGTAACTCCAATATTTATATTCTTAACGCTTATGTTCCTCCAAATAGTAGCGCAGATGTCTTCGAATGTCTTTCGATGTCCGTAGAATACATAATAAATGAACTAGACACTAATGACGACATTTTATTGTTAGGTGATTTCAATCTGCCTGACCTTAAATGGACTCCTTCGGATGATGATAGATATTTTTATGCATCGTGTCCAAAAACTCGACGACAACAAATTTTTGTTGACGAATTACTTTCTAATTTAAAACAAGTAAGTTGTATAACTAATTCTCATGGACGACTACTTGACTTAGTCTTGGCTGCAAATAGTAGTAATGTTGTAAGAAATGCTATCCATGCTCTTTCAACAGTTGATTCCTATCATCCACCTTTGAGTATTGTGTACCAATCTGACAATGGAAATTTAATTGATGCATTTTCTTCCATCAATTTTTATGAATTCAATTTTAAAAAAGCTGACTTTTTAAAGATGAATGAGAATTTAAGGAACAAATTAGACGACCTATTTATTTTTTTTAATAATACGAGTAATTCATTTGATGAGTGCATTAAATTTTTCTATGGTGAACTTTTTTCGGCCATAGCATTGTCGGTGCCTTCTGCAAGGAGGTATATGAATAATTCTTCATACCCTTGGTACACAAAGGATTTAAAAAAAATTCTCAATGGCCGTAATAGGGCTTGGAACAAATACGTTTGTAGCCAGGACCGAAATGACTTAGTTGCTTATCAGCAACTTTTCCATGAATTTAAGGATATGTCGGCTTTAGTTTATTCTGAATATTTGAATAAAATTAAGCTGAATATTCTTCATGATCCCTAGCATTTTTGGAGATTTATTAATACAAAAAAAAGTTTGACGGGTTTCCATCTGAATTCAGAACAGTTGATGGGCTCACTAGCGACTCACAAATTATAGCTGGGTTGTTTGCTAATTTGTTTGAAGAATTCTTTTCTACGGAATTATTTAGCCCTGAGGTCAACTATTTTGAATATATGGATAACGACCCTTTAGTTTCGATTAATGAGATATCTTTCTCACCTGACCTAATAGAGAATATATCTCATCTCTTGACGATGACTTCTGCTCCGGACCTGATGGTATTCCTGCGACAGTACTAGTTAACTGTAGCTCTGTGCTGAGTCAGCCCCTCGGTTTTTTTATTTAATAAATCAATTAGATATAGCTATTTTCCTAAATTTTGGAAATATGCATACATAAGCCCCATTTTCAAGAAAGGGTGTTTCAAATTACAAGCCCGTAGCGAAGTTATCTTCAATACCGAAAATTTTTGAACGCATTGTGTACGATCAAGTTAAGGTGTGCTGTAGTGAAGTCATAACAACTCGTCAGCATGGTTTTGTTAATGGCAGATCTACAGTTTCTAACCTCCTTGATTTTACTTCCTTTGCATTAAGCTCTTTTGACTCTGGTGGGCAAGTTGACTGCATCTACACTGACTTCAGTAAAGCATTTGACAAATTACCACATAATTTGATTTTATTTAAGCTAAAGCAGATTGGATTTCCTTTAAGTTTTGTCAGCTGGATTGAATCTTATTTATCTGATCGCTCATATCAGATAAGATTTCGGAAGGTGTTTTCCTCCCCATTCAGCGCGGCATCAGGTGTTCCAAAAGGAAGCCACCTGGGGCCGCTCCTGTTCATTTTAGTAATTAATGACGTTACACATGTCATTAAAAACTCGCATCTGCTAATATATGCAGATGACATTAAAAATGTCATACTACATACAAATGTGGATACTATTCCACTTCAGTCTGACTTGAAATCCTTTGAGGTTTGGTGTTCTAAAAATAACTTACATCTTAATCCTGATAAATGCCAAACTGTGATTTTCACCAGGAGAAAAAATATTGTGGAGTTTGATTACGAATTAAAAGATATGAAAATTGGTCGTGTCGATTTAGTCAAAGACCTAGGTTTACATTTTGATGTTAAATTAACTTTTAATGAGCATTTTAATCAAATTTGTAAAAAATCCTCATCTCTGCTTGGCTTCATTAAGAGGTGGACAAAAGAATTTAATAGCCCTTTTGTAATGGTGACTTTATATAATACAATAGTGCGTCCTCACTTAGAGTACGCCAGCCAAGTGTGGTCACCATTTTATAATATTCACATTAATAGAATTGAGAGAATTCAAAAAAATTTTATTCATTTTGCTCTCAATGGCTTAAATTGGATTGACTCTTTAAACCTTCCTTTTATGAGGATTGTTTGAAGTTACTACATATGCAGTCTTTGAGCTCGCGTAGAAATATTGCGGATAAACTTTATCTGCATCAACTTGTGACTGGGTCTCTTGTTGCACCAGAGCTTCTTAATTATATTCATTTAAACACTAATCGCTGGAGTAATCGTAACTCTTATCAATTATTTTACCAGCCTTTCAGTAGAACTAATTATATGGCTACAGCTCCTTTTAATCACATGACTACTCTTATCAATAATTGCGATGTATATGATATTAGCTTGTCAAAAGGTCAACTCAAGCTTAGATTGAAATATAAATATACATAGTTAATTTTGTAGCTTAATGGTTGTTGGTCTTTATGTTTGTGTTGTCCGAGCCCCACAGCATGATGGGTACATTTTTTCTAACATTTACTCCTTGGACCATATTAATAAATTCATACAATTGCATTCATTCAATTGTATGTTTATATACATATGATCTGGGTGGGTATGTTGAGGAAGTGCGATAAAGCTAAGAAAAAATTATAAAAATATAACAAATTTAATTGCATGTATAATTATTTCATTTCCATTAATATACATTAGGGTGTTTCATTTTTTTTAAAGGTTCGTCAAATTCAAACCTTAAACCGAAGTTCGATTTATGATAAAATAAAAGTAATTCAAGAATTTTTTCAGATTTTTTCGAGGTCATTTACCACTCGCCAATTGCCATTTTAATAAAAAAACTCGCATAATACATTTTTTCCTTTATAATTTTTTTTCATGATTTCTAAACTAAATTTTTTCTTGTCTAAATATTAAAAAATAATAATATCTTTGGGTTAGGTATCGAAAAAAACGTTTTTACCTATCTTCTAAGTGTGAAAATTGGAAGAAATGAACAAAAACTGCCTAATTTTTGCTTTTTACTTGAAAATATTAGGCAATTTTTTGTACATTTAAGGTTTGAATTTGGAGAACCTTTGAAAAAAAGTGAAACACCCTAATATACATATAAGCTTTTTACTTGGTTTTAAAGCTTCAAGCTTAATTGCTAAGAAAGCTAATAGCTGTAGTAGCTAAACTCTATTATTATTATTATTATATATACATATGTCAACGCCGCAACGAAAAATTTCAGGTCAATTAATTTAGAAAAATGCAGATATCTTGGTTTTGAAAGAAGATATTGATATGCGGTTTACGGTTTTCGCTAAGGCAAATAAAGGTACATTAGGAATAATGTACCACTGGATCGGCGGTAAAATATTATATCAAGATTTTGCAACTTGAAAGTAGAAAATCGGCATTTTTTAATTTTGTCCGGGCAATTTTAAATTTTTTTATTAGAAAAAAAGAGGAAGAAAAAAAACTGATAACGGATTCGAATTCCTCGATCGATAATATTTATGAAAAGCATACCCACTTTGTTGCAAAATTTGATAACCTCTTTAGCTTGCACCATTTTTAAATCAATATTTTCGAAAATGGGTAGGCAACTTAAAACAGGCGGCGGCAATCCAGTTTTCAAAATTGATGAAAATCCTTATGGGTTGTTTTGTCTAGACATATAGGGCTATTGTAATCCACAGACACATCGTAAAAAATCAAAAAGTTTTTATTTTGAACCGCTCTAATGTACATATATAGCATACACGAACGCTGATCATTACGCACAAGTACGAACGATTTTTGAATCATATCGCATCTTACAATATGAACAAAGGCTATCATCGCCGCGTTCATTTAAGATGACAAAAAAAATTCCAATCGTTCATATAAGCGAACGAATGCAAATTTTCGCATATTATCACACATGAATAAGAACGAAACAGCTAAGATTAAAACGCACATGATCATGCATGCGAACGTTCGTGAATGAATATTTCCGAACTCTGGTATATTATGACTGATACCGTTTTGTACATACAGTGGCTCACAGCTTATTTCATGCAGTGCATACTTTAAATTTCAATTCTCTGTAACTTTCAAACGAATAGGAATATGAAAAAAGTTTTGATACCATTTGAAAGAAAAAAAATTGTAGTTTTAAAAAAATGTTTATTTAATGTAAAAAAATATTACTTGGAATTTTTATAAAAAAAAATCGAAGAATACTACTGAATTTCATGTCACAGCTTATTTCATGCAAACATGTATAAATTGAAAAACCATTGTTTAAAATAATGATTTCATAATTTTAAGTATGTATGTAGTGTGGTAGCCTCTTTGGTCAACTGCAGCTTAAAGATGGTTTGGCATCGAAGCTGCAAATTTTTTATTGGTATCTGGCGAGTTATAGCACCACTTAATTTTAAGTGCCTTTTTTATGTCGTTTTTGCTTGAAATGTTGTGCATTCGGATATTTTTTTTCCAAAATAGTCCATAAATTTACAAGCACCCTTAAGTCAGGTGACTATGCTGGCGGTGCCATCAAATAAGGGCACTTGTATATTAACCAGAATTGAACTAAGCCCGCTTTGTGTTTCGGGATTTTATCTTGGTAAAACCGTACATTTGTCTGTATGACGAGATTTTCGGCACTCTGCAACAACTTGACACTCATAATCTGAAGACAAATGTCCATGTTCATGATATTTTCAATAAAAGACAAATTTCCGTTACCAGCAGCTGACATGCAAGCCCAAACCATGGCACTATTTTATATCGCGTGTATGTATGTATGATTTTTAGTCCCATGTCCAGAGTCCCGACAATCAGAAATATGTCCAGATAAAATTCGAACAATGAAATAAAAGAAAAATAGGACTAGATACAAAAATATCTGCCGTAGGCATTAAAAATAAATTAACATTCGTCACGTCCAAAAGGTACGGACTCTTAAGAAGTTGACATTTTTCAAACAAGAAAAGATGATTTATAAGAATGTCATAAGGTCTTCATCCTCCTGAACGCAACCAACAGCTATGTTCCTTTAAATGAAAATAAGTGTGCAACACCATGATTTAACTAACATGGTAACTGCACTGACAAATGCTGCGTCTTTCTTTTATTTTCGAGTTCAGCAAATGTCAAACAATACGTAATAATTTTGTCAAGAAGAATTGAATTCTTAAAAAGTTGTCTTAACTATTTAGAAACCCGGTATGAATATAGTGACGTTTCAATTATAAAGCATTTATCCTTATTTTGTCTAACATATAAATTAATTTCCAGGGATGAACTACAAACAGCAATAGGAGTCTTAGGCTTAGAAAATTATGTCAACAACAATTAATTATATACAGATTATTGTTCTTTACGTAGTGTGTATGAAAATCTACCAAAAAATATTCTAAACGATAAAATTTGGGGATGGTTTTTTCCAAATTTAAATATGACGAATTGAACAACTTAAGAAAATTGATCTCATTTATTTTTTCAATTCCAATAAGCAACGCTTATAAAATAAATCGAATGCTGACAGATCTCATAAAGTCAGAACTAATTATAAGATTAAACTGTACCGAAAACTATCAATCATTTGGTAACATTTTAGAAACTCCAAGTGGTAATAAATTGATAAAAGCAGTTTGGTCTAATAATAAGTATTTATGGACTTAATGTAACTTATTTAAAAAATCACCTATTTTTTTTTAACTGAATTGTTATGTTCTGTTATGTTTTTGTTATCTTTATTTTATCTAAATAAAATATATATGTTCCTCTGACACTAAGCTTTAGTTTTCTTTTTTGTCCAGATAAATCAAGATTTTTTTTTAAGTGTCCAGATAAATCCCGATTTTTTTTGTTTTTTTTTAAAAAATGTCCAGGTGAAACACAATTTGGATCTGGCAAGCCTAATTGCAATGAGTGTTACCGATGTGAAGTATATGGTAATTGAGTAGCGTTAAGTTTATTATAGCCAATTTGTTTATTTTAAACTCATATTTCTATTGTTGATTTCTGAACGAATTCAAATTATGTTTCGAATAACAATCCGCCTACTACTTCATAATATTTTTCTCAGTTAAACAAAGTTTCTTTAGTTCAGTCAAAATTATATTGCACGAATGAATTTAACCATTTTTTTTTTGACTGTAAAATGTTTGCAAAAAATGGGTCAAAAACACCCCTTTACGGCGGTCGGGGACCTCGCCTGTTACTTTTAAAATCCATTTTCGGCCTTTTCCCATCGATTCGTGGAATAAATTTTTTTTCGAAAAATGGGTCAAAAACACCCCTTTAGAAGGGTCGGGGACCTTCCCTGTCACTTCCAAAATCCATTTTCGGTATTTTCCCATTGATTTGTGCAAAAAATTTTTTTACGAAAAATGGGTCAAAAACACCCATTTAGGAGGATCGGCGACCACCCCTGTCACTTCCAAAATCCATTTTCGGCCTTTTCCCATCGAATACAACGCACGCATTCATTTCTTCGTGATAGAGATCATTTTCTTTACGCGCACATTTATGAGCGACAGAAAGTTTGTACATGTACGAACGCTTATCGTGCCTTCTCACATCGTTCGCATTCATTTATGAAAGATGGAAAAATTATTGGCTTGCATTAACTCTTTTATTTATGAATGCTTCTCGTTTGTGGAAAGAAACAGATACTCATATTTGTGTGCGGTTCAATAAAGAACTATTTACAATCGTGCATACATGTGCATTAGAGCGGATCAAAATAAAAACTTTTTGATTTTTTCACGATATGTCAGTGGATTACAATAGCCCTATATGTCAAGAGAAAACAACCTGTTCACCCACTAGTTTGCCGGCTACAGTAAATATTATGCAGTATAATATTTTTCACGAAAAATGAAGTGCGAAAAAAGACTTCTTAATTTGAGTGTTCACCGATAGCTAACTTTTTATTCTGCCCATAGTGCGGAGCAGCTGGTGTTTGGCCGACTTCACCGCTCCCTCCCAGAGCCCGCCGAAGTGCGGCGCTCGAGGGGGTATGAAGTGAAAGTTGATTCCTTCCAGTGCAGCGTGCGACAGAATTGACTCTTGCTGATTGTTGAAAGCTTACGTGAGCTTTTTCAGCTTGTGGTCTGCGCCCACGAAGTTCGTTGCATTGTCGCAATAAATCGTGTGAGGGAGTTCACGGCGGCTGACGAACCTTTTGAGACAAAAAATAAAACAATCAGAAGATAAATCTGTTACAAGTTCTAAATGTACAGCTTTCGAAGTGAAACAAACGAAAACTGCTATATACATGTTTGCCGGTTGTCGACTTCGGATTTTTAGTGTAACATATACCGGTCCGCAGAAGTCGACACCGCTTACTAAAAATGGCCGTACAGCTCGGAGACGATCCGACGGCAGATTTCCCATAATTTGCGTTAGAAGTTTAGGCTTATATCGGTAACAATGATACATTGCCTCACAATTCTACTACAAGGTTCGCGTGCATTTATTAACCATATTTGCTGGCGTAGCAACGCGAGTAATGCTTTTGGTCTAGCATGAAAGTTCGAAATATGCAAATGTCTTAGATATATTTGAACGAAATGTGAGTTTTTTGGCATAAGCAATGGAAGTTTTGCATCATGTGGTATTGGTGCGTTGAGCAACCGACTACCGACACGAAGTAAGGAGAACGAACGATTACCATCCTTGAAATCGTGAATTAAAGGGCTTAACTTTTGAATGTTAGGCGAAAGGATTTGTGACATTGCTAATTTACGGATTTCTTCTGAGAATTCAGTTTGTTGAATAATTTCCGTAATTTTCCAGAATGCCCACTGCAGTTCCTTTGCAGTTGGCACCATTGAATTACATCTGTCATTTTGAGTTTTCTTTTTCACAAAACGGAGAACGAAAGCGAAAACTTTAAGTAGTTTTGAGTATGAGGAATGCGACGATATAACTTTTAGAAGATACTTTGATTTTTTTCTTAATTGCATGAACCGCAGTTGCACTTTTCTTTTTCTCTAAAACATTTAATTCTGGTGACAACTCAAAATGGGTATTTTTGGGTATCAATTGTAAGTTATGGTCTGCTTCGTCAACCATAGCTTGACGGTACATTTTAGACATGTCTGCAGTAATAGCGTACTTATTGAAACGAAAACGAATCAAGGTAGAATAAAGGTCCTCTTGTATTGTTGGACCAACCATTAAAGTGTCATGTAATGAAATCTGAGTTGAGGTATGACTAGATGCATCAAAAACTACGCGAAGTTTAGTAGTTGTGCTTGATGGCCTCAAAACGCATTGATGCGGAATAACGTAATGTGGAAATTTTAGAATTTCGCTACTGGCTAATGACGTATGTCCTAATTTCAGGTACTCTTTCATAAAGTCCATATGCTTTTCCCGAAGATTGAGATTTTTGAATATTTTGAATTTTTTCAAAGGCCAAAAACCGCCTTTTAACTATTTCGAAAGATGAGCCAAGTGAGTTTGGATTTGATTTGAAAGGGAGCGATACCTGAAATCGTCCAGTAGGTAAACGATAAACTTTATCGACAAAGTGTTGCTGACATAACTGCTGTTCAGCAGTGTATATTTTATTTTGTGTCCCTTTGGGCATTTCCTCTATTGCCCAAAATTTTTGGACTAAAGAGTCAAGTGAAGAATCAATTGCAGTAGCATTTACTGAATTACATTTTTGTGAATTTGTATTATTTGTAGTTTCGTATTTACCAGAAACTATCCAACCAAGTAGCGTTTTTTGAAGCGTTGGAAGATTTGGATATTGTTTGATCTGTCCAACCGATAAAAGCTCGAAGAAAGTCTTTGCCACGAGCAAAAGATCTATTTTTTGGGTTTTATAGAAATATGGATCAACAAATTCGATGTTAGGAGGAAGATTCCAATCCTTTGTAGAAATAGTATGATCAGGTTGATATGTAGAAATTGATCGCAACACCCAAAAGTCAGCTGAAAACTCATGAGAATTAACCCTTGACCTCACCGCAGCGTGCAACTATTGTTTAACGGTGGATTGCGTCTTTCCTATGCCAATCATTTGTAACTTCCCTTCTTTTCTGTGCAATTTCAGTCTCTGTGCAAGTTCTTCTGTTAACAATTTATGTATTTGTGAGCCTGAATCTAATAATGCTCTCGCCAACTGAAATTCGCCTGACTTGGAACCTATTTGCACCACTGCAGTAGCTAAAATGACTTGATCATCTTGAATTGACGTGTGATTTATCGCAGCACGAGAAGTAGATGGCTGGCTATCATTTGCCTCATTAGAATTTATGGGAGAAGAAGTATTAGGGGTGTACCTATGCAGTAGCGTATTATGTGAACGACCGCATACTCTACATATAGCAGATCTACATTTTGTAACGATATGACCTATCCTCAGGGCCGTATTACCGCATACACCACCGACGCCATGGCGTATGGGCGGCAAGGCTACGGGGACGGCAAACTTTTGAAAAAAGTTTTTTTTTTTTTTAAATTCAAGTATGAAGTGGTAGAAAGAAAGGAAAGTCTATATGAATATTTTCTTTAGAATTTTTATTTAACGTATACTGCCGTCAGAAGCGAAATAGGCGTATCTCAAAAAAACTTATATTCGAGATTCTTATGGCATCGGGTAGCTTAAGAAATTACGCATCTAATGAACTGCGTCTAATGCCGGTATATTAGTTCTAACCTATAAAAAATCCTACCTATCCTATCCTACCTATTTCTCAATTTTACAAGTATTTCAACTAATTGACATAAACAAAACATCTCGAAACGAGTTTTTTATAGTAAACAGAAATATATTTACAGAGCTACTTTTCTCGTTTTCAGTAAGCTGAATTCATCTATAAGCTGGTTATAATCAAAATTTTTATTCAGCTCAGCCTCAATGCACAGCAAAGCGAGTGCGTTTAGACGCTCGTTGCGTTGAGTGGAACGATAGAAATTTTTTACCCTCTTCAAAACTGAAAAAGATTGTTCTCCACTACAATTTGATACCATCGTGCATAAATATATGCATAACGCAGTATGGAGATTTGGATAGATATTTTGAAATTTATTCTCACAGATTATTTTTGATAAATCTAAAGCTGATAAATCTTGAGGATAAATTTTTATAAGCTCATCGACAGATAAAAACTCACGATAAAAAAAGGTTTCAGTTCTTAGGTTGATAAAACTTTCGATCGCTTGTGAAGCGTATATGTAACTCCTGTCACAAAGTTAGCAGACAAATGCATATCGCGAATCTGTAGAACGGTAACCCGCGAAAATTATGTGTTTTGGTTTGATAATTGGCGGCAGTGCACATCGGTTGGCACGAAAAGTCTGGACATTCAATTTAGAATTTGCAAAACGTACGAACTGATTATAAAAAAATTAATATTATCTCCTTTTTTTTAATAAATTGTGTATGCATTTCGTAAGGGCTTGATCAGAATATACGTTTTATTTATGATAAGGCGTAAAAATACAGCGTTGCTAGTCGCGGCGATTTATCGCCGAATTGACGATTTTTTACCTTTAACCGAATCAACCTACCTAGTGCAGTTTTTATTTATTTTTCAACATCCAATATATTCAAAGTTGAAAGAGACGGTTCGCTCCGAAAAATTGTACCAGTTGGGTCGATTCGGTTACTTTCGTTTGCAGTTTCAAAGTTCAAAAAATAGCTTCAGCTGGATCGCTTTGGTTACTTATGGTTGCATTCTCAAAGATCAAAAAAATGAACGAGCTGGGCCGGTTCGATTACTTAGGATTGCATATTCACAAACGAGAAACTTGCACGAGCTGGGTCGTTTCGGTTACTTTCGTTTGCAGTTTCAAAGTTCAAAAAAATAGCTTAAGGTTACTGAAATTACTGGGGTTACTTGAAATTGAAATTCCTAAGGTTGCTTTTGTTGTCAGGCGTTTGTACTACTAAAAATTTACTTATAATTTTTTTTAATTTTGGGGGCGGCAAATCTTTATTGGCGTACGGGCGGCATATAGCCTTAATACGGCCCTGCCTATCCTTAAACAATTTATGCACATCGAATTTTCCTTAGCAAAATCGAATTTTTGTTGAACTGATTGTTTCGAAAACATTGGACAACTATAAATAAGGTGATCTGATAATTTACAAAAAAGACATTTTCTGTCTTTTTCATACTACCCTGAGCATAAGAATGAAGATTTCCTTGGAGCAGCAGCATTTTGCTGTGGTTTGCTATTATAATTACGTTTTGACTTGAACGCCTCATCTGCAGAAATGTGTTGAAAGCGTTTATTGAGCTTTGTCTCACAATCACTCCACAACGGAAATTTATCATAGTTAAGTTGCTCCTCCCATTTTATTTTGGTAGCTGAGTCAACTTTCATCATAACTAGATAGATTAGAATAGCGTTTGATATTTTCGTGTCATCTCCTATTGATAAAAGGGAGTCATAAAGTGAAGACACTGTATCTATTAAGGTACGTAAATCGGAAGCAGAAGCTTTGTTGAAAGCAGGCAGATCAAAGAGTTGTGAAATACAATTTGAAAATATGATATAAACGGTATCATAAACCCTTTTTAAGCTAGCTAACGCTTTAGCATAATTTCCATTGCTCACTTGAAAAACTTTTACTGTCCCTAATGCTTCACCCGATAAACACGAAATTAAATGGTTAAGTTTCTGAATATTTGTCAAACTACTATCATTATCAACTAAGCTTTGGAATACACTTATAAAATTTTTGTACTCCGAATATTTACCGCTAAATTTAGGCAGCTTTAGGTGTGGAAGACGTGACTGTTGTTGAGTGCATCCAACGAAAGAAATTTCGTGAGAGTTGGCAGATGCAGCCACCATAGGAATTTGTGGTTTACTTTCATCTATGACAGAAAGTAGCAAAGTTTTTGTAATAACGCATTGTTCCTCAAGCTCAGATCTGTAACCGTCATCTGTATCAATCTTTTCGATTTCTGTCTGCCAATCCATAACTTGATCAATGTATTTATTTAACATGTCAAGACGACAGTTGAGCTCGAAACGATTTTTAGAAATTCTATTTTCATCTATAGATTTCTTCAAACGCAAAATGTTGGCCATAAGTGATTCTCTTCTTCTTATTTTTCCATCGTGGATTTCGGTATCATCCGCTATGCTAACCACCGTATCATCTGTATCTGAGCTTGTATTTTTACTCATTTTTTATCAATAAAATTTAATACAACGAAAAAACAATTATTTAATTATCAAATAACTGTGGGGTATGATGCACAAGTAGTGTGGCGACAAATACAGTTTGAAATAAGGATTTCAACTTTCTTTTAATTTGCTTCAGCTTTAATAGCTGTTTATGTTTTGTTTATTTGTGAAAATTGAGAGAGTGAACTTTAAAAAGTTCTAACTATTTGCAATGAGCTTTGAGTTGAAGTGCAAAACAAACGAAAATATTTGACCCTGGCTTAACGTCTACAGCTGCAGAAAGCGAGAACGAAAACGAAAAAATGTTTCTGCAGTGTTTAAATGTAAAGCTTTGAGGTAATGCTTGCACCTACTCTCTTGCATCTACTCTTTTGCATCTACTCTCCATGTGTGTATGATATGTTAAGTTTTGCATATGCTTTGTACATACACCGAACGGGATGTAGCCTTTTGTATTTAAAAGACGTGAGAGCACAATTTATGACAAGTACCTTATGTACATAAATTGGCGTGATCGAAAAAACAAACCCGTTGGTATATGATTCGATAATATTACCGCAATTCTCACAAGGCCTTCGGTACCCTTTTTATTTATTATTATATATATATGTAATGCAAAGTAAATTGTATACAAAATCCCTCGAAATTGTAGGATTTTAGTGGACTTACTAGATATAATTCCGCCCTTAACGCATGTTTCACTTCGAAAATATATTAATGTATGATACATATATAATATAATGTAAAATTTATGAAAATGCGAGTAATAAGTGCGCTGCTCAATTTGGAGCGGTTTTTATTATACGTTTAAATTTTTAGAAATCTGCCTCGGTTTTATTTACCGGGTTTCTACTAGCAATTAATTAGCACTTTTGATATTACTCGCATTTGTTACCTTTGATGCTTCCCTTTTGCAAAGTACGCAGCTACACACCATTTGGCCTATAAGCAGCGACGTCGGCAGCGAAACAAACTATTGACGACAAGAAGTCAAATAGTTGATGCACAGTGACCTTGCACTGGTAGCGATGACGGAGCGCCTTGTTGATCCAACGGCAATGTGATGCCCAGCAGCTTGCAGTAACAGAAATTCTAGCGTTGATTACAGCAACAGCAATGACGAAGCACCTGGTAGTTTTGTTGGTGAATATTGTGAACTTTGCACAAACACAATGCAATTCACTGGCTTTATTGGCAGTTATTTCTTTTTTTTTTTTGTACTTAGTCACTTGATTTTTAACCAACTTTTTAATAGTCACTTTATTTTTTAAATAAATTTATTTAATTTTCTATTTTTTATTTTTAAACACACGCGTAGACGAAATTTACTACCGAAAAACTATATGATACGTTCATAGCAAAAACCAAAATATATTTTGTACGAGCAAAAACCCAAAAGAAAAAGTATCGGCGCAAAAACTTCTCAAGCTCGGGATACAATACTGCGAGATGAGTGCCTGCGAGACGCTGCGAGATTTGTCTGAGAGATCGCATTGCGATGCATGATACAATAATGCGATACATCGCAGCGTTGAGTCTGTCAAAATCTGATATTTAATTATTTAATTCTGGTAGCTTTTTTTAAAAATTTATAAAAATACCTTAAAAAGTGAAAATGCGAGGAAAAGCTATCAGAACTATAGCAAAATATGGCATTGCGGCTTATTTAGTCGCCAAAGCGCTAAAACGACGACATGTAAGATGAAGGTGGTGGGTAAGGCCTATCTACCAGGATCGTGAAGTGCACGGCTTCTTCGAAACCACATTTAAAAATATGAAAAGTGAGGATTCCGAAATGTTTGTTAAGGCGACGAGGATGAATGTGGAACACTTTACGGCACTGTTCAATTGTGTTAAGGAATCGCTTGATAAAAGATCAGCGCGAAAACCTATAAGTTCGGAGTGTCGATTAGCTTTAACATTGATGTAAGTGCTAATACGATTGTAATTAGTTGTATAATTATATGTTTTACATCATATTTTAGATATTCGGCTCACGGTGATTCCAGGTACGTGTATGCCTTAAAGTTTAAAATGGCAACGTCAACCATAGGCAGGATCATATGTCAAACCAGCGAAATTTTATGGAATCAACTCAGCGGTATATATCTCTCTCCACCGAATGAAAGCGATTGGCTGAACATTGCAAATGAGTACGAGAGAAGATGGAACCTTCCCCACTGTGTAGGAGCAATTGATGGAAAACATGTATCCATTGTTTGTCCACTGAAAGCTGGCTCACAGTACTTTA
The DNA here is from genome assembly GCA_963662105.1 of Meiosimyza platycephala. Classification (NCBI taxonomy): domain Eukaryota; kingdom Metazoa; phylum Arthropoda; class Insecta; order Diptera; family Lauxaniidae; genus Meiosimyza; species Meiosimyza platycephala. The sequence goes on from OY759208.1 coordinate 62,735,782, forward strand.
ATTACAAAGGACGGCATAGCATCGTTTTGCTCGCTGTATGTGATGCAAACTACTGTTTCACAATGGTCAACATTGGTGCCTTTGGAAGCCAAAGTGATGGCGGTATTTTTGCCGAAAGTTCTTTTGGAAAACTTCTGAACCAAAAAAAAATTCCACTTCCTCCGCCATCAGCGTTACCAAATTGCAATGAGTCTTTTCAGTTTTATTTTATTGGGGATAGTGCTTTTCCTCTAGGAAACAATTTGATGCGCTCTTTTCCAGGTAACTTCTATACGGTAGCGTATGGTTGTTTATAAACATTAAATACGTATATCTTTTATTCTATAGGACAAAATTTGTCTGAAGAGGAAGAGAATTTCAACAAGCGTATATCTCACGCAAGAGTTACCATTGAAAACACGTTTGGTATCCTATCAGCACGTTGGAGGATGCTTCGAAGTGACATCCACGCATTACCAAAAAATGTGAACAAAATAGTGAAGTCAACGGTACTTTTGCACAACTACTTGATGCTAAACAAATGCGCATCGTACTGCCCTGAGGACTATATTCATTCCAGTTCAGACGATAACATCCTTCCAGGTCAATGGAGGAATGATTTAGACGAAATCGGACTTAGACTTAGTATTTCAAGCTCACGAGCACACAATGCTAGCAGAGCAGCGTATGAAGACAAAAAAGACTAGCGCGCTTAATCTATAATTAATTTAATAATTCAATTTTTAACATTAAAATGATAATCGTCTTATAATAATTGGGATTGTTGTTGTATTTATTGGTTTTGTTCACAAGAAAATACTTTTCATTAAAATTCATTGAACAAATATTTTGGTTTTCCTGTCAAAAAGGGGTGAATAAAAAAAAATTTAGAACAACCTGTATACCATTTTAAAAGGAATAAATTAAACTTTCTTAGTGTGCTAAACAAATTATAAGTCGTTAACACATTTTTTGGGAAAAAAAAATTTTTTTTAAAAAAAAATGGTGAAATTTTCCGAAAAATCGTCTTATCTCCAAAATTATAACTTGAAATTCAAAACTTCACACACCATTATTGAAGGCCATTAAATTATGTTTCTTTTGCAAACCATATTTTTGGTATCCGTTTAAGGGTTCCCGACTTATAATTGTTTTTAAAAAAGCTATATCTGGAACTTCCGATGGCTATATCTCCGAAACTAGATCCAAGGAAACTTTTTTTCTTATTTTTTATTTATTTTTAACCGCCGTTTATCCCTAAACCAAAAAATAAAATTGGAGAATGTCAGCTAAAGTAAACTTAAGCCAAAAATTGCAATAAAACGTTTTGCGTTTCTTAAACTTTTAATTTATTAGTACATATCAATATTTAAAAACTGAAGGTGAGCTAAGTGTTACCAACAATAAAACATTTTACAAGCTTTCCAACTCATCAGTGGTAAAATTCATTATCTTGCATTGCAGACGAGCCAATTGAGAAAGTGTTAAATTATATTTTTTTACAAGAGACGACAAACTTAAAAAAAAATTATCTATGCCGTCGGTATCGCTGTGGTCGTCAGTTTTTTTGAGAAGTGCATCTAAAAAGCCTTTTAGTGATTCACTCTCATCATCATTTTTTGGTTTTTTGATTCTTGATACAGGAGTGGATGAAAGAAAGCTGCTGCTGGAAGATTCCTCAAATGTGTCGGACATCAAAACTTCGATGTCATCATCAAAATTGCATGATGTTCTGTAAATAAATAATGAAATTATGTTAATCTGATTAAATATGTAAGTAACAAAAATAGAGACCTTCTTGGTTCCAACGACTCTTTCAAAAAAAGTAAATTTTCATAATATTTATATTGTTTGCCTTCATTTGCTGCTTGCCCGGTTACACCTTTCTCCTGCTTCATTTTTTTTTTTGAAATTGGTCACGGAGCGATCTCCATGCCGTCTTGCAGTCATTTTCCGAACACTGCAATTCAGCTGCAATTTTTCGCCATGCTTTTTCTTTAACATCATTTTTTTGTAAAAGCTATGGCTTTTTTCATAAATATATTTATTTTCTTTCACTAAATCAATAAGTTTTTCGATTTGTTCACTGTTTAGGTGCTGCATTTTGCCAATTAATTTTTTGAAATATATTTTTTTGACACTTGACAAACAGCTGTTTTGTTGCTCTCGCAACCAACTATTCAATTTTTTGAAAAGGCTTGCGTGCGTCGAGCGCAGTATTGTGCATTGTTTCATTCAAACTACGTATAATGAATATTTTTTTGACAGCTAGAGCGTATCGCACGCACGCATCTCGCAGTATTGTATCCCGAGCTTCATGCTATTTGTTGCGCCGCGTTGAGCAGAGTTGCAAGCGACCGATGGTTGCAAGCGAACGTTAAAGGAGTAGATGAAATCATTGAAAGGGGTTGCATGTACAGCATGAATGCTTGCAAGTTGTTTGATCGTGATGATGCTTTGTCATGCAGGAATTATGAGCAATGATGATGGGAAAGGTGACCCTACAATTTGCGCAAACTACCGGGGAATCAGTCTTCTTGCCATCTCATACAAGGTCCTGTCGACCGTACTGTGTGAAAGACTTAAGCCGTTCGCCAACACACTGATTGGGCCTTATCAGTGCGGCTTTAGACCTGGTAAGTCCACCATAGACCAGATCTTCACACTACGTCAAATCCTGGAAAAAACCCACGAAAAACAGATCGATACCCATCATCTTTTTATCGATTTTAAGGCTGCTTTCGATAGCCCGATACGGGATTGCCTATATGCCACCATGTCTGAGTTCGGTATACCTGCGAAGCTAGTGCGGCTTTGCAGAATGACGTTGAGCAACACATCCAGCTCCGTCAGGGTAGGAACGGACCTCTCCGAACCATTTGATACCGAACGAGGTTTCAGACAAGGCGATCCACTATCCTGCAACCTCTTCAACTTTTTGATAGAAGGGGTGTTGCGAAAAGCCAGTGTTCATCGTAATGGCACTATTTTCTACAAAAGTGTCCAGCTCCTTGCATATGCCGATGATATTGATATCATTGGACGTTGTAAGCGAGATGTTACTGCTGCATTTTCTGCTATCGAAAAAGAATCAGCGAAGGTGGGTTTGACGGTGAACGAGGGCAAAACAAAGTATATGCTGTCCACAAGCAGGGAGACGCGGCGCATTGGATCCAACATTGCTGTGAACAGCTATACTTTCGAAGTTGTCAAGGAATTCACCTATCTTGGCACCGCCGTGAATACTCAAAACGATATCAGCTTGGAGATAAAGCGAAGACTCACTCTTGCTAATAGGTGTTACTACGGTCTCAGTAAGCAATTGAGTAGTAGAGACCTCTCTCGCCCGACAAAACTGACACTCTACAAGACGCTCATCTTACCCGTGCTACTCTACGGTGCAGAAGCATGGGTTGTGTCGCAGACCGATGCAGCCACACTTGGGGTGTTTGAGAGAAAAATTCTTCGCAAAATCTTCGGTCCTGTTCGCGTCGGCGACGACTACCGTATTCGAATGAACCATGAACTGTACGAGCTCTACAATGACATCGACATAGTCAAGCGCATCACTATCCTACGTCTGCGCTGGCTGGGACATGTTGTGCGTATGGACGAAGAAGCTCCGGCGAAAAAGGTGTTTGATGCGGAAGCCGCTGGGCGACGACGGAGAGGAAGACCATGCCTCCGATGGAAAGACCAAGCCGAAGAAACCCTATCCACGCTTGGTGTGCCTGATTGGAGAAGGCGCGCGCGAAGCAGAGGCGCCTGGAGAGAGCTTTTGAGGTCGGCCGTAACCCGGTAACGGGTTGTTATGGCCACCCAAGTAAGTAAGTAAGATGATGGGATATTAATTACCAGCAAATAATACGAATTTTCTCATTAATTTTATAAATGAGTTTTAATTATATATTTCTTTATAAAAACAATACCAACCAAAAATATTTTATAGTGTTAATTAGAATTCATTGCATTAAAAACAAAATAAAAAAGAAAATCTCAGTGATTTTTACTGAATTCTTAGTAATTTTTCATCGGATTTGCGTGAAATTATACTGTAATCCACATGAAATTTTACTTTCACTATTTCAGTAAATTTTAATGTGTGTCACAATATAAATTACTGAGATGTAAAAATGGATGGAATGGAACAGATGGTTCAGTACAATTTACTGGAAAAAACTGGAAAATTTACTGTAACTACAAGCAATTTTTACAGTTTTAGTTTTTTTATGAAGGGCGATGGCACTAGTAGTCGCCCACTTAACTTTTCAAATGGCTACCAAAAATCGGTTATTAAAGTTATTTATAAAGTATTGTGTGCTTCTGAATGCCTGATTTATGTAGTTTTGAAATTACTAACTTATGCGTTTTTTTTCGTTGAAAAATGAGAAAAAACGTGATTCTTGAGTAGTCGGCCACCTCTTCTCCTAAGGTCGGCCAAAAAAGCTCTAGTAGTCGGCCACAACTTCTGGTACCATATTTTTATATGCTTCTCTAAATTCAATATATTCTGTTCCTGTTTAGGGAGTAGTACGATCAGCAGAAAGATTGGCTTCTGGGCTGATAAATCAATTCTAGATTCTGTTGTTGGTGGTATACTGTAGACCTGTTCAGAAATTTACGAAATATGAATTTTTTAGGGGGCTGAAAGCTTATCTGAAAGCTCTATGAATTAAGATAAGATTTGCATTAAAAAAATTTAAAAATATATTTAGATTTTATTTCTGAAATTCCAACTTTAACCTTAAATATTTCCGAGAAAAACATTTTCAAAAACTATCAAAATTCTTTTTTATTGTTGTATAGCCTACTACCTTTGTGCCTAACTAAAGTAAGCCATTTATTTTTGACCGTCTTTAAATTGCTTCACTCAAAAAAAAAAATGTACAAATTGTTGATGTTCTATATTTTTGGTTTTATTTTTATTTGCTCTACTAATACGTTATTGACTATGTATTTTAACAAGGAACTAACTCTTTAAAAGTATTTCATTGTCTTAAATGTTGAATTGTACCCTAAAAATGATAAATTCAAAAGCGCTACTAAGCTTCGGCTTGGACTTTTGAGGACGGTGCAAATTTGTCTATTTTTTATTTTTTTTAACTATAACTCAAAAACTATACATTTTTAATGTCTACACATCATATAACTTTTTTTAGAGAATCAGATTTCCTATCAAATGACACTTTGTAAAGTCAAAAAGCTTATTTTTTAAATAAGTTAAGCCAAAAAGACTATTTGAAAAAACCGAAAATTGTCAATTTGCTGTCCTTATTTAAATTGTTGTGGATAACTTTTTTCTGAGTGGATTTAGGTAAGTAATTGGTTCACAGAAAACAAAGGTTACGTAGTTTCCGTCAAAATGATGATGAAAATTAGCTGAGATACGGTCGTTCAAAGTTACTTACTTTTGTACGATTTTATAGTTTTTACCACTTGCTAGTTTTAATTTTTACTCTCAAAAATAATTTTTATTCAATAAAAATGTTATTTTCAGTTTATTAATGATATTTTGTTGAATAAACATTATATTTCAGTTTTACCTTTTGTTAGTTTTAATTTTTACTCTCAAGATTTTACTCTGAGATTTTTATTTTGGTTTTAATGCAATGAATTCTAATTAACACTATAAAATATTTTTGGTTGGTATTGTTTCTATAAATAAATATATAATTAAAACTCATTTATAAAAGTAATGAAAAAATTCGTATTATTTGCTGGTAATTAATAACCCACGATCATTGCTCATAATTCCTGCATGACAAAGCATCATCACGATCAAACAACTTGCAAGCATTCATGCTGTACATGCAACCCCTTTCAATGATTTCATCTACTCCTTTAACGTTCGCTTGCAACCATCGGTCGCTTGCAACTCTGTTCAACGCGGCGCAACAAATTGCATGAGAGGTTCTTGCGCCGACACTTTTTCTTTTGGGTTTTTGCTCGTACAAAATATCTTTTTGGTTTTTGCTATGAACGTGAAATATATATGTAAGTCCCCCCGGGGGCGCCAAAATGTTCACCGACTAGTTTGCCGGCTACAGTAAATATTATGCAGTATAATATTTTTCACGAAAAATGCAGTGCGAAAAAAGACTTCTTAATTTGAGTGTTCAACGATAGCAAACTTTTTGTTCTATTCTTCTCTTTGTCTTAAGCTTAGTTTTAGTTCATAAGTTTAAGTGTTGTTGTTGTAACATTTATGTAATGTATGTGTAGCTTAATGTTATGTGTTTAATAAGTAGAAGTAAATAACATTCAATTAGGGTGGTTCTATAAGGTAATTAACAATTTAAATTAGAGTAGTAAAATTAATTCAATATTTTAAAGGCTTACATATAATATTTTGTTATTAAATTTAATAATATAAAAAATAAAAATAAATAATTATGTATAAATGATTTGATCGAACTCAACCCATAGGGGTTTTCATCAATTTTGAAAACTGGATTGCCGCCGCCTGTTTTAAGTTGCCTGCCCATTTTCGAAAATATTGATTTAAAAAATGGTGCAAGCTAAAGAGGTTATCAAATTTTGCAACAAAGTGGGTATGCTTTTCGAACTATTATCGATCGAGGAATTCGAATCCGTGATCAGTTTTTCTTCTACTTCTTTTTTTCTTATAAAAAAATTTAAAATTGCCCGGAAAATATTAAAAAATGCCGATTTTCTACTTTCAAGTTGCAAAATCTTGATATAATATTTTACTGCCGATCTAGTGGTACATTATTTTTAATCTTTATTTGCTTAAGAGAAAACCGTAAATCGCATATCAATATCTTCTTTCAAAACCAAGATATCTGCATTTTTCTAAATTAATATACCTGAAATTCTTCGATTCGGCGTTGACATATTTACATATTAAGCTGATTCAAAATTCAAAGGAACTTGAATCCGCGATTAGTTTGTCTTCTTCTTTTTTTCCTATAAAAAAATTGAAAATTAATCGGACAAAAATGAGAAAATGCCGATTTTCTACAAGTTGCAAAATCGCCATATAATATTTTACCGCCGATCTAGTGATACATTATTTTTAATGTAATTTTATTTGCTTAAGGGAATACGGAGAACCACATATGAATATCTTATTTCAAAACCAAGATATCTGAATTTTTCTAAATTAATAGACCTGAAATTCTTCGATTCGACGTTTAACTCTTACTCAGCCTATTTCAAAATGAAATTTGACTTAAGTGAAAATCAAATACGAGCCCTCCTAATCGCTTCGAAACAAAATAAAAAAATTTAAAAAGTTAATTTAAAATTTGTATCTTTAACCCTTACTGACCCTATTTCAATGTGAAATTTGACTCAAGCGAAAATCAAATGCGACGCTGTCCCAATCGGTTCGAAACAAGATAAACAAATTCAAAAAATGTATTCAAAATATTTATCTTTAACTCTTACTGACTCTATTTCAATGTGAAATTTTATTTAAAAAATCGAATGCGACGCCCTCCCAATCGGTTCGAAATAAGATAATCAAATTTAAGAAATTTATTTAAAATTTTTATCTTTAATCCTTACTCGGCCTATTTCAAAATGAAATTTGACTTAAGTGAAAATCAAATACGAACCCTAAAATAGCTACAGCAATAAATTATATATCAAATTAAAGTAGTTATCGAGCAAAGGGTACTGAAATTATCAGCTGCGAGCATTGATCAACTACCAAATCCTTGCCATAGCGAGGAGAATTAATTTCATATGACATTAATATATATAAGATCTATTTAAGAGTTATAATGATTTTTATAAAAGCAATATCCGCAATTTCACATGACTATATCTCGAAAACTAGATCCGTACGATAATTTTTTTGAATATATTCTTTCTTAAAATTAAAAGCCACTTGAGCAAAATTAGTTTAAAAAAATGACTGCTGGAATCAAATTTCACGTTGAAATAGGCTAAGGGTTAAAGATAAAAATTTTAAATAATTTTTTTATATTTGTTTATTCTGTTTCAAACCGAGTGGGAGGGCGTCGCATTAAATTTTTGCTTAAATCAAATTTCACATTGAAAAAGGGTCAGTAAGGGTTAAAGATAAAAAATTTAAATTATTTTTTTAAATTTTTTTATCTTGTTTCGAAGCGATTGGGAGGGCTTGTATTTGATTTTCACTAAAGTCAAATTTCATTTTGAAATAGGCCGAGTAAGGGTTAAAGGTAAAAATTTTGAATAAATTTTTTAAATATTTTTATACTGTTTTGAGCCGATTGGGGGCGTCCCCAATTTTATTTTCTTAAGAACCACCCTATTATACATATTAAGCTGATTCAAAATTTTTTTTTGTTCTAAACAGCAACTATCGATCGAGGAACTTGAATCCGTGATTAGTTTTTCTTCTTCTTCTTTTTTTCTTATAAAAAAAATTAAAATTGACCGAAAAAAAACAAAAAAATTCCGATTTTCTGCTTTCAAGTTGCAAAATCGGTCCATAGCCAAGCAGAGATGAGGATTATTTACAAATTTCATTAATATGCTCATTAAAAGTTAATTTAAAATCAAAATGTATACCTAGGTCTTTGACTAAATCGACCGATCAATTTTTTTATCTTTTAATTCATAATCAAACTCCACAATATTTTTCCTTCTAGTGAAAATCATAGTTTGGCATTTATCAGGATTAAGATGTAAGTTATTTTTAGAACACCAAACCTCAAAGGATTTCAAGTCAGACTGAAGTGGAATAGTATCACCAACCCCCTTCACGTTCCTGTAAATTTTCATGTCATCTGTATATATTAGCAGATGCGAGTTTTTAATGACATGTGTAACGTCATTAATTGCTAATATGAACAGGAGCGGCCCCAGGTGGCTTCCTTGTGGAACCACCTGATGCCGCGCTGAATGGGGAGGAAAAAACCCTCCGAAATCTTATTTGATATGAGCGATCAGATAAATAAGATTCAATCCAGCTGACAAAACTTAAAGGAAATCAAAGTTTCTATAACTTAAACAAAATCAAATTGTGTGGTAATTTGTCAAATGCTTTACTGAAGTCAGTGTAGATGCAGTCAACTTGCCCACCAGAGTCAAAAGAGTTTAATGCAAAGGAAGTAAAATCAAGGAGGTTAGAAACTGTAGATCTGCCATTAACAAAACCAGGGACCGTAAATAATCGTTATTTTTTTTAATTAAAGTCAAAAAAATCACAATGAAGAAAAAATCGAAATGTGAGTTTGAGTATTCAGATGAATTTCTTTTGACGAGAAGCCTAGATATATGACATGAATTTTAATTATTAATCGTTATTTTTAATTTCTATTTTTTTCGATCAAAAATAATCGTTATTTTGGATTTTTATTTTTTCGATCAAAAATAATCGTTAATTTTAATTTCTATTTTTTTCGATCGAAAATAATCTTTATTTTGGATTTTTATTTTTTCGATCAAAAATAACCGTTATTTTTGATTTAAATTTTTTTCGATCAAAAATAATCGTTATTTTGAATTTTTATTTTTTCGATCAGAAATAATCATGACCAAATCCATCTCAAACCATGCAGTCGGAGTTACCTCAATATGCGGAATTGGTTGCCGATTAAATATGTTGTTTTTCAAAATAATTAAGGAATTATACCGTTCATCGATTTGATTGAAAATTATTTTTTGCGAAGTTATGCCCATTTAAAGTTTTAGTGTCATTTAAGTTTTTAGTGCTTGAAAAATCGTTGAAAATAGTTTCAAAATAGTCGCATTTTCATCCAAATGTATAGAAAATGTTATAAAAGGTATAATAAATGATACACTTAAAAATTTACTTCTTTATATACTTTTCAAATGATACCCATTTTTTTGAGATCAGTTAAAAGGTTTGAAGCTTATACTCGTAGTAATTTTTAGAAATTTATCCACAACTTATGATATTTCACAAACCAGATCCAAGCGAAAGTTGTCGTTTGAATATCCGGTTTTTTCATTAAAAAAAAACCTTATTTTGGGAGAAGAATAAGAAATTCAAAGTGTTGGTAAGGTTATCTTGCTTCAAAATTTTTCCCAACTAATCCTTTCTGAAACCTTTTTTACCATTAATTTTTTAATTCACAAAAATGTTTCTAAAATATCTTTGATATAACATTTTCTGTTTTTTTTTTTTTTGTGTTGTTAAACCTTAGAATGCATGTACTTTCATATCGAAATTCCCGTCATAACTTTGAAAAATGTGAGTTCTAATTGTATGATATTTTTCGAAGTTATGTCGGAATTTCGATATGAAAGTACATGCATTCTTAGATTTGATTGAGGAATAACATATAAAAATATCATAAAAAATAGATTTTATATTAAAGTTGTTTCGAGAAATATTTTGTTAAATAAAAAAATTAATGTTTCAACAAGTTTAGTTAAATCTTTTTAATTTTTTTTTATAAAGTTATAATATTCCTTAACAAAAAAGATCTAATGATTTTTATCCTATCTCCTATAGTTTTTGAGATATTTCGTTTCAAAAAATGCTAAAAAAGGTAATGAAAAAATTAAGTGTGCAATTGAATGACCAATTTTTGTATTTTTTGTATGCTTTGTAGTCAAAAATACTTATCCAAACTTCATAATCTGACATGAAATCAGGGCCTGATTTACCCACAGGCTATTTAGGCTTAAGCCTAGGGCGCAAGGTCCGAAGGGGCGCTGATAATTAACGTTGATTAAGATTTTCTGTAATGTTGCACCTTCTTAACACAATCTTTCAACAAGTGAAAAAAACGATTTGGACATTGTCGCAAGTATTTCACTTATTAGATTTTAAATTGTAATTGATTAATTATTAATACTTCGCATACTGTAATTTTTATTTTAGATTAGTCAGATGTTATTAACTGACACATTTTCGAAGATCTATTTTGAAAGATTTTTTTTTTTGAAGGTGAGGACCTTTTTTTTTGCTCGTCAAGATTTTTGTTTTCGTTAGTGGGCGCATATTCATAGTTAGCCTATTCGCCTAGGGCGGTCTGAGGAATATCCGAGTTAAAACCCCCCCATGGATGATTTCTGCGCACGGGCCTGCTGTTAACTCATATTTGAAGTCAGGAGATTTTTTTCCCCAAAATGAAAATATCAATTTTTTTTTCATCTTTGCCAAGCCACTCTACGGTACTATTTTCAAAGTAAATAACAACAGCAACATTCCAAATTACTTTCACCGCTATTATCGTAATAACATTTTATCATAGGAAATATATAAAAACATTGTAAGCACATGTAGCTTTTTCGCTGACAAAGTCAAGCAAACAAAACATTCAAAACCCACAGAAGTACAGTCAGTGAAATAGCTATATTTCGCTAGCTTAGAGTGCAAAGGCGCTAACTGCACTTTTTTACAAAATTGAGATTTTAATGCAGAACAAAAGAGAATTAAAAAATACATCGTTAAAAAAAAAAAAAGGTTGGTTACTCTTTATTTCATATGGTTTCGTGTTGATGCGCAAAAGTGCCATGTACATAGCTGTCAAAAAGCGCGCGCTAAGTTCATTAAACACATGTGATTGTTGCTAAATTGGGCTGGTTGTTCGTTCGCGCTCCGTTAAAATTAATTTATTGCTGTTTCTAACATTTATTTTAGAACATTTAACATTTCATTTTTTATAGAAAAGGTGCTAAATGATACGCGCAAATCAAAAATAGCAACAGAAAGGGTGCTAAATGAAAAAAAAATTCTTCTAAATCAAAGATACTACTTTTTTTTTAAATTTTTTTTTACTGTATATGTATGTAACAACAATTCAAATAAAATTCCATTCAAAAAAATTTACAAAATATAATGTAAATTTCTTTATACAGTTTTTTGTCTCTCCTCAAAAAATTCAAAAAGTGCAGTTAGCGCCTTTGCACTCTAAGCTAGCGATTTGCGTACAATGTTTTTATATATTTCCCATACTAAAATGTTATTACGAAAATAACGGTAAAAAAAGTATGGAGAATGCAAGCAGGACTTGCAGAAAGTAATTTGGAATGTTGCTGTTGTTATTTGCTTTGAAAATAGTACCGTAGAGTGGCTTGGCAATGATGAAAAAAAAAATGAAAATTTTCATTTTGGGGAAAAAAATCTCCTGACTTCAAATATGGGTTAACAGGCCTTACACTCATGTCATTTCTTTGTCATATTAATACAAATCCAAAATAAAATTTTAAGCGAAAAAAATATTGGGGTTTGTGAGAAAATCAGCCTTCTATTTTTTTTCAGAAAAAGCGCTATAACTCCTCCAATTTTCAACAATTTTCAAAATTTCTTAAAGATTCTGACAGAGAATCAAAAGTTCTATTAAAATCAGAAGACAAAAGTTAATTATTTTGATTTGGAAAAATTTTCAACGATTTTTCAAGCTCTGACACTAAAACTTTAAATGGGCATAACTTCGCAAAAAATAATTTTCAATCAAATCGATGAATGGAATAACTCCTTAATTACTTTGAAAAACAACATATTTAGTCGGCAACCAATTCCGCCATTTGAGGTCATTATTTTTAATTTCTATTTTTTTCGATAAAAATAATCGTTATTTTGAATTTTTATTTTTTCGATAAAAAATAATCGTTATTTTTAATTTCTTTTTTTTTCGATCAAAAATAATCGTTATTTTGGATTTAAATTTTTTTCGATTAAAAATAATAGTTATTTTAGATTTTTATTTTATCGATCAAAAATAATCGTTATTTTTAATCTCTATTTTTTTCGATCGATCGCAAATGCTCTTTGTGTTTGTGTGATGGCACTTGGGTTTTGTGAAAATGTACTGAATCGAGACTTGAAATCTACTTTTTGTCTTGAACACCCGATTTTTTTTGATCGAAAAAAATTAAATCCAGAATAACGATTATTTTTGATCGAAAAAAATAGAAATTAAAAATAACGATTATATTTGATCGAAAAAATAAAAATTCCAAATAACTATTTTTTTTATCGAAAAAAATAGAACTTAAAAATAACGATTATTTTTGATCGAAAAAATAAAAATTCAAAATAACGATTATCTTTGATCCAAAAAAAATAGAAATTAAAACTAACGATTATTTTTGATCGAAAAATTAAAAATCCAAAATAACGATTATTTTTGATCGAAAAAAATATAAATTAGAAATAAATTTTATTTTTGATAAAAAAAATAAAAATCCAAAATAACGATTATTTTTGATCGAAAAAAATTTAAATCAAAAATAACGATTATTTTTGATCGAAAAAATAAAAATCCAAAATAACGATTATTTTCGATCGAAAAAAATTGAAATTAAAAATAACGATTATTTTTGATCGAAAAAAATTTAAATCTTCATAATCGTTACGGTCCCTGAACAAAACCATGCAGACGAGTTGTTATGACTTCACTACAGCACACCTTAAATTGATCGTACACAATGCGTTTAAAAATTTTCGATATCGATGATGACTTCGCCACGGGCCTGTAGTTTGAAACATCATTTTTACACCCTTTCTTGAAAATGGGGCTTATATATGCATTTTTTCCAAAATTTAGGAAAATAGCTATCTCTAATCGATTTATTAAATAAGAAACTGAAGGGTTGACGCAGCACAAAGCTACAGTTAACTAGTATTGTTGCAGGAATACCATCAGGTCCGGAGCTGAAGTCATCATCAACAGATAAGATATATTTCTCTATGAGTTCAGGTGAGAAAGATATCTCATTAAATGAAACTAAAGGGTCGTTATCCATATATTCAAAATAGTTGGTCTCAGGGCTAAATAATTCCGTAGAAAATGATTTTTTAAATAAATTGGCAAACAACCCAGCTATAATTTGTGGATCGCTAGTGAGCCCGTCAACTGTTCCGAATTCAGATGGAAACCTGTCAAACTTTTTTTTGTATTAATAAAACCCCAAAAATGCTTGGGGTCATGAAGAATATTCAGCTATATTTTATTCAAATATTCAGAATAAACTAAAGCCGACATATCCTTAAATTCATGGAAAAGTCGCTGGTAAGCAACTAAGTCATTTCGGTCCTGGCTACAAACGTATTTGTTACATGCCCTATTACGGACATTACGAATTTTTTTTAAATCTTTTGTGTACCAATGCACTCGTATTATTAAAAAATATAATAAGGTCGTCTAATTTGTTCCTTAAATTCTCATTCAACTTTAAAAAGTCAGCTTTTTTAAAATTGAATTCATTAAAATTAATGGAAGAACATGCATTAATTAAATTTTCATTGTCAGATTGGTACACAATACTCAAAGGTGGATGATAGGAATCAACCGTAGAAAGAGCATGGATAGCATTTCTTACAACAACATTACTACTATTTGCAGCCAAGATTAAGTCAAGTTGTCGTCCATGAGAATTAGTTATACAACTTGTTTTAAATTAGAAAGTAATTCGTCAACAAAAATTTGTTGTTGTCGAGTTTTTGGACACGATGCATAAAAATATGTACCATCATCCGAAGGAGTCCCTTTAAGGTCAGGCAGATTGAAATCACCTAACAATAAAATGTCGTCATTAGTGTCTAGTTCATTTATTATGTATTCTACGGACATCGAAAGACATTCGTAGACATCTGCGCTACTATTTGAAGGAACATAAGCGTTAAGAATATAAATATTGGAGTTACAATATGTAACTTTAACGCATAATAGTTCAATATTAGATGCGCAGGCAATTTCGATTAATGAACCAGTTAAATGATTTTTTATGGCTATTAAGACGCCTCCACCAACAGAAGAAATGTCTTCAAGTGCCTGTCTCTTCTAAAAACATTGAAACTATTGTCAAAAAGTTCCAAATTGAGAAAAGTGTTATTTAACCAAGTTTCGGTAAAAATGATAATATCCTCAGAAAAATTCTGAGTGGCTAAAAAGATGTCATGCGTCTTAGAACGCAAACCCCTTACATTTTGATAGTAAAGGGATAGCCGCTTCAGTTTTTTGAATTGGAACGGACAGTCTTATTATTTTTTTCCGACTTAAATTCTGAAATAAAGATATTATCCACCCATGCATTAGAATTAAGAATGGCAGAAACATGAGAAGATGCCACTGTAATTTTAAAAGACGCGTGAGTTGGTTTATTACCGATTTTCCTGCAAGAAACGAAGGCGTCGGCAGGAATAATTTGGCTTTGTCTGATATAGTTTAAAACATTGTCAGTGGTAGTGTTAGCATTAAGTCGTGAACTGAAAATCGATTTCAACCTTGGCAATGCTTGCAAGGAGACAGGCGCCACAGAACCACCAATCGTAACAACTCTTTGCGGATTAGGAACGACAGAAATGGATAGAGGAGTATCGATATTTGTGGAAAGGGATAGAGAGTTATTTATAGCAGCAGTAGCAGGAAAGTTGGAAGTAGATGGAGAGGTATTTAGAGGGGGATCTAAGGCAGTTACTTCACAATTAACAGCTGTGTCATTCGTTCCCCCCACACTACCCAGATTCTCATTCGGCTGACGATTCTTATTTAATTTTTTATTTAATTTTCGTTTAAGTTTTTTTTCTTCTTCAGGAAAATAGCTTGCTTGGGTAGAGAAGAGATCGAAGGAGTAGAAGAAAAAACCATAGCAGCCACAGTAATAGTTTTATTTTGAAGCGAACTAACATCGGGTGAGACAGCCTCATTAAGGCTTTTTTCAATCTGGGGAGTTATGTCTAAGTAATTATTTAGAATATCTCTGAAATTAATATTCAAATTGTTAATTCTTTAATTTTGTCGAAAAAGACCGACGGGGACAGGGCCCTGCAAGTTTGACAGTACCAATGCAGGCCCGAACGTTTGGAAGATAATAAATCAGTGACGGTGTTAGTTAAGTTTGCACAAGTGGCATGAAAGGCCTGTTCACAGGGACCTGAACAGGAGAACATGGCATTCAATATATTTTGACTTTTACAATGATCTCTTAAAGAACAAGCTAAGAAGTTTTCAGACGAAAAATAATCCATCATGAAAAAAAAGAAAAGAAAATGTTATAATGGAAAAGTGTTATTTTTATATTGACTAAAAATATTTTTAAAAGCGCTTACAACGGGTTAATATTGTGAAAAATATACCCGTTGAACAGCAACAACAATCTATTGAGATTAAGGTAAAGCAATGTAAGCGGACAAAGCAAGAAAGGGAATGAAAAAAACAAAACTGATCACTGCTTTACACTGCTTGTATAAAGAAATGTACTCACGTATGTACATATGTTTACATTAAACAATAAATTAAATTAAAGTAAGCAAATACAAAAATAAATTTCTACCAGCACCAATTATTACACATTGACAATTACACTACTCGACAAGAAAAATTGCGGCAAATAAAAACCACTATTCCTATAGGGAAATTTCCCGGCGTTTCGCTGGGTCACGTCTAGAAATCGAGATATATCGATTGGAAGTTCGTAAGTATCATATAGGGAAATTTTGGTTTGACATAACTCGAGAACGACTAGTCCGATTTTGCTACAACAAACTTAGTAAAATTAAGAATTACAATTGCTTCAATCTATTGATATACTATTTCTCTCCATAATCAACAGTTTTGCAGTTATAAATAAATTTATGAAGAAAAAAATAACACTTTTTCCCGTTTTTGGATTTTTCATGATTTTTAAAAATAAAAAATTTTAATTTTTTAGGCAAACAATTTTTTTTTTCTTCATAAATTTATTTATAAGTGCAAAACTGTTGATTATGGAGAGAAATAGTATATCAATAGATTGAAGCAATTGTAATTCTTTATTTTACTAAGTTTGTTGTAGCAAAATCGGACTAGTCGTTCTCGAGTTATGTCAAACAAAATTCCCCAATATGATACTTACAAACTTCAAATCGATGTATCTCGATTCCTAGACGTGACCCAGCGAAACGCCGGGACACGTATATCTTTTTTGACCGATATAACTTTTCCCGGTAGTCAGAACCCCCGCCGATCACTGACTCCTACCATTTGTCGCACAGTGTAATAATCTTTTTTTTTCAAATAAATTTTAAACAAAAATGTATGAAATTGAATCTTAAATTGTTTTAATTTTTTTAAAATAACTTTTATGAAACGAAACCAAAATAT
The DNA here is from genome assembly GCA_963662105.1 of Meiosimyza platycephala. Taxonomy (NCBI): domain Eukaryota; kingdom Metazoa; phylum Arthropoda; class Insecta; order Diptera; family Lauxaniidae; genus Meiosimyza; species Meiosimyza platycephala. Next base: position 62,752,776 of record OY759208.1, read on the forward strand.
AAACATATTATACTTAAAATTTTTATATTGCAACATACCACAAGATAGGATAGCTAACTTTTTGAGTTCAACAGATTTTTTTCAAGTTATAAGGTGCCAAAGTTGAAATTTTTATGAAAAAATTGCAAAAAATAGCATTTTTGTTGACCTGTTTTTAGCCGTAGCAACCAAACTAGTCGTGCTGTTGTAGCATATATTAATCCAAAATTTTTGTCGTGATCTCTACTTTTAGGAAACAAAAAGATTTGTAATAAGTATCATGTAAAATAACGTTTTTAATCGAGCCAATATGGCGTTACCTCCCGGGACAGCGCATGTTTTTGGTTTTTGCCCTTTATCTCGAAAACCAGACCTGATTCAGCAAAACCACTATGATTTTCGGATTCAGCGGAAAATTTTCCTATAGAAATGTGGGTTTTTATTTGCCGCAATAATATTTTTCAAAAATTTGTCGAGTAGTGTTATGTACGCAAAAAAAATAAAATTATTATTATTGAGGCCAAATCCATCTCAAACCATGCAGTCGGAGTGACTTCAAATAGCGGAATTTTTTGCCGATAAAATATGTTGTTTTTCAAAGTAATTAAGGGAATATACCGTTCCCCGATTTGATGGAAAATTATTTTTTACGAAGTTATGCTCATTTAAAGTTTTAGTGTCAGAGCTTGAAAAATCGTTGAAAATTGTTTCAAAATAGTCGCATTTTCATCCAAATCAAAATAATTAACTTTTGTCTTTTGATTCTAATAGAACTTCTGATTCTCTGTCAGAATCTTTAAGAAATTTTGAAAATTGTTGAAAACTGGCTTAGTTATAACTCTTTTTATGAAAAAAACCAGGCTGATTTTCTCAAAAATCCCAATTTTTTTTTCGCTTAAAATTTTATTGTGGATTTGTATTAATATGATCAAGAAATGACATAAGTATAATGCCTGTTAACCCACATTCGAGGTCAGGAGATTTTTTTCCCCAAAATGAAAATATCAATTTTTTTTTCATCACTGCCAAGCCACTCTACGGTACTATTTTCAAAGCAAATAACAACAGCAACATTCCAAATTACTTTCTGCATATCATGTTGCACTTTTTTTTCACCGTTATTTACGTAATAACATTTTATTATGGGAAATATATAAAAACATTGTATGCAAATATAGTTATTTCACTGACTGTACTTCTGTGGGTTTTGAATGTTTTGTTTGCTTGACTTTGTCAGCGAAAAAGCTGTATGAGCTTACAATGTTTTTATATATTTCTTATGATAAAATGTTATTACGAAAATAACGGTAAAAAAAAGTATGCCGAATGCAAGCAGGATTTGCAGAAAGTAATTTGGAATGTTGCTGTTGTCATTTGCTTTGAAAATAATACCGCAGAGTGGCTTGGCAATGATAAAAAAAAAATTGACATTTTCATTTTGGGGAAAAAAATCTCCTGACCTCAAATGTGGGTTAACAGACATTGAACTTATGTCATCTCTTTATCATGGTAATACGAGTCCACAGTAAAATCTTAAGCCAAAAAAAATTGGGGTTTGTGAGAAAATCAGCCTTCTTTTTTTTCAGAAAAAGCGCTATAACTCCGCCAATTTTCAACAATTTTCAAAATTTCTTAAAGATTCTGACAGAGAATCAGAAGTTCTATTAGAATCAAAATCAAAAATGAATTATTTTGATTTGGATGAAAATGCGACTATTTTGAAACAATTTTCAACGGTTTTTCAAGCTCTGACACTAAAACTTTAAATGGGCATAACTTCGTAAAAAATAATTTTCAATAAAATCGGGGAACGGTATATTCCCTTAATTACTTTGAAAAACAATATATTTTATCGGCAACCAATTCCCCAAATTGAAGTCACTCCGATTGCATGGTTTGAGATGGATTTGGTCTTGAACAAAATAATTAAATAGAAAGAAAAATACGTATTAAAAAACAACACAAAAACCCAACCGACACTGACAAAGAGACGAGATCAATTTTTATTTGCTTAAAAGAATGCCGCAAACCGAATATCATTATCTTATTTCAAAACCAAGATATCTACATTTTTCTAAATTAACAGACCTGGCATAATTCAACTATTCTATAGATTTTTCAAGGATTTTCAAAAACTTCAAATTATGCCAGATATGTTAATTTAGAAAAATGTAGATGTCTTGGTTTTGAAATAAGATAATGATATTTGGTTTGCGGCATTCTTTTAAGCAAATAAAAATATATCAAAAATGTTGTACAACGGGATCGGTGGTAAAATAATATGGACCGATTTCGCAACTTGAAAGCAGAAAATCGGTATTTTTTGTTTTTCTTTCGGTCAATTTTGAATTTTTATAAGAAAAAAAGAAGAAGAAGAAAAATTAATCACGGACTCAATTTCCTCGATCGATAATAGCTGTTTGAAATAAAAAAAGTTTTGAATCATCTTAATATGTAAATATGTCAACGCCGAATCAAAGAATTTCAGGTATATTAATTTAGAAAAATGCAGATATCTTGGTTTTGAAAGAAGATATTGATATGCGGTTTCAGGCCCGTACCGACTTTGCTTGGGGGGGCACAAAAAATTTTACTATATATAACGTTTTTTTGAAAAATTTTGGATGGAGTTACAAGCGATCAAAGTTCACAAAAAGCTACTTTTTTGGTCTTTTTTAAAAGTCACTAAATTTCAATTACTCCGTTTGTACACAAAAATAATATTTTACAAATATTTGAAGTGCAATTTTGTCCAAGTCGGACAAAATCTGTGAGTGCTATTATAAAATCAATGAAAATGGGTAATTTCCATATTTTCATGCATTCCCGCATATAGGCCATTGACTATGTACATAATTAAATAAGGAACTAATTCGTAAAAGATATTTTATTGTCTTATATGTTCAATTGTTCCCTATAAAAGATAAATCCAACAGTGCTGTTAAGTTTAGGCTTGGACTTTTGAGGCGGTGCATTTTTGTTTATTTTTTTTAATTATATATGTATGTATATACATATGTATATTTTTTTTGTGGATATCTCGAAAACTATTCTATTCTATTCTATTCGTTCCTGGCTTTCGAGCACAAACGTCTTGAGTCTATAGATATAGAAATGGTTTTAAAAAGATTCAATGCCCTGAAAGATCGCAGAGTACAGCTATTTTAAATTGTTATTGTTTAAAAAAAAATAAACTTTAAACCTAAGTAGTATAAACTATAAATATAATTTTCTAATTGCTTTTGCTTTTGAAGTTTTCCTAAAAAACGCGTGAAGAGCAAATGAAACGCTAGGGGCAAATGAAGCGCTAGGGGGGCAAATGAAGCGCTAGGGGGGAAAATGAAGCGCAAGGGGCGCTAATGAAGCGGGGGGATAAGCCCCCTAGCCCCTATGGTAGGTACGGGCCTGTAATTTGTTGTAATTTAAAGTTGAAAAATGCATGTCTTTTATGTTTTCATTTGTTGATGATGATGAAGTAATGCTTAAGTTTTTATTGTTATTGTCGAGACTATTATTGTTGTTTATATTGTGATTTACTTTAAAAGCCGTTGTGAACGGTATATCAGGTTTTTTTAGAAGAGAGGATAGAACTGTTGTTGTAGTAATTGGATTTTGTTCTTTGTACAATTTCTTAGCATCAGACATTGTGTATTTTTTTTGTGTTTTTATTTTAAGAATTTCTTTTACTTGCTTATATTTCGGGCAAAGAGGGGAAGAAGCTGGGTGAGGAAGCGAATAATTGGCGCACATTTCATGTACGCAAGATTCAGGAAGGTGAGGGGGCAGATTACATGTTACACAAGCGGTCGGCGAATTGCTGTGCTTTACTAAGTGACCAAGTTTTTGGCAATTTTTGCACCGCATTGGATTGGGGAAATATTCTTTAACTTGAATTTTGTACCAAGCTATGTAAATCTGTTTGTCTGTCTGTCTGTCTGGGGGCAAAGGCGTTGAAAGTAAGAAGGATTAAGCCTGGTTACACCATCGTCCTTGAGGCTGTCCAGAATTTCAGATTCGTGCGTGTTTACCAAATTGCGATCAAATATTAATCCTTTGTTAGAGTTTAGCGAATCATGGAAGAAAACCTCCACTGGGCAGATACCACCAAATGTCTTATTCTTAATAAATATTTCAGCAACTTTTTGCGTCTTTGCTAGCACCAATAGACTGCCGTCGCGTAGTATACTTACGGATTCATACTCCTTACTTATGGAATCAAGTGCTTTTTTTTGCACAAACACACTGTGAGAGTTAAGAGCATTTTTGGGATCAGTAGACTTTACAACGATAAATTTGGCGGTGTTTGTATTAGATGGTTTCTCTAGTAGAAGTGGAAAATCCTCCATCTGGGGTCTTCTCTTCCTTTTGCTCCGAGGGATGGGTGGCATACTATCCGCTAGTACGCCAAACCGATTCCCGGAAAGGACCGGGTAGTCGGTCAGCATGATGTTGCGTTATATTGAGCTCACTAAACGCGAATAATACAGTGGCTTGTGGCGAAAGAAAACGTGAAAAAAAAAGAAAAATAACAGTACCGGTCTACAATATGTTGACAAAAAATGTGTGAGATTTTTCGAGATTTTTGAGTTTTTCGACATTTTTCCTTTTTTCGATATTTATTTATTCAACAAAAAATTTTTCGGCGTAATGCACTTTAAAAGTTTCGATGATTCAGGTTTCGATATTTTATTTTCCTACATAACGTACCTCCCCCGATATTCAACTTTTTTCAAGTTTTTCAACCTCTTTCAGTTTGCTTCGACTTTTTGAACCTCATTCAACTTTTTGTGAGTTATTCAATTTCTTTTAACTTTTTCAACATTTTTCAACCTCTTTCAACTGTTTTCAACATTTTGCATATTTTTCCGAATTTGTCAAACTCTTTCAGCTTTTTTCGACTTTTTCAAACTCATTCAATTTTTTTAGAGATATTCAACTCTTTTGGATTTTTTTGAACCTCTATCAATTTATTTCGACCTTTTCAACCTCATTAATTTTTTTTTCAGTTATTCAATTTCTTTCAACTGTTTCAACATTTTTCAACCTTTTTAAATTTTTTAAACATTTTCCATATTTTTCCGACTTTTTCAACCCCATTCAACTTTTTTTCGACTTATTCAACCTCAGCAATAATTCTGTAATTTGTAACATCATTTTAGCAACTTTTCTTGAAAATTGGAGTAATATAAGATTCTTATTCAAAACTTAGGAAAATAGTTATGGATCAGTGATTTATTAAATAGTAACCTGAGCGGTAAGCTCAGACTAGAGCTACAATTAACTAAAATTGTGGCTAAAATCATCATCAGTAGATGATGAATGGTGAATAGTGGTATACACACCGGTCTCATTAGTTTGATAAATCGTTAGTTGGGAATTCGGTAAGACTTTTAACTGTGAAGGCATCATTTTTGTTTTGTTTCGTTAAACCGACAGTAACAACTACTTTTGTATAGATTACCTGAAAAGTAAATTACTTCTTAAACACGATTTAAACACGAAAATGCCACACACACGCACAAAATCTATTAACATTTTTAATTTTTTTTCTTCCTTTTTTATGTTTGCAGAACTTTTTTTATCTGACAATTACTAACAGAAATCTATCAGACATGCTACCTAGTTACTTCGTAACTTGTTAGTCCAATAGTTTGATAATTTTACAAAAGCAAAGTTCACATGAAAAAGTAACGAGTAACGACTAACGAATTATCGAAACCGGTGTGAATACCACTAACATATTTTTCGATAAACTCTGACGAAAAAGATATAGCATTAAAAGAAACTTTGGCGTCATCATCCATGAACTCATTTCATATCATTGGAAAAAAGATTCTTAAAAAAATTACTAATAGCTCTGTTATAATTTCAGGATTATTTGTAAGCTCGTCAACCCTTTTGAATTCGGATGAAAAGCCATCAGATCTATTTTTAGAAATAATTAATCCCCAAAAGTGTTTGGGATCATGTTCGTTTATTTCAGATAATCGGAATAAATCGAAGCTGATTTCCTTTTGAATTTCAGAAATAACCTGTTATACTTTTCTAGGTCCTTAAAGTCCTGACTATAGATACATATAATATATATTACAAGCTCTATTACGGCTGTTACGAATGTTTTTTTTAACTATTTAGCATACTATGGGTACGAAGAATTATTGTTAAACCTAAGGTTATAAAGTACGATACATCTATGGCTGCAAAAAGTTCCGTATAGAAAAATTTGATGCAGTTATCTATAGCGTTGTTTTTAAACAAAATTTCAAAAATCTTTAAGTTTATTATCTCATATGTTATTCAATGTTAGAAAGTCAGCTTCTCTAAAATTTAACTCGTAAGTCCTTATGGGGGTAAGCACATTAGATATATTGTCAACAAAGAATGTCGTCGACAAAGATTTTTTTTTGTTGAGATTTCGGACTAGACGCATAATAAATAACATGAGCCATCATCCGAATATGTCCATTTTAAATTGGAAGATTAAAGTCTCCTAATAATAAAATGTCGTCGTTACATTAATTTCACTACCACTACTGCCTGAGATAAACTCTCGTAAACTTCTGTACTACTTTTTGAAGAAACATAGGCGTTAAGAATAAATACATTGGACACATCGAGTAATACTTTAACGCATATATGCAGTGATCTGCCAAATCGGGTTTTTTTCATTTTTGGAGCAAAACCTAACGTTTTTGCTCAGCAAAAACAGCATTTTCACGAGCAAATTAGGTTTTTTCCATTTTATTATGTATTTATGGCCGAAAGCACTAGTAGATGATTTAAATTGCAGAATTTTGTTAAAGAAATACATTTTATTAAATAGAAAAAGTAAAGAATTAGTAAGTAATATGGGCTATTATCACGAAATGGGTGTAATGGATGTCTGTGTATAGCTTGGTCAGATGCAAGGGCTCAACTATTTTTTATTTCTCCGCAAATTATTCTCAAGATGAGTTAATTTATTTTCCATCATACGCATCGATATTCAATTGCTCTAATAAAAAGTTATAGGGCGAGAATCTACAGATATGTCGCCTCCGTAACCTGTCCATTTCCCATTTCAATACACTAACGGTCTGCTCGCGCGACCCTTCGTTTGAAATTTCGCGCGCGGAATTTCAAAAATAGTAGTAGTATGCTCGCGCACCTAATTGCCGCGGAGTATAAGTTTACAAAAATCCTCCTACTCTCGCGCTACAGGTTTGAAACTTGTCCATCGATTTTTCTATGTATACAAATGTCTGTGATATATCCTGAATAAACAAGACTATAAACGATTTTTGTGGGGTAATAATTGCAAGGAGCAAGTGTCAGAACATAATACTACAAAATCGGGTATGCATCGCAGATATTAAATCAGTCAAATCTCATTACCACACGATAAGAGTTCCTAAAAACGATAAGAAAAAGAGAGTGTCGCTACCGTAACCTGCCAGTTTTTGCAGATTATGCTATGAATATTTTCAAAGGTTTAACATTTCACTTTCACTTTTGACATTTCGTTTTCATTTGTAATGTGACGATTTGTCCGGAAAATGTGTTTCGTCTTTTCTCTCAGACACAAGACGCATATTTCAGTGAAAAGTCGCCTCCGTAATAAATAAAATGTTTGTCGCCTCCGGAGCTCTGAGTTAGTGTATTTTACAGCAAACTATCTTTTGAGTAATCTTACTGTGATAAATATGTATGTTAAAATAACTTGAAAATGAAATAAATAAAAAAAACTAAAAGTTGCTACGATGACTTTTTTTTTGTTCTCTATGAGTTCTAAAAATCGCCCATTTCGTGATAATAGCCCATATCTCATCAACTACTGGACGCAGATGAATGGGACTTGATGTAAAAGGTATCACGTCTCCTATATGCGTATTTTATTTATTTATTTATTTATTTGAGTATAAATAAATATAAAACAACATTTTGTATATATCAGCAACTATTTGATGCAGATGAATGAGACTTGGTACGTATAAAAGACAAAGACTATAACAAATTAAACTCATCGCCCCACCTACCAGTTACTGCATTTTGTCGCTGTAAGGGCATAACAAGGTCTACCAGGCCTGCTATAGGAGTAGGAACAAAAGTTAGTTTCACTGGAAAAATGGGCTGAAGCGCTTTTACATTCCATCGCATGAGTTCATGCAACATCGCGCCACCTGCCGGAATGGGCAGGATAACGTCTGCCGGGACAGCTATTATAAAATAACATTTCTAATTTACATAGGTACAGAAGTTACAACTTTTCAATCCAATGGAAACGGGTAGTAAGAATTTATTCGAACATGTATTGTTAAGGTCATTGTAAGCAAATTCAATACTATAATAATGAAGCTGGAAAAAAATATTTTCTTCCAAAAAATTGCAGATATTTTTAGCTTTCGAAGAAAATATGTACATCTTCGAAATTATTACCAAAAATGTCCTTAGGGGCAACAAAATGGAAAAAAATTGCCAGCAAAGAACAAATTGTTCAGGTGAATTTGTGGAATTGGTGACAATTTTTTTTTAAAATTGCATTATTTTTAGTAAATTTTTAATAAGGTCCCAGATATTGTCGTAAATGTGTAAAAGTAAATGTTTTTGTTAGTGGTAAGGAAGATGAGCAAAAAAAAACTGTTATAAATTCGAGTTCATTTTAATATTGATGAGCAAACAAAAAAAAAGGTTATACTTTTCAGAAAAATTCAAATAAATTTTTTTTTTGAACTGGCCGTTAATTCTTCGATTTCAACCTGGCAACCCTGAATACATCAAATACTCAATGAGGTTGGTAATAGGGTACAATATCTGCCAAATGTCCGCTTCGAATCTGCCTACAATTGGTCATTTTATTTATGAAATTTTTCATCAGATTTTTGTATAATTGCTGCTGTATTTCGCGAATAACAGCTCTGAATTTTTTTTTGTGCTTAATCCGTGGTTGAGTATTTGCACAGACTTTATCTCAACAGTTAGAAAACGATTTGTTTGAACGTAACAAACGTATATTTCATATAAATCAATTAAATATTTGATTGAGTCAAACATAAAAGGCTTCAACCAACATTCGTCTTTATTTGATTCAAACACATCAAATACAATATATATTTGATTGCTCTATATGAAATATACGTTTGTTATATTCAAACAAATCGTTTTTTCAGTGTAACAAAGCTCCAGAGGAAAAGTCTCATTGTGTAAAATCGGCAGGCAATTTAAGTTTCCATTTCGAGAAATCAGACGTCCAGGAAATTTGAAGTAAACAAGTGAGAGTTTCAACACGTGGTGTATTGATCCATATTTAACGGCCTCCTCAATTTCACTTATCCAAAGTCATCCCAATGTTAATTGAATGTTGAGAGCTCAAAAATGGCGCGATATTTAAAATGACACCACTTGTTGAATGACCCATTACTAAATAATGGTGGAACAAACCCTTATATATTTTATCTAAAATTTTAATTGCTCTTTTGCATTCTTGTTATGGCTGTAAATCGAAGTTTTGATGAAAAAAAATTAATTCTTGCAATACGAATTGATACGGTTACTAATGCCGTTCTTCATCTTTTTTATTTCAAGCCTGAGAGGCTTGGCGTTTGAACCAAAGTTGTTCCTTATGAAAAGACAACATTTTTTTCCATTTTCACCACTCCTTAACGCCCCTTTTGGAGTATTTTAGTCAAATTTTCTGAAAAAAATTACATAAGGGACACAAACGACTATGAATTTTTTCATACACTTAAGATTATAAAAAAGATATGAAGGAATTGAATGCACATGTATGTGAAGAAAAAAACGTAAAAATGACTTGTTTTTGAATTTTAGTACTACACAGTCTTTTAAATTAAATTAGAATTGTATTTATTTTACTTGCCTTAAAGCTTTTCTACCACTGTCGTTATCCTTCTGACTTATTCTAGTAAAAAAATATTGCTACTGAAATATATCCTTGCTTCTATTTTTTTCTGAACGTGCGATACTTGTGTGCCTTTTGAACACTGAAAGTTGACTGCTTAGTTGTCTGGGCTGCTGCAAGGCTACTAAACGTTTCATATTTTCTTCTGTACTTCTTAATTTACTAGTAAGCTCACCCATTAGGAAAACTGGTGTCATAAATATTTTCGATGTGTTTAACATCATACTAGTCCTGGAGGTAGGGTCACAAAAATTTGAGTTATTTGCGCTCTTTTTTTGATTAATAACATTTTTTAAAAGTAAATAATTACGTTTAGAAACTATAAGTATCATAAGCATCAGCAACTAATAGAGCTAAACTTTATACCAGGCATTGAAATAAGGTGCAGTAATGACCGTAGTAATGATTTTTAGCCAAATTCATAATACTTTGTTGTGCGTTAATCTTTGAAACGAAATACACATTTTATTTCGCATATAACCGTTGTTTTAGTTGTTAGTTGTAAATGGAAGAGAAATGAAAAATAGTGAAGATGAAGATGAATTTGAAGAAAATTTCACTCTTAAATTTCAATTTTAATTTAGACTCGGTGTTTGCCGTAATAATATATGTTAATTAGTACTATGAATCGCTTAAATTAGATCTTTTAAATTGAATCATTTTTGCCGTGATATCTGTTATTTAATATTAACCACTTGAATAAGCTCTTAAAAAATGTTGTTAAAAAATTGCCAATATCAAAATTTTTCCACAGCAATGACTTTATCTTATTTCAACCCCTGCTTTATACATTAATTTTAACATTTTTAAAATTTGTTGAATATGATATTTTCTTTAGTTACATTGGTTAATATGTTGATGATGTGATTAATAATATTTTGTTTTTATTTCTAAAATTGATGGACATGATTCCCTTATACTGCAAAACGGCCACATTGTTGTTAAGAATCCACTAAGTAATTGTTGATGCGGAGCCTTGTGTAGCCTAGGCGAAAGCGGACGTACATAAGTAGCTTATGGTTTGCCTTCTTGTGAGCGACATTGGGCAGCATAGTGCTGTACAGTTCAAATTAAATGTATCCTAGAGATGTTCGTAAGTTTTCCGTTATGTCGAATAATCTCGGAGAGTGATAGTTGTGAACAGCTTATTTGATGTCATTTTTGTTGATCGTGTTTGTATGTATAATGATGACCTTGTAGCGAAGTCTGCAGATTCATCTGCAGCAGTATAACCAATTATACCATTGTGGCTTGGTATCCAGTAGAGTCTGATCATATTCTTTTTTATCATAGTATCCCTTATTGCAGGAATTGTTTTATCATTGTGGTTGCAGTTTGTTATAGCTTTGAGCATCATTTAGTACCATCCTTGCCCTTTAAAATGAGATTTCAAGTGGGGCTCTGTGATGTCCCCTTGCTAAGTTATAGCCATTTTAAAGTGACATAAATTTGATCCCCTACGACAAAAAATATTAAGAAATTGGTTTCAAATTCATGTCACCTTAAGATGGCAATGTCATAGATGACCATTTGAAAGCTCGTTTTAAAAGGAAAAGACGGTACTAAATGACGCTTTTATTGAAAATAAACTGAACAATTTTTTTTAATCCTTTACTTGGCCTCGAAAGAAGTCAAAAAACATAATTTTCTGGGGCCAGTTTCGGATTCAGCGCAAAAAACTACTACAGCTCCACAACATCTATCACCTATTCATTCAGATACCTTTTTAATAAAATAAAGTTTTTCCATACAATTTACATGTAAAACTAACAGACTTCGTCGCTACCTTATAAAATTGAGTTGCAGAGCTGAGTTTTCGCCAAATTTTTATTCATCCCATACACTAACTTTTAAGACTACACCACCTTAAAAAAACAAAATGAAAAAAATTTTAATCACCCTAATGAACATATTTGGCCCTCGAATTGTGTATTGTGTGCAAATTATTATACGATTTTAGCAGTGTACATTGAAGTATGATTTGGAAGCAAAGTTTACGTATTACTTTATTGTTTTCATCGACAACGCTGTATGGTGGATTTTTTTTTTGGATCCGTTGTGTCAGACATGGGGGTAATGCATTACTTTCAATTTTTCACTACATTTAGTGATAATTCAAAAATTCTTCATTACCACTAAATAATTTATAGTGGTAATGGAAATTTTCCAATTTCACAAAACTTGAGTGGAAGTGGAACATTTTTTAATTATCACTAATTACTAATGCCAAGAAAATGAAGTTAGTGTTCTGTGTAGATTGCAGAGCTGTAAGTAATTCAGTATTTTTACAATAAATTTAACAATCGTCACTATTCTGCACTTAAGGTCAAAAACCCACATATGTGCATATATGTACCTAGATATATGTATATCGGTCATTCTTTATATAACTGCTCACTTTACTTGTTATAGCTTTTTTAAGACGAAATATCTTTGGATAGTTTTTGTTTAAAAATGCTCAAACGTTCAAAAAATTCCAAGTAATTGACGTTGAATTTGAAGGAACCAACAACACTGTAACTGCACTGTGTGCAAAAATATATGGATATGGATATGTATAACCAGCAAATAATGAAGAACCCGCGAAATATGAAAAAAAAAAAAAATTTTTCTCCGTAGTTTACTTTTTTGCGGTTTGGTCCATATATGTATGTAATTTTTTCGATTTACACGATTCTGTTAGGGCAGTCCCAGAGAAATCGTTGTCACCTCTGGATACTTTGCCAGCGAGCACTGTGCAGTACAAATATTGCAGTCATCGTCGGATGGATCCAAATGGTTTGTTTGCTATATTTTTACTTTTATTTTGCAGGGATTAATGTTGGCAATAATCCAATATATATTACTAAAAGAAAAACTGAAGTCTTGGAAATTATCTTTCGTAACTCTGGCAATTCTTATCTTATGAAGGCATGCTTCATCACTGTTCGCAGAAAAAATACTAGACGGGATAATAACCAACTTTCAACCTTATAAATCGGCCAGAGCGGATAGCATTCTACAAGTATTACTACAACAAGGTAAAACATCACACCTTTGAGTGCTGGAAGAGGGAGGGAATCTGTGCGCAACCAAAAATAAATTGAAAAAAGTTCATTGAGTCAATTGCGCCTGTGGAACAGGAGTAATTGTGACATGATCTAGATCTAATTCAACTGCAGATTAAATTAACATATAGAGCAAAACGATTTACTATCAGGATAAGTCTATAAAAAGCAGGAATTTACTCACAAATGAAATCACTAATCTAGAACTTCCTAAGAATATTTTGGTAACAAAGTATAACTTTGACAAAATCTTTATATTTAGTACAACTAAACAACAAAATACTATTCATGATGTAATAAACTGATGACTCTCTTGCTGATGAAAGAACAGACGATAAAAAAACCGGTATGTTGGGACTTTTTCTGATGAGGTCTTTAAAAGCATTATCGCCATTGAATGAAGTTCATTTCCTATTTCCTATGTGCTTCGGAACACAGGTGTGGACGGTGATGAGAGAAAAGGAGCATCACAGTCTCTATTAGGTCTAGAGCCCTATTTTGTAATTGGACCAGATAAAATCTACAGATAAAGTCAAATTCAATTCAATTAAAATTCAACAAGACTTCAATCATGCATGGAACTTTCAAAAGCTAACCTAGAAATCGTTGAATGCATAATAGTCATGTCCTTGGAAACTCCTTAACTCTTCGGTGCTGTTGGGAAATCGCTATTTAGAAACAACCGAGATACAATGTTAGGCAAATGTTAAGTAATGCAGTAGTGCTCAGCAATCTGCTAAGACACAACAGTAAATTAAATTGACTAATGCTAGATAGACTGTTCGGCAATATACAAGAGATATTTTCAGCTATGAACCGTAAATCTTAAGTTGGAAGTTAGATTGATAATAAGCCTACCAAACAAAACCACTCTGTTTTAATTGAGAACGTCTCAGGCTTTTTTGGTAAAGCTAAACTTCCTGATTAGCGCTATAAGCCCCAGCAATATGTAACTGAGGAGCACGCAGCTATTCAAGTGGGGTAAAATAAATCGAACAGTTGTGCTACACAACTACTATCTACGATGATATTCCCTGCAAGAACGTAATAACCGATTCTCAAACACATTTACACAAAAATTACTATTTTTCTGTCAAAGTGAAATGATTTGTGTTTGAAAATAAAACATTACAACAAATTTTGTGAAAAATTAAAGGTAAAAAAAGTTAAAAAACTATGAATAATAAAACGCTAAGAATATATTCATCCTTCAGATGTTTTCAAGACAGAAGGGTGCATCCACTTTGAAAAAAGCTTAAAAGAAGCTATTTAGTTTAGCCACAATAAAGCTAAACAAAGAAAATTTGTGCAGCAGAAAAAAGAACTAAATAAATAATTAATGTAACATTTAAATACTTTTATATGAATTTTATACTATTGTTAAGTAAGTACTGAATTTGAAATGTGAAATAAAAAACTATCAGTGATAACTGTTGGTTACTGCACTATTTATTTGTTTGTAGGTGTATCTGGTAAGTACTGCACTATTTATTTGTTTGTAGGTGTATCTGGTAAGTACGATGACTATATAATGAGTTATTTATGAGACACTATTAACCAAATTCATAAGGTATCTAATTGGTTATACATTGGTTATTAATGATTAGTGCGAAAGAGACCATCATAGTAACTCACTGTAATAACGACACTTGTGACAGAAAGGGATACAAAGTCACACGTACAGAAGAGTTTGGGTTAGATTTGACCTAACGTTCTATTCAAACTAATTGAATGTTTTTAGTTTTATAACCAATGCTTTCTGCAGCAATAACACATAAATGACGAATTATATAATTGATACGTTCTTGCAGGGTTATCCTTTTTTATCTAACTGGCCTACTGTACTGTCATTAGCAGAAACCGATATTCATGTGAAATTTAAGAAATCGGTCAATGCTTTTTTTTAAAACAATATGACAAAGACAACAAATGAAACAATTTAACCTGGTAATTGGGAACCGATCAAATTATGTTCAATTAATTATTAATATCAATCGACAAAAAACAAATAAGGTTTACCTTAAGTTTTTTTTTGACGAAAAAATAAAGGAAATCCTAAAATAATGTCTTCGATTACTAATCAATAAATTTCAGATAAAACTTTGCATTATTCATACTAAAATCAAAATGAAAATACTAAGCACGTTTATCACAAAAAAAAATTATATTTTGAGAAAAATTTTTACATGTGACATTAAAAATTAAAGGCAAAAAAGAGCTTATATAAAAACTTATAATAATAAAAATTTAAAAGGTTTATAGAAAAACTTTTACGCCCAAGTTTTTTCTAAAAGTTTTTAGGAATACTTTTTATCAATAAGAGATTTTAAAGAAAGTTTATTAACACTTTTAGAATAGTTTTTAGAAACTCTTATTTTCATGATTTTTTGAATAAAAGTACAGACTTAGTAAGTTTCAAGGTGTGAGTAAAGATATTTTTGGACCACTGTCAACACGATAATAGACACGGCACGTGTAGTGAAATCATGGATTTCTAGCCGAAATATTGAAACCTTAAATTGAACGCCCTACTCACTTAATCTTAACATAATTGAAAATGTTAGCGGTTGGCAAACCTGAAGGTTAACGAAGGATTAAAACAGTATGTAACTAATTGTAAGAATGAGCTAACTGAGCTAAGCAGCATGGACCGCTGTTTCTCTTGTTTACTTAAAATCTCTATACGAGTCAATGAAAGACAGAATTTACGAAGTTTTTGCTAACGACGGTAAAAGTACGCATTATTAAATAAATATTCAGATAATATAATTGCAATAAAATCAATTTTTTAAAAGAAGCATTTTATTTTTGTTTGATGTATAGAGCAATTAAAATGTAGTTCTATTCTGCTGAACCAAGAAAAAAAGAAGAATTTCATAATTGATTATAAAACTATTAATGAAAAGTACCGTTATAATGCATTGGGACTTGCTTTTTTGTCTTTAAGTAGTATGTACTAGCGATGCCAATCCCGGGATCCCGGCCTTTTTCCAGTCCCGAAAATCCCGGGATTATTTCAATTGAATCCCGAAATTAATTAAACATGTGTTTCGCAACACTTTTTTGTCTGACAGCTGATTTCACAACGATTTATTTTGCTTGAAATAGTATAAAAAAGTTACCATAGATTTTTAATTTGCTGGATCGTGAATTCAAAGTCTTAAAAGATATAGTAAATGTACTTCAACCCACTAAAGTTACTATTGAAACCATATGTGCTCTTGATATGGATCAATATAAATGCGACATAGCATTAAATTTCATGCTAGACGAAATCAAGCAAAATAAATCTCCTTTTAGCAATATTTTGTTTAATAAAATTATAGAACAAAGAAGAACAGTTTTATCTGAAATTTTTTTATTTTTAATGAATCCTGACAATATTTACAAGCTTAAGTTTGACTTTTCCAAAACCCCATCACTAACAATTATAAGAAAACAGTTATGTATATGGTATTTTGTTCAAATTCGAAAACGAGACTAACTTTGGATGATAATGATTTCACTGAAATAACAAACTTAAAAGTTTAAAAGAAAAATCAAGTTTTGTTTTAAATAACACTTCGCAAAATTCTTTTAATAGGACAACTTATTCTTTACTTGAAGCTCTAAATAAAGAAATAGATATATTTAGTAATGGTGGGGACAGGGACTTCTATTTACAAAAAGCTTCTTGGAAACAATTCAGCCGAAAAGTGTTGAAGCAGAAAGGTGCTTCTCATCTGACGGGTATATTTTTGGAGGATGATACACTGAAGGCTTTAATATTTTTCATATTTAAAAAAAAAAATAGAAAGTCTTATATGCAATTTAATTTTATAAAAATATGTATTCCTCATAAAGAAAAGACTTGATTACTTTAACGTATAATAATGAATGTATTTCAAAATTTTTGTGATACATAACAAAAATTTATATTTGGAAATGATAATTTGTTATTGTTTTTTACTATTATGAAAAAGTTTTTAGTTTGTCTGTTTATTGTTTTAAATAAATGATATTGCCACGTTATAAATAGTCAAATAATTTAAATTTTTCCCGAAGTATAGGTCCATTTATGTTGATAATTTCAAAAATTCTTAAATCACGGGACTGTCACGGGATCGCATTTTCAAATCCCGAAAATCCCGGGATCAAAAAAGTCCCGAAAATTGGCATCCCTAGTATGAACATTGCATGCGCTATTATATTCCTGAAAAGTTGGAGTATTTATTGTTCCTGCATTCACAATTTATAGAGATTTTTTGCTTAAAATTCAGTTGGTTCTATCCTGATGAAAAACAGTGTATGTTGTCACTACTGATTGAGTTCCCAGCAGGGAATATATTTGTTTTCATTGGTATTCTATGAATGTATGTATAAATGAATGTATGCTTGTGTAACCGTTACTCATTCTACCCTTCTTGTCACATTCAACACTCTACCACAGCTCACTGTAGTAATGAGATTTGCATCAGTGAGAAATTTTTTCTATTCGTAATAAATTGCCAGGACTTATGTAGAGTGGTAAGGTATCATATATGTGCTCCTGAACTTTTATATTATTTTATCAAGTATATTTTCTGTTTAGGCACATATTTTTATGCCAAATATTTACACAGAGAAATTTTTTTATATACCTACACAAGTATTATGTAGTGAAATAAAATTAAAACATTTTGTTGATATATGTACGTACAACCAATATTTTTGCGTGTTGAATTAAAATACATACTATGTATATATGTATATTAGACCTGTTCAGAAATTTACGAAATATGAATTTTTTAATGGGCTGAAAGCTTATCTGAAAGCTCATTGAATTAAAATAAGATTTGAATAAAAATAAATTGAAAAATATTTCTGTATAGATATTGCGCTTTTGGCCGGAAGATCGGATTCGGGTGTTAATCTGAATTTTAAAAGGTTCTCTCAGAAACACATAAATAACTTTTATTTTAGAAAATATTTCAAAATAAAAATAATGCAGTTTTCCTATGTTTAGTCTAATTAACCAGTTCTTAAGGTCAGAAACTTTTAAAATTGTTTCAATTCTATTTTACAACACTTAAAACATGTAATTTTAGATTTTTTTCTGAAATTCCAACTTTAACCTTAATTATTTCCGAAAAAAAATTTTCAAAAATTTTCAAAATATTTTTTTATTGTTTTATAGCCTACTACCTTTCTACTTAACTAAAGTAAGTCAGTTATTTTCGACCGTCTTTAAATTGCTTTATTCAAAAGAAAACGTACAAATTGTTGATTTTCTATATTTTTGATTTTATTTTTACTTGCTCTACTAATAGGCTATTGACTATGTATTTTAACAATGAACTAACTCTTTAAAGGTATTTCATTGTCTTATATGTTCAATTATACCCTATAAATGATAAATCCAAAAGTGCAATTAAGCTTCGGCTTGGACTTTTGAGGACGGTAGAAATTTGTCCATTTTTTATTTTTTTTTAACTATAACTTAAAAACTATACATTTTTAATGCCTACACATCACATAACTTTTTGTAGAGAATCAGATTTCCTATCAAAATGGCACTTTATAAAGTCAAAAACCTTATTTTTTAAATAAGTTAAGTCAAAAGGACTATTTAAAAAACCCGAATATTTTCAATTTGTTGTCCTTATTTAAATTTTTGTATATAACTTTTTTCTGTGTGGATTTAGGTAAAGTCATTGGTTCACAGAAAAGAAAGATGACGTAGTTTCCGTCAAAATGGTGATCCACAAAAGAATTTTTGATGAAAATTGGCTGAGATATGGTCGTTCAAAGCTTTCTACTATTGTGTGACTTTACCAATTTTTCACCTTTTGTTATTTTTAATTTTTACACACAAAAATAATGTTTATTCGATAAAAAAGTTGTTTTCAGTCTATTAATGATGATGAGTTTTTGCTTACACTTCTGTATAATAATAATACATTCAATACAAATAGATGACAAAAATATAGATTTGCACTTTTTCGTTATACATATGTATGAAATTTAATAATATTTTACACCACTTTTTCGCAGAAAAATGTCTAAAACCGAAATATGCAAATGGAGTGAACTATGCGAATGTTTGGTGAGTATTTTCGGATATTTTTTTTCACTGATGCAGGTCATATTATATATTTTTTAAAAATATGAAAAAAAAGTTTTCAAAATCTGTACAGTTTGCTTAATTCCGTTCAATAGTTTAAAAGTAGTTGTGCATTTAAAAACATGTTTCGATGTTCTTGATATATAGTAAAGTGAGTAAAACTGGAAATGTTTCCTAACTTTAAGTGTGAATAGCAAAAAAAAATAGCCTTCGATTTTGCTTAAACTTCCGTATATATTATATATATATATATACGTTCAATACAAATAGGTGACAAAAGAATAGACTTGCACTTTTTCGTTATATGTACAAAATACAATAATTACTTATAGCACTTTTTCCAAGAAAATTGCCTTAAATGAACGATTTGCAACAACTTCGGTATACAAGGGTCTATGGGGTCACTGATCACGAATCTGAAGTCAGAATTTACAAAATCAAGATGGCGGATTCAAGATGGCGGACGTATTTTTTAAACATCAACTGATTTGTACCAAATTTTTCATATAGATGTTTTTAGGAAAGCTGATTACGAATCTGAGCCTATATTTTAATAATTTTCAAATTCAAAATGGCGGATTCAATATGGCGGAAGTATTGTTTAAAAATCAACCGAAAGCTGTTAACTGGTTTTAAATGGTTTTTTATTTCCTTTTAAAGAAGATAAAAACTTGACCTAGTTTTAAAGAAGAGAGAAACCAACTTGTGAAATTTTTTAAAAAAAAAATTGAAAAAAAATTTTTTTTTTTTTGTATGGGAGCTATGCTTGATTATGAACCGATTTTATTCATTTTCGCAAAATTTCTTAATCTTTACAAAAAAACAGTCCATGCCAAATTTCAATACTCCTTATAGTTTTGGCCGCAGCTTATATGAAAGTGTTACACTGTGCGTCATCTTTCTTTTCTGTGAACCAATGACTCTACCTAAATCCACACAGAAAAAAGTTATACACAAAAATTTAAATAAGAACAACAAATTTTGAATATATTAGGGTTTTTTAAATAGTCTCTTTGACTTAACTTATTTAAAAAATAAGGTTTTTGACTTTATAAAATGCCATTTTGATAGGAAATCTGATTCTATACTAGGCTTACCAGATCCAAATTGTGTTTCACCTGGACATTTAAAAAAAAACAAAAAAAAATCGGGATTTATCTGGACACTTAAAAAATAAAAATCTTTATTTATCTGGACAAAAAAGAAAACTAAAGCTTAGTGCCAGAGGAACATATATATTTATTTAGATAAAATAAACATAACAGAAACATAACATAACTTATTATTAGACCGAACTGCTTTTATCAATTTATTACTTTTTGGAGTTTCTAAAATGTTACCAAATGATTGACAGTTTTCGGTACAGTTTAATCTTATAATTAGTTCTGACTTTATGAGATCTGTCAGCATTCGATTTCTTTCTTTAGAGTATAAGCTGTTTAAAAGGCTAAAAACTTTTTCACAATAAGCGTTGCTTATTGGAATTGAAAAAATAAATGAGATCAATTTTCTTAAGTTGTTCAATTCGTCATATTTAAATTTGGAAAAAACCATCCCCAAATTTTATCGTTTGGAATATTTTTTGGTAGATTTTCATACACACTACGTAAAGAACAATAATCTGTATATAATTCATTGATGTTGACATAATTTTCTAAGCCTAAGGCTCCTATTGCTGTTTGTAGTTCATCCCTGGAAATTAATTTATATGTAAGACAAAATAAGGATAAATGCTTTATAATTGAAACGTCACTATATTCATACCGGGTTTCTAAATAGTTAAGACAACTTTTTAAGAATTCAATTCTTCTTGACAAAATTATTACGTATTGTTTGACATTTGCTGAACTCGAAAATAAAAGAAAGACGCAGCATTTGTCAGTGCAGTACCATGTTAGTTAAATCATGGTGTTGCAAACTTATTTTCCTTTGAAGGTACGTAGCTGTTGGTCGCGTTCAGGAGGATTAAGATCTTATGACATCCTTATAAATCTACTTTTCCTGTTTGAAAAATGTCAACTTCTTGCGAGCAGTCCGTACTTTTTGTTAATTCATTTTTAATGCCTACGGCAGCTATTTTTGTATCTAGTCCCATTTTTCTTTTATTCCATTGTTCGAATTTTATCTGGACATATTTTTGATTGTCGGGACTCTGGACTTGGTACTAAAAATCTGGACAATCCCGACGAATCCAGTCCATCTGGCAACCCTATTCTCTACAAAAAGTTATGTGATGTGTAGGCATTAAAAATGTAGTTTTTGAGTTATAGTTAAAAAAAAAAAATGGACAAATTTCTACCGTCCTCAAAGGTCCAAGCCAAAGCTTAATTGCACTTTTGGATTTATAATTTTGAGGGTATAATTGAACATTTAAGACAATGAAATACCTTTAAAGGGTTAGATCCTTACGCAAATACATAATCAATAGCATATTAGTAGAGCAAGTAAAAATAAAATCAAAAATATGTAACATCATCAATTTGTACATTTTCTTTTGAATGAAGCAATTTAAAGACGGTCCGAAATTACTGGCTTCTTTCAGTTAAGGACAAAGGTAGTAGGCTATATAACAGTAAAAAAAATAATTTAAAAATTTTTGAAAATTTTTTCCTCGAAAATATTTAAGGTTAAAGTTGGAATTTCAGAAAAAAAATCTAAATTGTCAAATAGAATTGAAACAATTTTAAAAGTTTCTGACTGAAACAAAACGTTAAGATTGTTTTTAACGTTTTATCCATACAAGACTGCTTACCACTGGTGGGGGCAAGTTTTGATTGTAATATTATAGTAACACCGAAGTGTTTTCAATTAATCAATGGTAATTTTATTAATTTTACGCTACCTTATATATTATTACTACGTACTATAACGTTGCTACACAAGTAATTAATTTACAAGCAGAACAAGTGTTCTACTTCAATTTTTGCTTAATGTAGTATTAAATATGTGCTAGGTAAGCAGTAGTAAATTATTTAATTTAATTTAAATTAGGCAACCAGTAAAATGTTTAGCCTATATTAATATTTGCTTGTTTAGTAACAAAATGCACTGTGGAACAATATATTATACCTATTTTGTCACACAATACACTGTTAAACAAAATATTTAAGTAAATTAATTTTAAATACTTAAATTATGTTGAATCATCAACATTTGGGCACCTCAGACGATGAAACAGTTAACTCCAATTTATATCGAAACTGACAATGGCAAAGAAGTCGACTTCTCCTTTTTAAGGACAAGTTAGATCTTCTGAACTTTAGCATAAAAAATGGTCTAGAAAAATTAAGAAATGATTCTTTTAATAAATGCTTGAGGAACTTAGACAAAGGTTCAAGAAAATTTTGGAAGCTTGCAAAAGTGTTCAAAAACAAATATTTTTCTGTTCCGGCGTTAAAACTGAATGGATCTATAGCTATTACAAGGCACGAAAAGCTTTGTGCCCTTGGCACTCATTTTTGCAATGCACATCAGACCACTATGCATCTTTCTGATTCAGAAACAAATGCAATAGTTGGTGATGCCCTCCTCGCCTTGGAAGCCGAAAATGTGCAGAACATACCAAATATTGACCCTAAATCTGTTTTATTTCAGATACAATGTCTTAAAGTTCGAAAAGCGTCTGGTTTAGATGGAATTTCTAATCTTCACCTTAAAAATCTACCTTTTGATGAAATTAGATTCCTTTGCAATATTTACAACAACATATTTCCCAGCTAGCTGGAAACATGCTAAGGTTATTGCTATACCACAAGTTGGTAAAGACTTAGCTTAGGTAGAAAGTTATCGCCCAATTAGTCTCTTAAACTCCATGAGTAAGATTTTTGAAAAAATTATCAAGTCAAAAATTGATGAAAGCCTTGTAGCTCTTGGTCTGGTTCCAAATGAGCAATTTGGATTTAGATCGGGCCATTCCACAAATCATCAACTGTCACGTCTAACCCAGTTCATAAATCAAAAATTTAGTGAAGGAAAGTCTTCTGCAGTTGTCGCTCTAGACATCGAAAAGTTATTTGGTTGCGTATGGCAAGCAGGTCTAATTTATAAAATGAAAAACTTTTCAGTACCAATTTATTTATGCAAAATAATTCACAGCTTTCTTGAAAATCGTAAATTTAGTGTGCATCTGGGTAACACTGCTTCTGATGTTTTTGATATAGCTTATTGGGTCAATTAAAAAAGTAAAATTTAATTTTATAAAAATTATTTTTTTATATTTTTTGACTTTTTTATTTGAGATTCAAATTTCAATTAATTTTTGTATAATTTTTTTTTTTGATAATAAATTCCAGAGCAAACTATTTATAAAATTTAACAAGTGTAACAAGTGTTTATTTAACTAGTGTTCCCACAGCACTCCCCCTTTAGTGAATGCTAAGGCATTCACGAAATCAATTGTATCCAAAATGATGGTTTAATGTTTTGTTTTGAAGAACATATTTGAGACAACTCGTCTAAATTTTGGTTTTCTATGTTCAGCAAATAAGTGGGTTTTAGCCTGTCTATGGAAATATGATGAGTTTTGTTTCCAATATTGATTTTGAAAAATTGTGATTTTCGTTCAATTACTTGGAAGGGTCCGGAATATTTTGGTTGCAAAGGTTTTCGGTGATGATCATGACGTAACCAAACGTGTGAACAAGTATGAAGGTCTTTGTTGATAAAGAATTTTTTATTGCTATGGTTTGAGGTTTGATTTGGCTGTAACTGTGCAATAACTTTTTGAAGAGATGCAAGAAAAGTCATTGGATCGCTTTCAACCATAACTGGATTGAAAAATTCGCCAGGTAATCTTATCACTTCACCATATAATAGCTCTGCTGATGACGTGCCCATGTCTTCTTTTAATGCGGACCGGATTCCAAGAAGAACTGTATTTAAGGAAATAGTCCAACGCTCATTAGCAGCACAAATTAGCCCAGCTTTTAATGTTCTATGGAAACGTTCCACTAGACCATTTGCCTGGGGATGAAAAGCTGTTGTAAAATTGTGAGAAATTCCTAAATACTTGGTAATATCAGAACACATATGTGATGTAAATTGAGTCCCTCGGTCAGAAACGATGACATTTGGAACACCAAAGCGACAAATCCATCCGTCATAAAATGCACGAAGAACTGTTTCGGAGCGGATGTCTTTAATTGGAATCGCTTCTGGCCAACGACTGAATCTGTCCACACAAGTTAGAATATAGTTGAAACCCTCAAACGGTGGCAAAGGTCCAACGATATCAATGTGCACAGTATCAAAACGGCTGCTGGTGATTGGAAATTTTTCGAACTCACTTGATGTATGCCGTGAAACCTTGGAGCGTTGTCAATCTTCACAGCATCGTGCCCATTCGTTAACATTCTTATTCATAGTATATTTTATAGCCTCTGTCTGGAAAATGAATAAGCGAAAGTTGGCAGTTACTTTGAGAGTTCATCAAGTTTTTCAGTTCCTCGTCGTCTTCTTGAAGTTTTGCCAATTGCTTATAATCAACCGCTCGATTTTCAACTGCTTCGATTCGAGAAAGAGCATCAGCAGTCACGTTTTCGACACCAGGAATATGCCTAATATCTGTCGAAAATTGTGAAATGATGTCCAAGTGATTTCGTTGTCTAGGTGATGCCTTCTCGTGCTTCTGTTTAAATGCGAAAACCAAAGGTCGATGATCTGTATATATGGTAAACTTGCGACCTTCGAGTTGATGACGAAAATGATGTATGCCCTTGTAAATAGCAAGTAACACTCTGTCGTAGGTGCTATAGTTCATTTGCGTTGGATTCAAGCGCTTTGTGTAGAAACCAAGTGGCTGCCACGATTGACCAACAAGTTGTTCGAGCACAGCCCCAATAGCAAAACTTGATGCGTCGACTTTTAAACATAACTTAGATTCAGGAACTGGATGAGAAAAGAACGTTGAATCGAATAGTTCTTGTTTACATTGGTTGAAAGCGTTTGTTGTAGATTGGGTCCAGTAAATTGTACGGTTGTCATCTTTCTTGGTCGTGCCTTTAAGGAAATCGTTGAGAATTGCTTGATGCATGGCACCTCTAGGCAAAAACTTGCGATAGAAATTTAGCATTGCGAGGAAACGTCTCAAGCCCTTAATGCATTTAGGAAGAGGAAAATCTTTAATAATAGATACCTTTGTTGGCAATGGAAGAATTCCATTAACTGTTATCCGATGTCCTAGAAAATCCATCTCAGGAACACCAAAAACACATTTTGCTGGATTTATGAGTATACTGAACTTCTTGAAACGCTCGAAAAGTATCTTGAGATGCGAAAGATGTTCGTCTATTGTCCTGGAAGCAACACAACATCGTCAACGTAGACGAAAACAAACTCAAGGCCACGGCAAACGTTATCGATGAATCTCTGGAAGCTTTGTGCGGAATTACAAAGTCCGAATGGCATTAGCAAAAATTCGAAAAGACCAAACGGTGTTATAACTGCAGTTTTTGGCACGTCAGCTGGAAAAACTGGAATCTGATAGAATGCCTTCATCAAATCAAGTTTTGAAAATACAGTGCATCCATGTAAATGCATTCGGAAATGTATTGAAACTCAGCTTTCGCAGCCTTCAGCTTTGTTTGGTCCATCCTTCTCGGTTTTGCAGAAACTGGTGGACCAACTGTGTTGATATGATGAAAGACACCAGGATTAGAGTAAAAGTTGTCCGCATCGCGCATGAAAATTTCTGGATATTTTTTAAGTAAGAGGTGATATTTTGAATCGCCAGAGATCATCTTAATACCTTGAGAAATTTCTTGAATAACAGAGCCTGAAGCTTGTAAATTTGTAGATCCATCAACCAGAACGCGTTTCTGTAAATCTGGCAAGAGATGGAAATGCCGAAGGAAGTCAGCACCGATAATGGGTCGTGTGACGTTTGCAAGTACGAAATCCCAGCGGAAACATCGTCTTAAACCAAGATCTAGTGTCAGAAGTTTATTTCCATATGTCGCAATTTCAGAACCATTAGCAGCATATAATGACAATTTTGATGGTGTTGTGCGGTTACGGCAAGGAAATACAGAAATGTCTGCCCCGGTATCAATAAGGAATTGTTGTTTAGAGTTTTTTTCTGTAATAAATAGTCGACCGTTCGTATTCCATCGAAATTGGTGGTCGAAATAATTATCGATGGTGAAATTAGTTTTTTGAGGTCGAAAAGTTGCATGGCAAAATGCATTTCATAGCTTTGTCAGCAAAACGCCAGTGATACCAGCACAAGCCAGAATCCTTCCTGGATTTAGACGTAGATCTTGACTTGGAGCGTATATTCGGTAGCGATGCTGCACCTGGTCGCTGAACCGGCCTAGAGCGTGATTCTAATGCATCAATTCGGGCAATAATGAGCAAAGTCATAGGAGACAGCTGAATTGTTGTTTTGTGTTAGCTCAGAAACAAACATTGCTGTTGAATTTGAAAATGCTTCAGATATCTTGTCAGCCTGCAGTGCCAGCTTATCAATGTCAGTGGTGTCGCAAACGGCCAAAATACTTTTGATTTTGTCTGGCAATCGCTCAAGAAACAGTGTTTTTAAAATATCTACACTAACCTGACCACTGGACAAGGACTTCATTCTTTGAAGATAATGCGACGGCTTTTGGTCTCCGATTTCCATGCCACTAAGTAGTTTTTTGAGCTGTGCCTCTGCTGTTACTGCAAATGAACTGATGATGCGTTGTTTTAGAGCCATATATTTATCACTATCCGGAGGAGACAATATGATGTCCTTCACCATGTACAATATTGACTGGTCCAAATTTGTCACGAGGTATTCAAATTTTGTTGAATCCTGCGTTATGCCTGATATACGGAAGCTGGCCTCAACCTGGATGAACCAAACTTCAGGTTCATCTTTCCAGAAAACAGGAAGCTTTGGTATACGCGCAGACGAAACTTCTGAAGCAACCATTTGACGATTTTGATGCGAAGGTGTTGCACTTATCGCCTGATCACCTGCAGCACTCGATGTTGTATCGTCGGGAAAAATCGGCATGTTCGATTAGGGGTCACCAATTATTGGGTCAATTAAAAAAGTAAAATTTAATTTTATAAAAATTATTTTTTTATATTTTTTGACTTTTTTATTTGAGATTCAAATTTCAATTAATTTTTGTATAATTTTTTTTTTTTGATAATAAATTCCAGAGCAAACTATTTATAAAATTTAACAAGTGTAACAATTGTTTATTTAACTAGTGTTCCCACAAGCTGCAGGAGTTCCACAAGGGTCTGTCCTTGGACCTGTACTGTATTCTATTTACGTCTCGGATATTCCCAAATCGAGCAATACTAATTTGGCACTGTTTGCAGATGATACATGCATCTATGCTTCTCATAGTTCAGTTATCGACATAATTACCAATATTGAAATTAACCTGCATGAGCTTAGCAAATATTTCTTTAAATAGAAAATTAAAATAAACTCACTTAAGTCGCAAGCAATGTTCTTTACTAAGAAAAGAGCTTTAAGGAACCTTCCACAAAGAAACATATTCTTTGGTAGTGTTGGAATTGAATGGAACTCTGAACTTAAGTACCTGGGAATGGTTTTTGACAAAACTTTAACATTTAAGCAGCATATTAGTGAAAGGGTTAAAAAACAGATCTTATTATTAAAACTTTGTACCCAATGATTAATCAGAAATCACACTTAAGCTTGGAAAATAAGTTAATGATCTATAAAATAATTTTCTTACCGACTCTCATATTAAAAAATTGCAAATCATGCAAAATAAGGTGCTAAAAATTATGGCCAATCTCCCTAGACATTTTTCTACAAGAGGTCTCCACCACCTTACAAAAATTGACAAAATAAATATATACTTAGCAAGCAATAAAGAAAGGTTTGTACGAAGTTGTATTCTTTCGGAAAATATTTTGATAAAAAATTTTAATTTCTCTTAAGTTAATAAAAAATCATGTAAAACTAGTTTAAGTTTTATAATGTATAAATGTGCGGGCGCAATTGTACTTTAGATTTAAGTTTAATAAAATTTTCAGAGGTTTTTTCTCCTACTTTTCCTCTACCATATATATATTTTTACATTTTTAAAGCAACTTTTTTCATTGTAAAATAACTATTATTAAACTTTAGAGCTGAAAAGTATAACTGAACTACCGTATCGCATTTTAGTAATAACCATAGTATGTTGTACATTATTTTGAAAATTGGTTAAATAAAGAATTGAATTGAAAATATCGAAAATGCTTCCTTTGTCATCTGCCTGTGACGCGATAGTTGATAACTCCATGGAATGCTTGATTGGAGGTTTTGGACGAGCAAGATGTCGGCAACAGAGGCTCACAACAATGGTGAATGTCAGCAGCTCTAAAACACCGACACCCCAAGCTGTCCAATATTTGAGCGGTATTATGGTTTTCCAATTCATCTCTGATAATTCTTCAATATTGTAGACAGCATCCTTGTTGTTATCGCTTAATACCTTTGCGAAATCATAGCTTAATGGTAAAATTGTTTCGTTGAAAATTTGAGGTACTCTGTTGGCATTAATTGTTGTGTTTTTCATGAGTATGGGCTTAACATAATGCGTTACTGTTTGAACTTCCTTCATGAGTTTTAGATCGGATTATGCAATCTGGAGTGATATGAAGAATGCCGGTACCATTCAGCACTAGCTCTTCTCTCCCCATATGACATATAACAAACACTGTAGACGAGGTTGGTGAGACAAAAATCCAGGCGTTGTGGGTCCACATTTCCTTCCAAATAATATTGTGTACTTGAAAATTCCGTATGGCGCATTCTTCAGAGGTTAGTTTTCTGTATACTTGATGCATAATGCAATTGATACTTTGATCAAGATTATAAAATATTGCTGAATTCATTAAAAATGTTGACTCATCCAGCTTTTCTGCGTCATTTATCTCGGTAATTGTAGTCTCATAGTATCGATTTTTGTCATAATTGATGCCGTAAATCGATGTTGACATCACGACCTCCCAACCGGTCTGGCCCTTTTTTCGCGATGCAGCTCTCTGTAATATTGTTGATTTCTTCGTGGGATAAAAACTCGTAGAGGCGACTGCGCTTTAAATATGCGTTCAGCAGTCTATTGTATTTTGTTTCCACTTCTCTTATGTAGCTTGATGCTACTAGGTAGGAGTTCATTAAATGTACGTTAATTTTGTTGTTTTCAGAAAGCTCCTGAAATCCTTGCATCTGGTTGATTTCCTTTAAACCATCATTCAGTTTCTTGGTAAACAAATTTATACGGTCTGTAATTCTCGCTTCGGTATTGTTGACTGTTACTAAGGTATATAACATGAGCCTCGCATTTGATTTTGTTACCTTAATTAGCTCTTTCTGGTTCTGATCTAGAGATTCAATGTCGTGGTACACTTCATCGTTTACTCCGAATAGAGATGTGAGCAATGTTCCAACCAAGCCTCTTTTTTGTCTGCCATGAGTGGTAACTACCTTCAGCTTGTTGAACATTATCTGTAAATTGCGAGTCTCATATTTCATGTGTGTGACTAGTTCGTCGCACTGAACTTCCGCGTCTCCGAAAGTCTTTGCACAGATTTGACATTTCGGATACTGTATAGTTTATGTTAGACTCGTCTTTTATAACGCCTTCCATCGGAAAGCGAGTGGTTGTACGAAGAATTCCGCGTTGGATTTTCGCCACTCCTAGCCTTTCAATAAATAATCCTGCCTCAGGATACTCAATGGTGTGTTTAGCTAGCGTGGCTGTGACAGTGAACTTGCTTTGGTTCCGTTTTGGCTAAATTATCTTCATGTGGTAGTAGTCAAAATTTTTGTATGGACCGTTTAACTACACCCCTGGTAGTTTTAACGGTGACCACTCGCACCAGATTGTCATCTCCTGTATGATTCTACCCATTGGCCAACCGGAGCGATTTGTTGAATCGTCTTTTAAGAGCACTAACTGTCCGACTTCTATATTTGGCTGTTCTTTTGTCCACTTGGGCATCCGTTAAAGCGTTGCCATCTTACCAAATTCCATCTTTTGAAACTACCGCTATTTACCTCCAAAAGTGTATCATGTGTTGGAGTCAATATGGTTGATCCTATGAGGAAATGACCCGGGGTCAGTGCATCTAATTCTTCTATGTTGTCGGAAAGTGGACATAGTGGTCTCGAATTAAGACATCCTTCTATCTACACTAAGACCGTGTTGATCTCTTCATATGCCAGAACATGATCTCCAACAATCCGCACCAAGTGATATTTCATAGATTTCACTCCTGACTCCCAGATGGCGCCAAAATGAAGTGATCCTGGTGGAATAAAGTGCCACGTTATACCATCGTCAGCTAGTTGTTGCTGTAGTTTCGCCTTCTGAATGATGTTGTTTGCTCCTACAAAATTTGTGCCATTATCGCTATAAATGTGGCTTGTAACTCCCCGTCGACTCATCATTCGTTTTAGTGCAGCGAGAAATCCATCTGCTGTGTTACGCCTGGCAAATATCGAGAAAAAAAAATCGGTTCGGCAGCAAGTACCGTACAAGCAACTTCTCTTGAGAACAATTCTTTTTTTTTAATGTTTCGATACTTCGAAAATCATTTGAGAATATCTTATGATTACAATATGGCACTATTTATCTAAATTAAACAAATACATAGGCATTTTGATGAATATCTATTTCAACTCTACGAATCCATACTTTTAAATGAAATTTATATTGCGTGCATAAAAAAGTCAGTTTTTTATGAATAAAAAACGAACCGCTGGACCGATTTTTTCCAGACTCCTTTCAGATCTAAGTCATGACGTGGCGTATCGATTGATATGGTCATCAAAAAATTCTGTCCGGTAGTTATTGAGGAAACGAAAGCCAAAATATGTCAATTCATTTTAACAATTCTAATCCTAAGGGAATTCAACTTTGTAATTAATATATTGGGTGACACTTATTCATATTCTTTTTTTTTTTTTCAAAAAAACTTTAAGTTCATAGGGAACACAACAAAATTTAATATTATGGTTTTTAATTATAATGAAATAATATACATAACTAAAATTAACTTAGCTGGTGTTGTTGTCGACGACTCTGGTGGCTGTTGATGACGTAGCTGCTGTATATGTATGTATATTTGTTGTTGCTTTCATTTTGGGTGGTGTCAGTTGTTGGAATTTCTGTTATTAATGTTGAATTTATCATAAATGATGTTCTGTTTTGTATTTTATAAAAAATTATTTTAATATTTCTATTTTTTGTTCGTGTGGACATTGTTTTTGTTTAGGGTGTATTTAAATTATTTGCGTTTCACTGGGGGGGTTTTGTGAGCTCTGCTTGAGACTTCAATGTTGCTTTTTTTTAAGGTTTTTACATTTAAACTTTGCAGCGTTTGCCTTCTTTTTATTTTGACTGCAATGACACTCACACAATTTTCAAATCAATTTGCTAAAGTTATTATTTTCCGACGCGAAAAAAATTTTAATAATTTGGAAGGTTCAAGATACTTCTGCAACGAGCAGCGGCGGATTAGCGATTACGACAATTGTTTGATTTGTTCAAAATATTCAAAATAAAATGTTTGCATTGGTTTATTTTAATTTTTATATCTTACACACGCGCTCACTTGAATACATTTTATTTCCGATGCGCTCGGTTGTTGATTACTTTGATAATTTTTTTTTTTTTATTTAAAACATTGTTCTCTTTTTTTCATTTATTAATCAATTGCAGTTTCTTGAAAAAAATCTTAATTTAGAATCTTCATTTAGAAAAAAAAGGTACACTTCACTGAAGTATTTTTGTTTAGAATCCCCGCACACGACTAACCGCGTTCAAATTTTCAGCAACTTTTTCGACTTTTCGCGTTCAAATTTTTCGGCAACTTTTTAATGCAAATTTTTATTGTTTGTTTACTTAAATTTGTTATGTTTTCAGTAAATTCTTTATCAAATGATTTACTTTTTTTTTTGTTCAAATTTCACTAAAATTTAATTCTTTCGCGTGTACGTTTCGTAGTGCTCAAGCATTGAGCAGCTGCGGAACAGCGACCGCCGCTTTCGCACGTCTGCACTCAATTAAAATTTTTCGCCAACTGTCGCCTGTACAATTGTCCACCCAGCAACTCACTTCTTTTTTCTCATCGCGTGAGGTCGCTTGTCAGCCGTCCGCTACCAACAGTACACACATGTACATACGTACAAAAAAAATGAACGGTAGCTTGGCCCATTAGTGCCAACATTAGCCTTTTTGACCTGTCTGACATTTCTTTTATTTGGCAGGCGTGATACATATAATTTTTTTTTTTGTTAAAATTCACTTAAGGATACAGGGTGGTAACATTTGTCTATCTTTGCGTTAATTTTAGTGGGAATATTTGGAAATAGCGTGCAACATGTAATAAAATTAAAATCAAAATTTCTTAGAAAATTTTTCCTTTCAACAGGAGGAAAAAGGTGTTAATAGGGACGCCGGAATGTGTGTTCCTATTGGATAACAGTTAAAAGAGGTGTCAAATAGCAATTGGGCGATTTTATCGGCTGATTTTAAAACATTTTCATATCTCAATTGAAGTTTCTACTATAGCCGACAGGTGGCTGAAATTAAATTTGACATTTGCACTTCAATTGAGGTATGTTGCCGTATCTTGTAACGAATTGCAATCGCGTTGACAACTTCCTAACGTACTTCTAACGTTTTGAAAAAGGAAATCCGTAACAGCTGTGAGATCTGACACAAGCTCAATATGAATGGCCTTTTTTGCTAAGCATAAGAGATGTGATTTCTTGAGTTGTAATGGACCAGCATAATCGATACCGCAGTGGGTGAAGGGTCTTGAATATTGCACTCGTGTTGTGGGTAACTGACCCATTAATTGAGTTTGTATCTTTGCCTTAAATCGGCAACACTTTAGGCACTTGTTAACACATGCCTTGACAGCGTTAGTTCCGCGATTAATCCAAAATTTGTTGCGAACTTGATTTAGTGTCAGTTTAACTCCGCCATGTAGTGTCTCCATGTGTGCCTGATGAATGATTAGGTTGGTGAGGGTACTTGATGAAGGTAAAATGGCTGGGTGTTTCTGTTGCGTGGACAATGATGATTGCTTAAGCCTGCCACCCACTCTCATAATGCCTTTTTTGTCTAAGAAAGGATTTAGAGAGCGTAAATTGCTAGGCTTGCCGACCTGCATGCTGTTTTGTAACCGTCTTCGATCTTCATCAAAGAATCGTTTTTGCTCTTGCTGAATGATCATCCATTGAGCGTTCTCAATTTCTTCAGTAGTGAGCTGGTCAACCTTTCTGTTTCCTGTCTTGATTTTCATGTTGTTGGTAAAGCGTAGACAAGCTGTAATTCGAAGCAATTTCTTGAACGATGAGAACCGATCTATAAGTGTAAAATCTTGTACTACCTCTGTCTTTGTCCAGAAATTGCAGTCACATAACTTGTTGTTCGTGTTGTAACCTTGGCCTGAGGTTCCCTTTTTTTTATTAATATTTTCTAGACCTCGAAATCTAGCTTCGATGAAATTGAGGAATTCACTTAGCGCTGGGATGTCCGTAGATGTTTCTCGCTGCTGCTGGTAGGCTCTCCTGGCCCCGATGTCCAATTTTGGCAGTAGAATTTGTATTACTAACGGATCCCAGGACGTAACATCAACACCCAAGTTATGTATGCTGTGTAGGATTTCCTTGGTAGTGACCGTCACGTACTTGAGGTCAGATGCGTTGTCTGCTCCTGGTGGCTTCAGATTCAGCAATCTTCCTATATATTCCATAGTGTGTGGAATCGAACTCACACTGACCGCAGGCTTCTATGCTGCTGGTTAATTGGAGGCTGTGTGCTCCTGGGCGCAGGCTTCTATGCTGCTGATTAGGTGGAGGCTATGTGCTCCTGGGCGCAGACTTCTATGCTGCTGATTAGGTGGAGGCTGTGTGCTCCAGGGCGCAGGCTTCTATGCTGCTGATTTATTGGAGGCTATGTGCTCCAGGGCGCAGGCTTCTATGCTGTTGATTTATTGGAGGCTATGTGCTCCTGAGTGCAGGCTTCTTTGCTGCTGATTGGGTGGAGGCCGTGTGCTCCTGGGCGCAGGCTTCTATGCTGCTGATTTATTGGATGCTATGTGCTCCTGGTCGCAGGCTTCTTCGCTGCTGGTTAGGTAGAGGCTGTGTGCTCCTGGGCGCAGGCTTGTTTGCTGCTGGTAAGTTCCTCTTCTGATATGGAGAAAGCTTATGCCGTGACTCATCTGCTGGGTACAGTTGCAGGATTAAAGCTGATTTATTTTTTTTCTTTCTATTTATTCACTGTTCCGTTCTTAAAGCGAAATATCCTTAATCAGAGCCTCCGGCTCAAAGGACCATTAAACTGCTTACCACTGGTGGGGGCAAGTTTTGATTGTAATATTATAGTAAAACCGAAGTGTTTTCAATGGTAATTTTATTAATTTTACGCTACCTTATATATTATTACTACGTACTATAAAGTTGCTAAACAAGTAATTAATTTACAAGCAGAACAAGTGTTCTACTTCAATTTTTGCTTACCCAGCCGTAGATAATAATGTAAAGGGTGTTTTTTAGAGGTTTGTTTTTCGAATAGAGATAAAACTGGGATTTTGTGGTCAAATCTGGCAACTCTAATGTCATTTATATTCAGTTTGGTTTGCCATTTCATCATGAACAGGTTGACAAAAGAACAACGCTTGCAAATCGTGCAAATTTATTTCGAAAATAATGGTTCAGTTCGCGAAGTTTACCGCAAGCTCCGTCCATTTTATGGTCGACATAATCGTCCATCAGAGCAATTAATTCGGTTAACCATGGATCGTTTTCGCACTACGTTTACTCTATGTGATAATACGCATCCGCAGAGACGTCGAACAGTGCGCACCGAAGAAACAATTGCCGCTGTAGAGCAAAATGTTGAAGAGGACCCGAATGAATCGATTCGCCACCGTGCACAGCAATTGGAGCTTTGTCCATCAACTTTATGGAAGATTTTGCGCAAAGATCTTGGCTTCCGACCTTACAAGATCCAGCTTGTGCAAGAATTAAAGCCGCGAGACCATGCAATGCGTCGTGATTTTGGTGTATGGGCCGAAAATGAGATTGATCTCAATGCTGATTTTCATCGCAAAATTTTGTTCAGTGATGAGGCTCATTTTTGGTTGAATGGCTACGTCAACAAGCAAAATTGCCGCATTTGGAGTGAAGAGAATCCACATGAGACCCTTGAGACGCCATTACATCCACAAAAACTGACTGTTTGGTGTGCTCTATGGGCTGGTGGAGTCATTGGGCCATACTTCTTCCGAAATAATGCTGGAGAGTCAGTTACCGTTAATGGAGACCGGTATAGAGCCATGATAACCGACTATTTTGTTCCCGAATTGGATGGCATGAATGTGGATGAGTTGTGGTTCCAACAAGACGGCGCTACATGCCACACAGCGCGCGTCACAATCGATTTATTGAAGGAAACATTCGATGAGCGCATAATTTCGCGGAATGGACCTGTCAATTGGCCACCAAGATCGTGTGATTTGACACCATTGGATTATTTTCTTTGGGGATATGTGAAGTCGCTCGTCTACGCCAACAAACCAGAAACGTTAGGGGACTTGGAAGCCAACATTCGTGGCGTTATTGCCGACATACGGCCCCATATGCTCGAAAAAGTGGTTGAAAATTGGACCTCTAGAATTGGCTTTATTCGAGCCAGCCGCGGCGGCCACATGCCCGAAATCATATTTAAACATTAATGGCATAAAATTATCCTTCCAATAAAGCCAAATTGATGGACATTAAAACGATTTTCTTGTGTTTTATTTCAATTCGAAGTTGTATACCTTTAAAAAAAACACCCTTTAGTATTAAATATGTGCTAGGTAAGCAGTAGTAAATGATTTAATTTAATTTAAATTAGGCAAGCAGTAAAATGTTTAGCCTATATTAATATTTGCTTGTTTAGTAACAAAATGCACTGTGCAACAAAACATTATACCTATTTTGTCACACAATACACTGTTAAACAAAATATTTAAGTAAATTAATTTTAAATACTTAAATTATGTTGAATCATCAACACTGACCTTAAGAGCTGGTAAATTAGACTAAACATAGGAAAACTGCATTATTTTTATTTTAAAATATTTTCTAAAATAAAAGTTATTTATGTGTTTCTGAGAGAACCTTTTAAAATTCAGATTAACACCCGAATTCGACCTTCCGGCCAAAAGCGCAATATCTAACAGAAATATTTTTCAATTCTTTTTATGCAGATCTTATTTAAATTCATAGAGCTTTCAGATAAGCTTTCAGCCCATTAAAAAATTCATATTTCGTAAATTTCTGAACAGGTCTAATGTACAGTGCCTCACATAAGTAATCGGAATTTTAAATTTTTTGGAAGAATCTTAAAATTTTTTTATAGCGAATGAGTTTTATTTTTAAATCAAACTAAGTAATTGTAGCTGTGTATATCTAGTTTTATTTATTAACAAAAGTTTTTCGTATATGTACCTTAAAATTATAAAAATGAATTTATAAACAAAAACTTAATGAAACTCAGTGCACAAAAGTATTCGGAATTTCGAACAATATCTTAAATAGTAGATCAAAAAGAAAACCAAAAGTAGTGGAACACTCTTCAAAATCAATTTACAGTCAGATTTAAGTAGTCCAGTTCAGTTTCCATTTTGTTTTCGGTATTTAGAGTTGGAATTTTTTATTTTGATTTTGTAAAAAGAAATATGGGTTGAAAATCAAAAAAAGATAACACTTTCGAAGGAAGAAAAATTGTTTTTGATTTGCGTAAGCGAGAAAAAACCCATAAGGAAACTGCTGGCAGTGTTAGAAGAATTATTTCGACTATCCACAGCATTTTAGCAAGAAACCCGTTTCATTTTGCTACACGGGTATTCATTTTAAGATTTTGAAATGAAAACACTTAACTACATTTACTAACTAAATAAATCGAAAAAAAAATATTTAACTTAATTCAAAGAAATTACGTCTTACACATGAGTATGAAAACTAACCATATTAGAAATTATTCCTTACACTTAATCCTCCTGCTCAAATATAGGTTAAGTATTTTAAGTAGCATTTTATAATCTTGTAGTAAATTCTACGCAATTCCTTTACCTTTTGAGCACAACACTTTTTCTTCATTCAAGTAAATCTACTATTATTAAAAGAGCTAAAATTGTACATATGTACGTGGCTCGCAGCTTATTTTATGCAGTGCATACTTTTAGCTTCAACACTCTATAATTTTGAAACTAAATGGAATATAAAAAAATTTTGATGTCATTAGAAAGAGCACGAACTCTATTTTAAAAAAATTTTTTATATTTTGTTAAAAATTATTATCTGGAATTTTAAAAATTAAAAATCAAAACCACCTATTAAATTTCATGTCACAGCTCATTTTATGCAGATGTTTATAAACTGTAAAACATTGTCAAAAGTAATAATTTCTAAATTTTTAATATTTTGTGTAGTAGCCTCTTTGATCATCTATGGTTTAATGGCAGCTTGGCATCGAAGCTGCAAATTTTAAATGGTATCTGGAGGAATATTAGGCCACTCAATTTTAAGTGCCTCTTTTTGGTCGTTTTCTGTTGAAAATTGTATGTTCGGAATTATTTTCCAAAATTGCCCATTTATTTAACACCACATTAAGGCCTGGCGACTATGCTGGCGATGCCATCAAATCTGGGCACTTGTATATTTATCAGGATTAAACTACGCCTGCTTTGTGTTTTGGGTCTTTATCTATAACAGGAAACTTGTCTGTATGAACAGATTTTCGGCACTCTGCAACAAATTGTCCTAGAATATCTGAAGACACATATTCATAATCATGGCATATCCTATAAAATCGAAATTTCCGGTGCCAGCAGCTGACATGCAAGCCCAAACCAAAGAGAATAAATAATAAAAAAAGATTTCATGGATGAGTCTAAACAAAAATGTTGCGACGTTGAAGAGGAATACTTAAATGGTCGAAAACTTCGCCGTGAAATCAAGATCCACAGGAGAATTTTTACCCAAAAAAGTAGTCGTATACGTCATAGTACGGCGAAATTGAAAAAGGAAAATTAACTAAACTCGTTTATTTGCAATCGTTTTTATTTTCGTTCGTATAGAAATTTCATTTTATATGTTAAGAAATTGTTCTTAATAATAATAATAGAGTTTAGCTACTTGAAGCTTTAAAACCAAGTAAAAAGCTTACATATTAAGGAAAATGAAAAAATTATACATACAATTAAATTTGTTATATTTTTATAATTTTTTCTTAGCTTTATCACACTTTCTCAACATACCCACCCAGATCATATGTATATAAACATACAATTGCATGAATGCAATTATATGAATTTATCAACATGGTCCAAGGCATAAATGTTAGAAAAAATTTACCCATCATGCTGTGGGGCTCGGACAACACAAACATAAAGACCAACAACCATTAAGCTACAAAATTAACTATAGTTATTTTTCAATCTAAGCTTGAGTTGACCTTTTGACAAGCTAATATCATATACATCGCAATTATTAATAAGAGTAGTCATGCGATTAAAAGGAGCAGTAGCCATATAATTAGTTCTACTAAAAGGTTGGTAAAATAATTGATTAGAGTTACGATTACTCCTGCGTTTAAGTGAATATAATTAAGAAGCTCTGATGCAGATAAAGTATATCCACAATATTTCTACGCGTGCTCAAAGATTGCATATGTAGTAACTTCAAACGATCCTCATAAGGAGGAAGGTTTAAAGAGTCAATCCAATTTAAGCCATTGAGAGCAAAACGAATAAAATTTTTTTGAATTCTCTCAATTCTATTAATATGAATATTATAAAATGGTGACCACACTTGGCTAGCGTACTCTAAGTGAGGACGCACTATTGTATTATATAAAGTCACCGTTACTAAAGGGCTATTAAATTCTTTTGCCCACCTCTTAATAAAGCCAAGCAGAGATGAGGATTTTTTACAAATTTGATTAATATGCTCATTAAAAGTTAATTTAACATCAAAATGTATACCTACGTCTTTGACTAAATTGACACGACAAATTTTCTTATCTTTTAATTCATAATCAAATTCCACAATATTTTTCCTCCTGGTGAAAATCATAGTTTGGCATTTATCAGGATTAAGATGTAAGTTATTTTTAGAACACCAAATCTCAAAGGATTTCAAGTCAGACTGAAGTGGAATAGTATCACCAACCCCCTTCACGTTCCTGTAAATTTTCATATCATCTGCATATATTAGCAGATGCGAGTTTTTAATGACATGTGTAACATCATTAATTGCTAAAACGAACAGGAGCGGCCCCAGGTGGCTTCCTTGTGGAACACCTGATGCCGCGCTGAATGGGGTGGAAAACACCCTCCGAAATCTTATTTGATATGAGCGATCAGATAAATAAGATTCAATCCAGCTGACAAAACTTAAAGGAAATCCAAGCTTCTTTCATTTAAACAAAATCAATTGTGTGGTAATATATTTCTCTATTAGTTCAGGTGAGAAAGATATCCCATTAAACGAAACTAAAGGGTCGTTATCCATATATTCAAAATATGGATATATCTCAGGGCTAAATAATTCCGTAGAAAAAGATTCTTTAAATAAATTAGCAAACAACCCAGCTATAATTTGTGGGTCGCTAGTGAGCCCATCAACTGTTTTGAATTCAGATGGAAACCCGTCAGACTTTTTTTTTGTATTAATAAAACCCCAAAAATGCTTGGGGTCATGAAGAATATTCAGCTTTATTTTATTCAAATATTCAGAATAAACTAAAGCCGACTTATCCTTAAATTCATGGAAAAGTCGCTGGTAAGCAACTAAGTCATTTCGGTCCTGGCTCCAAACGTATTTGTTCCACTACCTATTACGGCCATTACGAATTTTTTTTAAATCCTTTGTGTACCAAGGGTACGAGGAATTATTAGCGTACCTTTTTGTATATGGCACCGACAATGCTATGGCCGAAAAAAGTTCACCATAGAAAAATTTAATGCTCTCATCAAATGAATTACTCGTATTATTAAAAAAATAATAAAGTCGTTTAATTTATTCCTTAAATTCTCATTCAACTTTAAAAAGTCAGCTTTTTTAAAATTGAATTCATAAATATTGATGGAAGTACATGCATTAATTAAATTTTCATTGTCAGATTGGTACACAATACTCAAAGGTGGATGATAGGAATCAACCGTAGAAAGAGCATGGATAGCATTTCTCACAACAACATTACTACTAAGTCAAATTGTCGTCCATGAGAATTAGTTATACAACTTACTTATTGTAAACTTGAAAGTATTTCGTCATCAAAAATTTGTTGTTGTCGAGTTTTTGGACACGATGCATAAAAATATGTATCATCATCCGAAGGAGTACATTTAAGGTCAGGCAGATTGAAATCACCTAACAATAAAATGTCGTCATTAGTGTCTAGTTCATTTATTATGTATTCTACGGACATCGAAAGACATTCGTAGACATCTGCGCTACTATTTGGAGGAACATAAGCGTTAAGAATATAAATATTGGAGTTACAATATGTAACTTTAACGCATAATAGTTCAATATTAGATGCGCAGGCAATTTCGATTAATGAACCAGTTAAATGATTTATTTTGGCTATTAAGACGCCTCCACCAACAGAAGAAATGTCTTCAAGTGCCTGTCTCTTCTAAAAACATTGAAACTATTGTCAAAAAGTTCCAAATTGAGAAAAGTGTTATTTAACCAAGTTTCGGTAAAAACGATAATATCCTCAGAAAAATTCTGAGTGGCTAAAAAGATGTCATGCGTCTTAGAACGCAAACCCCTTACATTTTGATAGTAAAGGGATAGCCGCTTCAGTTTTTTGAATTGGAACGGACAGTCTTATTATTTTTTTTCGACTTAAATTCTGAAATAAAGATATTATCCACCCATGCATTAGAATTAAGAATGGCAGAAACATGAGAAGATGCCACTGTAATTTTAAAAGATGCATAAGTTGGTTTATAACCGATTTTCCTGCAAGAAACGAAGGCGTCGGCAGGAATAATTTGGTTTTGCCTAATATAGTTTATAACATTGTCAGTGGTAGTGTTAGCATTAAGACGTGAAATGAAAATCGATTTCAACCTTGGCAATGCTTGCAAAGAGACAGATGCCACAGAACCACCAATCGTAACAACTCCTTGCGGATTAGGAATAACAGAAATGGATAGAGGAGTATCGATATTAGCGGAAAGGGGTGGAGGGTTATTTATAGCAGCAGTAGCGGAAAAGTTGGAAGTAGACGGAGAGGTATTTAGAGGAGGATCTAAGGCAGTTACTTCACGATTAACAGCTATGTCACTCACCCCCCCCCCCCCACTACCCAAGTTAACATTCGACTTACGATTCTTATTTAATTTTCGTTTAAGTTTTCTGTACTGGTATACTAATTCGAAGAAGGCTTAAACATTCTTGCTTAGGGGCTTATGCCCAAAACTATCTACAAGCTACTTAAATTATCTTGCAAAGTAATGGCAAAGACCTTTCTTTATCTGCAGTTTACTGTCCTTCCCGCTTTGCTGTATCAGAGGCGCAGTTTATGGACTATTTTAAAACTTTAGGTGATAAATTTGTAGCAGCCGGTGACTATAACGCAAAACACATTTTCTGGGGCTCCCGCATTAATAATCCCAAAGGTAATCAGCTGTATAACGCAATAAATAAAAATAGCAATCTGGATGTTGCTTCTCCCGGAAAACCTACATATTGGCCAGCGGACCGCAACAAAATTCCTGACCTAATCGATGTTGCCGTCACCAAGAGTATTCGCAGAGATTTAATTTCTGTCAGTACAAGTTTTGAGTTATCATCTGATCATTCCCTTGTTATCATACAAAATTTTGAAAAACCCAAGCATAGAGAGGTACCACTTACCCTTACAACTCCTTATACAAACTGGATTAATTCCAAAAAATATATAATCACACATATCCACACAAATTATACAATAGGATGTAAAGAGCATGTTGATGATGCTGTTGAGGTCATAAATTCCATTTTAACTACAGCAGCAAAAAACTCTACGCCTAAAAATTCAATTAGTAGAAGAAAAGATAGATTTTCTACTAACTAAAATTAGTTTCGGATAAGAGAAGGCTTAGACGGGAATGGCAGAAATATAGGTCCCCAGCATCAAAAATAAAATTTAGGGAAGCCGAAAAGAAGATAAGAGCTGCTCTTTCTAGAGAACAGAATAATCACCATTATAGTTTTAATCAAAACCTTTCTCCAAACAAAACTAATAAATCGTCTCAATGGAAGTCTAGCCGCGTATTTAGAAATCCTATTGAGACCGAGCCTCCTATAAGGGATAGTAATGGCGATTGGGCACGAAGTGATGAGGAAAAGGCATATGTTTTTTTGCACAACATCTAAGCCTAGTGTTTCAATCCAATTGTGTCTGCCTCTGCAAATAATTAACACTCAAAATATTAACATGCATATTACTCTAACTGAAGTCGCTAACGTCATAAAAAATAAACTTATTTGTAGAAAAGCACCTGGCCATGACTCCATTACTCCCATAATGCTCAAAAATTTACCCCAAACAGCTGTAGTTTTCATCACCAGGCTCTTCAATGCTATAATTAATTTTGGCCACTATCCCGGTGAGTGGAAAAAATCAATAATTCAAATGATTTCGAAGCCCGGCTAAGATTCCACCTTGCCATCTTCATACAGACCTATTAGCTTACTTCCCTGCCTCTCAAAACTGTTTGAAAAAGTGTTCTTAGAAAAGGTTATGCCTTACCTTCAAGATCATCATCTCATTCCTTCACACCAGTTTGGTTTTAGGGAAAAACATGGAACCATTGAGCAAGTGAATAGAATAACAAACGAAATAAGAAATGCTTTTGAACACAGAGAATACTGTTCCGCCATATTTCTTGACGTTAAGCAAGCTTTTGATAAAGTATGGCATGAGGGCCTAGTTTACAAAATCAGACAACTCCTACCACAAAATATCCACGCAGTCCTAGTGTCATAATTGGCAAACAGGTGCTATAGTGATAAATATCA
Organism: Meiosimyza platycephala; assembly: GCA_963662105.1. Lineage (NCBI taxonomy): Eukaryota > Metazoa > Arthropoda > Insecta > Diptera > Lauxaniidae > Meiosimyza > Meiosimyza platycephala. The sequence goes on from OY759208.1 coordinate 62,795,822, forward strand.
AAGTTTTAATTTAACTGAGTTCTCGATTGGCGCTGGAGTTCCACAGGGTAGTGTTCTTGGCCCGTTTTTATATATCTTATTCACTTCTGATATTCCGACAAATGACCAGCTAGTTACCTCCACTTTTGCGGATTATACGGCTATTTTAAGTCGTCACAAAAATGCTGTGGTTGCCACCAACCAGCTTCGAAATCATCTAGTTCTTATTGAAAATTGGTTATCAAAATGGCGTATCAAGGTGAACGAGCAAAAATGCCGAAATGATACATTTACATTAAATAGAAACCCAACACCAACCATAAAATTAAATGGCATTCGAGTTCCAGAAGCAAATGAAGTAACTTATCTTGGCATTCACATAGATAAACGCTTAACTTGGCGTAAACACATCGAAGCCAAAAAGATGCAAATCAAACTCAAAGCTGCTAGCTTGCACTGGTTAATAAACAGTCACTCTCCTCTAAAATTGGAATATAAAGTTCTCCTATATAATAGTGTTATTAAGCCTATATGGACCTATGGGATACAACTATATGGATTCGCTAGTTCATCAAATATTGAAATTCTTCAAAGGGCTCAAGCAAAGATACTAAGGACAATAGCAGGAGCACCGTGGTTCATTAGAAATGAGCGTATCCATAGCGATCTCCATATACCCATGGTAAACGCAGAATTTGAAAGACTGAAAAGAAAATACCTCCTAAAACTGCAAAATCATATCAATCCATTAGCTACTCCACTAGCTAACACTTCAACACATTCGCGCCTAAAAAGGGCTGACCGCCCAGCTACTACAAATGGTTCTGCATAATGAACTCCGTAATAAATATCCATAACCATACATATATCCAAATATTATATCCATAATACAATTTCAGACCAGCAAAAAATATTTATTTTTATTTATTTTTGAGTCCCGCAGAGCTTTAAATTACTTATTATAATAAATATATCACTTTATATATAATTTATAATTTGTAATAGTGTTAATTAGAATTAAGAGATTACAACTTATTGTTAGTCTTTACAATGTAAAGAGATCCAATAAATAAAAGAATGCAAAAAAAAAAGTTTTCTTTTCTTCTTCAGGGAAATAGCTTGCTTGGGTAGAGTAGAGTTCGAAGGAGTAGAAGAAAAAACCATAGCAGCCTCAGTAATAGTTTTATTTTGAAGCGAACTAACATCGGGTGAGACAGCCTCATTAAGGCTTTTTTCAATTTAGGGAGTTATGTCTAAATAATTATTTAGAATATCTCTGAAATTAATATTCATATTGGTAAGATTTTCCCCAAATTGTTTAATTTTGTCGAAGAAGACCGACGGGGACAGGGCCCTGCACGATGGACAGCACCAATGCAGGCCCGAACGATTAGAGGATAATAAATCAGTAATAGTGTTAGTTAAGCCTGCACAAGAGGTATGAAAGACCTGTTCACAGGGACCTGAACAGGAAAATATGGCATTCAATATATTTTGACTTTTACATTGATCTCTTAAAGAGCAAGCTAACAAGTTTTCAGACAAAAAATATTTCATCATGAAAAAAAGAAAAGACTAAGTTGTAATGAAAAAGTATTATTTTTATATTGACCTAAAATATTTTTAAAAGCGCTTACACCGGATTAATATTGTGAAAAATATACCCGTTGAACAGCAACAACAACAACCTATTGAGATTAAGGTAAAGCAATGTAAGCGGACAAAGCAAGAAAGGGAATGAAAAAAGCAAAACTGATCACTGCTTTACACTGCTTGTAGAAAGAAATGTACCCACGTACGTATGTATGTTTACATTAAAGAATAAATTGAAGTATGCAAATACAAAATTATATCAAAAAATCAAATTTCTACCAACACCAATTAATTCACAGTAACAATTATGTACGTAAATAAAATAAAATTATTATTATTCCAAATGATTAAACAGAAAGAAAATATACGTATTAAAAAACAACACAAAAACACAACCGACACTGACAAAGAGACGAGATCAACTGAAATTGTATTTTATTGAATAAATAAATCTATCTATTGTTTTGAAACCTGCACTTGAGAAAATTCATTTGTACTGCTACCAAGCAGCCAGCAAATCCAGAGGAGGATTTTTATTTTGACTTCTCCAAAATAACAAATTTGCAACCGATCCCGCGTCTTTTGCGTTGTTGTTGTTGCCTTTTTTATTCAGAAAAATTCAGTTGAAAAAATCCTAACACAATGCGTGTATTTGTTGTTTTTTTGTAGTTTACAACCGATCCCGTTATTTATATTGTTGTTGCTTTTTCTCAGCCGAAAAATTCAGATGAAAATTGGCAAATATTATATTCCTGTTGTTTGCTTGTATGTGTTTCACATTTTGCTATTTGTCGCAACCAGAATTTATAACCAAGGGGGTTTTTAATCTAACGAAATTAATCACTTATATTTTCATATTTTCTTGTTTTACTTGAAACAAATCATTAGTTAACACAACTTAATACCTAAATAGATTAAATTAGAATAGTTTAATCACTTGCATTGATTCGGCATTTAAAAAACCACGAAAATCAAATTTTGAAATACCAAAAAATTAAACTTTCTTTAAAATTAAAAAAAACTATTATCTTTCTCTTCTCTTTGCCCAAACCATATGGCGCTGCCACCAACATGTTTTGTATCGCGTGTAGGTTCTCCCTGTTGTTTTTTGTATTTGACTTTCGCGACATGCCATCTGAGTCAAATAAGTTGAATTTTAATTCTTCCACGAATATTACTGAATTCCATTACTCAGTGGTCTTTAAAAAATGTTCTTTGGAAAAAATCAGATGGTTAATCGCACTTTGACTGATGAACGGCTTTTTGCGAACAACTCGCTAGTTAAAATCATTTTCGGATTGGGCTTGCATGTCAGCTGCTGGTACCGGAAATTTGGATTTTATAGGAAATATCATGAGTATGGATATGTGTCTTTAGATTTGCAAGGAAAATTTGTTGTAATGTTCATACAGACGAATTTCCGATTATACCAAGATAAAGACTTAAAACACAAAGAGGGCGTAGTTCAATCCTGGAAAATGTACAAGTGCCTGGATTTGATGTGCGATAGCGAGATTAAAATTAATTTTGACATTTTTATTATCATCACTTGTTTTCTTTGTATAAGTTTTATACTTGTTTTATAAAAAAATTTCACAAACTTACATTTTTTTTTTGGTCTAGATCAGGAATGACCAGAAGAGTTGAGCTTGGGAGCAGGAAATCGCTAATCACCTGATTAAGCGAGCAAATACGTATATTTGCAAAATCTAATTCCAAGAATTGAAAAAAATCAAAAAAAAAAAACAAAATGCGATGGGAGCGATCGCAACAACAATTACGTACATTTCATTTCGATACACAAGCATGAAGCAAAGAATTATATATTAAAGAACTGCACTCCGGTTTTTGTCGATAACTGACATGTACCATAGCAGGAAAAAGAATAGAACTTCGGTTTTAGAATCAGGGGAAATGTGATTTTGGCTTATTTGCGCATTGGGGATTTTAACAATGACGTACAATTCCCTCTGCTCTGCCATTATGTATTTTATAAGATTTTCTATTTTATTTATTTTAATTTATATGAATTCAATTCAATTCAAGTTATTGAGTCTTTTCTTTTTCAATTAATAATATTACAATTGTCTCTTTTTACATTTGTCAAACTGGCCCTCTTACTTACATATATGGATAACTACTAACATAGTGGAAAATTAATGAAATGAAACTCTTGCTCATGAGTTATGAATCAGTATCTTTGACGATAGTGTCATTATTGAATAACTTAAGTGAAGTAGCAATACTTCCACATATCCTCAGGTACAGAACGTGAACGATTGTCAGGAACAGCTGTCTTTTGTTGACAAAGCTTTTTCAAATATTTTCATTTTTCATAAAATATCAAAAATTTATCAATGAATATTCTAAAATTTTAGTGTTTAAAGCATAAAGTGATTTCAAAGCGCAAATATCTGTTCTTGTAATTTAAATTAACAATTAAGAAGTGTAATTCATAGGGCTGTGCAACGAGGCGAACTTGTTCGATCAGACTCACAGCTCACTAACTTTTCACAAAATTTCAACACCGAACCAAGTTCGTTTGGTTCGACTCAACTCAAGTTCGTTTGGTTCGGTGTGTTCGCTCACATTACATTGTTTGCTTCTGTTTGTGTGTTGTATACTTGTATCAGAGATACGCAATGAATAGCACAACGAAATGTTGTGTGTTTCGCTGCTCACGACTGCGAATGTGAAGAAGGCAATGATAAAATACTATTCATGCGAAAGGTTGCCATGCATTGCCAATCAAATAAAAAGTGTCGATAAAATAAAAAAGGAAAAAGTTGAAACGTGTAATTTTATTTCAGAAAATGAACTTAATTTTTTTCGTGTACGGATTAACGGAATATGTATTTATGTAACGGAACGGTATGACTATATCGAATAGTGAAACACTTTTGTTTTATTTTATTAAAAAATCTGAATTTTCAGAACTACTATTTTTTGTTTTTATTTTATAAACTTTATAAACAACTTTTATAAATTACTTTTTGTTTTTTACTCATTTATAATGAACAAATAAAAATGCCCGCACTAAAACTACGAATTTTTCACTTTATATTAATTTACGTTATTGGCAATGCATGGCAACCTTTCGCATCAACAATATGAAGTTTCATGAATGCTGCTAACCATTCGCTGCTTTTTCATTGCCTTTTTGATGTTCTCTGACTTGTATACAACGGGATTCGCAGAATCTATGGCACCGGCATAACATGGTTGCGACGCAGTACACTCTGACTTATTTAATTTTAATTTATATTTATTTATATTTATTAAATGCAACCTATTGTTCAGCATCTTTTGTATTTTCTAGTATACTTATTAGCATGATCAAATTAAAGTGACTTACCTTTACTAGATATAACACTTGGATCGTGTATTTTTGCATGGCGAAGTAAGGAAGTTGTTGAGGTCGAAGAAACCGTGAAAATTTTAGCACACTGCTTACATTTTTTTTTTTTGGCTCATCGGTATTTTCAAAAAAATTCCAAGCTGCACTTCGTTTAACTTTAACAACAGTAGTTTCCATATCGCAACAATAGTACACACAATATTTAAATAAAGTACACGAATAAAAAAAGCTAATTGCACTTAAATCGTCTGCAAACCACACGCAACGATCAATCGAACAACTTACAACTCAAAAAGATCGGCACTTACGAGTAGTTCGAAACTCATGAGCTGCAATCGTATGATACGAACGAATCGAACATGAGTTGAGTCGAACGAATTGAGTGGTTCGTGTTGGACTCGTTGCGTATGGCAAAAGTTCGAACAGGTTCGATCAGATCGTTGCACAGCCCTAGTAATTCAAGAAAATAAGCAGAAACAACTAATGAAAAAAAAAGTAACTTAAAACTAATATGGTGTTTTGTATCAATACAGGAATCAGTCCAAACAGTATTTGTTAGAATTTGTAAATAAAAAACAAAATATTAAAAATGAATTATGAAGCAATTAAATAGATATTCTATTTAATAATTAAAATTAAAATGAATTCAGCTATTTTTATTTCGAAAATAAATCTTTAGTAAAGTATACAATTGATATGTATCAATCCAAATGTAAAGGGATAGGTAAACACCATGATTGAAGCCATGACTCGAGTGTTGGTAAAATGATCGGAGGGTGCACACCGAATCAAAGTGAGGGATCATCAACTCAATTCCGAAAGGAGAAGGATAGTAAGAGTCATTCCATTAAATGCTACTTTGGGAGTTATATATTTCTTTTAAAACATCATTTTCAGAATAGGTCATTTTAGAACATACCTTTTTCATTAAGTTAAAAGCGTAAGTCATTAGTGGTATAGTTTTCAATTCATTGTAAATGAACGAATTTGAAAATCTTTTTGTCCTAGACTGAAAATTTTTGTTTAAACACCATCTCAAGATCCTTCTTTCCAAAATTTCTAGTTCCTTCGCAACTGTTGGGGAGATCGAGAACCAACATGGAAAAGCGTAAAGCAATATAGGCCTAATCAGAGTTTTGTAAAAAAGTAATTTAGTTTTAATTTGTAACTGTGGGTGGCACATATATGGAGAAAGCATATTTGAAACTTGCAGAGCTTTCAGTTTAACCGATCTAGCGTGAGAGTTGAATTTAAATAGGTTTGAGAATTGAACTCCAAGGTACTTAATTTTATTGTTAAGGGGAATATCATATCCGTCTATGTTAAGAGAAATAATTTTACTTTAACCAACGACACCGATTTTACCTTTTCCGGAAGAGTTTCTGAAACAAATACATTCAGACTTAGCAAAGTTAATTTTAATTCCCCATTTTTTGTAGAATTCTAAAATTATTTGTAGGTGTCTTTTTAATATTTGTAAGGCATCATAAGGGTAGATCGAATGTGCATAGACCAGAGTGTCATCTGCAAAAAGGATAGCAGTAGATGAGTCAATGTTGAATAATTTGGGACCGAGACCAGAGCCTTCCGGAACACCACATAAGATTTGATAAAGTTGGGACTTAATATTTTCAATAGAAGTGAAAAATTTCCTATTTGTTAGAAGCTATATAGAATTTTAAAAATTTCGGTAGGAAAGTCAAGTTGTATCAATTTATATAATAGACCATCTAACCAAACCCTATCAAAGGCTTTCTCTACATTAAGTGAGCAGGCCACAGTGCAATTTTGTTCTCTAAGATTGAGAGTGACATCATTATGTATTTTTAATAATGCATGAAAAGCAGAATGTTCCCTTTTAAAACCAAATGAAAATCAATTTTACAGCTAATGACTTTCTCTAGGATTTTACCTAAGTTAGACAGTAAAGAAATTGGTCTGAAATTGCCAATATCAAAGCAATTTGGTTTTTTATTATCGGGATGAGATTCGCAATTTTCCATGCATCAGGAAAATAACCATTATTTAAACAGTTGTTTATTAGAATGGACAGAAATTCAATTGCAAATATAGAAAATTTTTTGATAATGAAATTAGATATACAGTAATCCCCGCTTATAAGCATTTTTGAAAATGATTGATTTTTGGTGCATATAAGCGTGAAATGCATTTAGAAAAACTCGTTTATATACACTTTGTATATATAAAAATTCAGCTATATCTACCAAATATAGTTATATAGAATCGTAGTTTCATTTATTCTGTTACTTAACGCCAACTAACTAGAACCCTACAAAAATATCTTTGAAGGCAAAAAGCTGTGAAAATAAACATTTGATATTAAAGGAACGAGTATCTGACACGCGTTATTTAATTTTGATTCGTCGCATGCTGTACACTTGATTTCCTTCAGGAATTCATGACTTTCGATCGAAATACTTAATAACTTCCGATCTAACAGAGACTCCACTTTTTTGTAAAATGGGTTTTGTAGATAAAATAATAAGGAACAAAATGTTATTCTTTTAAATGTATTCTTGTTGGAGGGACATCATGTTCAAATTATTTAAACAATTAAATTGTTTTTCATTTGTTGACAATATAAAATTTCCTTTTTTTATTTACTGCAATTGCTAACGTTATGGACTACTAAATAAAAAAAAATCCGACATTGATCGGATCAGTAGAACTGGAGATAGTAGACTTCAGGTATGAGTAGATTTGACAAAATCCAGCCAATTATCAAAAATTCATATCTGGATATTTTCGAAAAAAATTTTTTTTTACAAAATAAAAAAACATGGGTCAACTGAATTTTTTAGAAGATGCAGGAAAAAAATTTTCATCGCATTTCGAGAAGTCGAGGCTATTTTTTCCTGAATTTTGTGCGGTTTGTAGAAGAACGACGGATATATAGAATTGCAAAATTATTCTTTCTTTAAAAAACGAGTAATCTTGGATTGAATATGACTACAGCCCTTAAAAATATGTTCTTCAATGTCATCAAGTTCGTCTATAAACTTATTTATTGGCAAATGGAACTTTCGAAGCGTGTCTAATGTGGCCAAAGCTGAACTCAATGAAGGAATTGGATCTATTTCAGCTGCAATATCTGTTTCTTCATCATCCTCCGCTTTATCATCCGATTGCAAAATATGGGCAACAATTTCATTTTCCTTTAACTCTTCCCAGCATGTCAAGCTACTGTCAAGCACATTTGACATTGCAATAGGAATGACACGATTGTTTGTTATCAATATTTTTTTGACATGAAAAAAAAAACTAAAATTTTTTCTATGTCGTGCATATAAGCGTGAATGGAGGAAAAAATTGGAGATTTTTGGGGCTTATATCGGTAAAATGCATATAAGCGTGTGCATATAAAGGAGAAAAGTGTTAACAAATCTAAATGGAGAAATGAAATTGCACAAGTTTTGATGCATATAAGCGAGAAATGCTTATAAACGGCGTGCATATAAGCGGGGATTACTGTATTATCAGGATTTTTTCGGTTTAGAATTTTTGATGATGAAAGAGATTTCCGAAATAGATGAAAATAAGTGAGGAGCTGCAGGATGTAAAGCAGAATCAACAAAATCAAAGTTAAAAATTCTAACTGGCAAATTTTCTAATTTTTGCTTGATAGTGTTATGAACAATATCTGAGAATTGATGATCAGCAATTGAAATATGAGAGCCAACAATTTCTTTAAAATAATTACCAAAAACTTCTACTTTACTCACATCATCGGTTATTGAGGAACCATTTATAATAACCTTGTCACATCTGAAGTTTTTTGCTTTGCCAACAAATTTGTTGATTTCCTTGAACACATATGGGCCTGGCATAATTTTTGAAAGTCTTTTGTTAAGTTGTTCGTTTACCCAGATAGCAACCTTTTCTTTTATTATAGTATTAAGAAGTCTTATTCTATTGGATAAGAGTTTATAATCGTCAGAGGTTCTGTTGTTATTGTAATGATAGATTCTTTTTTGTCGTTTTTGCCAATTATGCTTGTGATCAAACAGTGTTTTAAATTTTTTCGGAAGAAAAGAATATTTTTTGACTGTAGGCAAAATAATTTCAGAGTTTATATTAATTGCGGACTGAACGCTTGATTACATTTATCAATAAAAGAGTCTATATCAGTATTTGATAAATTTAAATTGAATGAAGGCTTATCAGCTGAAATAAATGCATCCAAGTCATCTCTAAATTTAGCCCAGTTTGTCTTTTTAAAAGACACAAAAGTATGCTGGTTGTTGAGAGGTATTTCAGCGAATGAAATTTTGATGTTAAGCAAAAGGGGAAAATGATCAGAGAACGTGGGTAAAGTTTTGATATTAAAATTTAAATTAATTCTGTCTAAAAGAAAATTGGAAATAATGAACTGATCCAAGAAAGCAGAGCTGTTTGGATACGTTGATGAGGTTAAATTAGTAAGGCTGATATTTGGTAGGTTGAGCCACTTTTCAAGACCTCGACCGTTACCATTGGTGATATGGTCACCCCACATTGAGTTACGAGCATTGAGATCTCCTCCAATAATGGCTCCATAGAAGGAGTTAGCTAGAACATTAATTTTACTCATTTCTTCTATGAAAATTGAGGGGGAAATGTTCCAAGGGATATATAACGTGCCAAAAAGAAAGCACTTGAGAGAGTTACAGATATTTATGTCCATATTGATGAATAAACAAGGAAAAATGATATTAGAAGTATCAATAAGTTTATATTTAATATTTTGTTTGATGATCACTGCCACTCCTTGCAATAAATCATTCCTTAGAACTGAATACGAGCTTTAATAAATTTTATGAATTTTGTTTAAATGAGTTTCTTGTATAAAAGCTATACTTATATTATTATTGAGGAGAATATTTAATAGTTCCACTCTCCTGGAGTGGTTTATTAAAGAACGGCTGTTGAAACTTAAAATTTTTAAATTCATGGGAAAGAGCAAAGGACTTCGCTAAGGAGTTCTAAATACGCTAATCTTTTGAGTTCTAACGTGGTGGTCTTTGAAAGATTTTTAACAAAATTTTCAATTTTTTTTAAAAGGTCGGTTCCGTTTAATCCAAACAGCTCCTCGGATAAGCCCAAAAAGGTTGATACCAGAGAGTTCGCTGCTAAAGGACCGGAAGATTTAAAATAAGGAGTGGTTTCATTTACAACGAGTTTATTTTTAAAGTGGTCAGCAAAGGAAATTTCGGGTGAGATATGACAACTATTAGACTGGTGATTAGTTACTACACGTGATGCTGCATGTGAAGTCTTGTTGACAATATTGTTTACAATTTGGGTCTGTTTTGCCCTAGAGGCAGAGGCCGCGTTTATTATGTTTTTGCGTCGATTAACAAAATCAATGTATTTTTCGCAATTTTTGTAATTAGCCGGGTGACCAGCTTTGCCACAATTAACACAGAAAGGAACTGAATTTTCTTTTTTTACATTCGCGAATTTACCAGGTTTATGACTGTGCTCGCATTTTACACAACGATATAATCGAGCACAATTGTTGGCTATGTGTCCGAAAGACTGACAGCGACGACACTGCACTGGACCTTTATTGCCATTTGGAGTTTCCCATGTAATTTTATTGTAGAACTTAAATCATCAGCAGTCTTACCAGCTGCTAATTTAATGATGAAAAGAGGATAATCGATATTTAACTGTTTGGACCATAAAGTTTCAAATTTTTAACTTTCTCCACCACATCCGGTAACAAAAAGTTTAATTCCGAATGAATTTCGGATTCACTGTACTCAGTACTAATGCCCCTTAAAATTATATTGACTGATTTTAAAGCAGCCGGCGTAAAGGAGTATGCCTGGACTGACTCAGAATTCCGAAGAGCCGCCAACAGCTCGGTGTGCACCCTTACGTCATCAACGAAAAGCTTGCTCTTGTGACTATTAATGTTAATAAGCTTAACGCGAATATTTGGCACTTTGGCCTTAACGTCCTCAATCAATTTTCTACAGTTAACCCCAAATAAAATAATGGGTGGACAAAATTTGGAATTAGAAGCCATAGCTTCTGCTTTTGGCAGGTTACTATCAGACTGATTACTGTAAAGATACTTACCAGTATCCTTTTTTTCAGGGTTAAGCCCATCCAGTAGTGCGAAACTATTTTGGTTGATTGGTTGTTTCATTTCTGCCTTAGTAGAGGCAGAAATATCTGATGATTTCCTTTTCATTTTGGGAGTAATTTGAATCCATAGGTCATCATTATCTTCCATATTTTCGTTCAAATTGTCATTACTTAGTTGGACCAATTGTTGAGCAGCATCAAAACGTGCTGGTGTAGATTGTATTTCTTGGAAAATAGAGTTATCTTCTCTAAAGTTGCTTCCAGATACAGCCGCTTCAGGCAGCGACTGCTGTTGCTGCAGAGGATTCTGAGTGAGGCAATGTACGATATGTACGTTTTGTTGTGATGGAGAATCAGCAGATGTTGGGTTTATCGAGAGAGACTTCATGTAAAGTACTACTACCCACAAGGGGGTACGTACATGTTAACACAGTAACATAATTTTTAATTATTTATTTTGTTGCATTTGGTTGTTAAGTTCATTTACTTTTGGAGTTGACAAACGGAAGCTGAAATATAATATTTAAGTAAAAATTGAACAATTAACTTGCTTAATTGACAAAATGTACAAACGCACAGACAAGCACAGCCATAAACATGACACCTGCAATGCAATTTTGAATGCATTTTTTATGTTTGCACTTAAAGTTCAGTAAACCAAAAGGTTTATTTTTTGCTTGTCTTTGCATTTGTACTTGGGGTTCACTGTACCGGGTAATTTGGGTTTTTGTTGTAATATTTTGCTTTAGTAAGCGTTATATTAGTATATAAGTTAGCCGTTACAAATTAATCAATCAATAATAAAGTTGAAGTCAATCGAATTTCGTGTTTTAATTTTATACTACGAAGAGTCACAGTTCAAGTGCTGTTGGCTCACTCTTTTCAATGTTTTATCATAGACAGTACACATAAATAAAATTCTGACGAAATGCGCTTTTAAAATAGTAAAAATTTTTTTATATATTTTTCTTTTTTTAAATTATTTGAATATTTTTCAATTTTTCACAGAAAAATTGCTGCCGACTCGATCAATCTTCAATCAAAAAAAAACCTAATTTATATGAAGTTTTTGAATAACTTCCGTCATTTTTTATTTACATTTTACAAATAATAAATAATTATTTTACATTTGAGCTGCATTTGAGAAAAATCATTGCTACATAGCAACCAGCAAATCCAGAAGCAAGATTTTTATTTTGACTTCTTCAAAAAAACAAATTTGCAACCGATCCCGCGTAATTTGCGTTGTTGTTGCCTTTTGTATTCAGAAAAATTCAGTCGAAAAATCCTAGCAAAATGCGTGCGTTTGTTGTTGTTTCTTTGCAGTTTACAGCCGATCCCGTTATTTGTATTGTTGTTGCTTTTTTTCAGCCGAAAAATTCAGATGACAATTAGCACATATTATATTCCTGTTGTTTTCTTGGATGTGTTTCATAATTTGCTATTTTTCAGTTTGGCACTGGAAACCATTGAAAGAGTTAATCCAACCAAACTATGGAATTTTTAGTTGGATTTTTTTTCAAAATTTATTCTGAAAAGGTCCGCGGTACTAAAAAAACATAAAATAATATAAGTAAAATTAATAATTTAATTCATAAGCTATCCCATATGGATAATTAATTAGTACTTTAATTTTAATAGAATAATAAACTTTTAAATTAAGAAGTTTTTAAATTCAATATTTAATTTATTTCTTATTATTTCTAAGTTATACGCATTTACATTGCAGCTTTTTCATATGTAATTATAACTGAGTTAGCTTCATAATGTGCCAATATTTTCTATGGGAATATAGCAACAATATTGACAATTTGTAAAGATAATTAGCTTATAAGTACATATGTAAAAAGATGCAATGGAAATACACTATTTCAGCGTTTTTACATTTTATATGTGCTTTTACAGGGATCCCAGGTAATTAACACAATATACGCGTGTTTTTACACGCAATTTGTGAGTTTTGATAAAATTACTTGCAATTTTGATGTGCAAATCAAATTGCTGAATGCTCAACTGGCAGATTTTAAGAATGCTGTTTTTGAAAATTTGAGTTCCTACCAATCTGATCTGTCATCGTTAACTGCTAAAATTTCTACTGAGGTATCATCTTTAAAAACTTCAATGTTCGAAGAAAATAAAAAGCTGGCGTTGAGCGTGGCATCAGCCTGTGAGAGGCCTTCTCTTCAGGGGAGAGCTGCTCCTTATAGTTCTACTGTTTTCCTTCATGGAGATGATGATAATGCTTCTACGTTGAGAGCGGCTGATAATGATGTAAATCGTGCCTCTCTTATTGGATCTTCTGTTTGTAAAATTTCTAATCTCGCTAGTAATGAAACTCATGCTGATGATTTTCCTGCTATTACTGTTAATAATAATTTGATGAATGAAACTGTTCCTAGGATTCAGGACGGCTGGAATTTAGTTTCTAGAAGAAAGCAGAGAAACACCAGTAAACAGAATAAATCAATTGTTGGTTGTAATGGTAACTCTGAACTTGATGTTGAAGAGCCCAAGAAAGTTTTACACCTCTCTTATTTTAAGCATTCCGTTACTCCAGGTAATATTATAGATTACATTTCGGCTCATGCAAAAATTGATAAGCAACGTATAAATTGCTATGGGCTTGTTAAAAAAGGAGTTGATGTTGCATCCCTGAAAAGAATTAGTTTCAAACTCATCGTTGCAAGCAGTGATTATGAAAAAGTCTTCAACCAGACATTGTGGCCAGCTTATGTCTTCTGTATTAGACAATTCTCTTTTTTTTCGGACGAAAAAGAAAATCAAATAATTCTTTAACCCGGCCGATTTATGCTACTCATGTTGTCAATTCTGGAATTAACTTGATTGATTGTGCCGTACCAGCTACTAATGTTATTGACTCTTGCAACAATTTGGATGATTCTGCTCTAAAAATCTATTATCACAATGTATCTGGCTTAAGAACTAAATCGAATACTATTTTGCCTGCCTCTTCCCGCTGTGATTCAGACATGTACATTTTTAATGAAACTTGGCTCAATGATAATTTTCATAGTGAGGAATGTTTTGACTCTAATCTTTTCGTTGTATATCGTAATGATAGAAATCTTCAGTCTACTGGTTGCGGCCGTGGTGGTGGTGTGCTGATTGCGGTTAATCGTGCCCTACATTCGTCATTTATTGTTCTGGCAAATACTAATACTATTTTGGATCAGCTGTGCATCAAGATTAATGGTTCATTGTCTTTTCTTTATGTATTTGTATCATATGTGCCACCAAATAGTTCTTTGAACTTATTTAAAATGCATGTTGACAATATTACTGCGGCAGCTTCTCAAATTTCGGATGATTCCGCCCAATTTCTTGTCACTGGTGGCTTCAACTTACCTTGTGTTTCATGGTCTAAGCAGTGGGATGATCAGCAATACCTTTCCCCATCAAATGTTTCGAGTGCTTGTGAATTATATGTTATTGATAAGTCTTTGGATCTAGGTCTTGGTCAACTTAATAACTGTTATAATTCGCTTAATAGATTATTAGATTTAATTTTTATCTCAAGTAATCTTAAGTATAATATTCGTATATCTCCATATCCTATTTCTGCAGTTAGTTTGCATCACGTTCCTTTAGAAATTGAATTATCATTTTATAATTATCTTACTATTTCAACAAACTATAATAATGTTAAATTTAATTTTAAGAGATGTAATAATATTCTTAATGATGTTAACTGGGATATTGAATTTGATCAATTAACTACTGAAGAGTGTTTTAATGTCTTGAAAAACATTACTTCACACATTTGCAATCAATATGTTCCTAAGATTAAGTGCTCTGTTTATAAATTACCTTGGTATAATAGAGGGCTAAAAAAACTTAAAAATCTAAGATCAAAATTTTATAAAAAATATTTGGTTACTCGTAATGTTTGCCATTTTAGTAAATACCGTCATTATTTAAATGAATTCAACTTTTTAGATAAATATCTTTACAATCAGTAAATTCTTAGATTTGAATCAAACATCAAATCTAATCCTAAATCGTTTTGGCGTTTCGTGAATTCGAAAAAAGGATGTTCTTCAATTCCCGCAACAATGTGCTTAGGTGATTCTATGCAATGATGCACTATGTACTGCAAATCTGTTTGCAGATTTTTTCAAATCTAATTTTGAGGCTCCTTGCACTTCGTGTCCTGATGTTTCTTGTGTTCCGGCTTTGGATTTTGGTTCGCTCGTTTTATCTCAGACTGATATTTTAAATGGTATTAATAATCTTAAATTGTTGACTAGTACTCATGGTGATGGTTTTTCTGCCTATTTCATAAAAAATTGTGCTTCAACTGGTATCCTTTGTTGGTTATTTTTAATAGGTCCTTGTCTACAGGTGTATTTCTTGATTGCTGGAAACTGGCTTATATCACTCCCATTTATAAGTCGGGTTGCAAAAATAATATAGCCAACTATAGACCTATATCAAAGTTGGGTATTATCTTCAAACTTTTTGAATCTATAGTTAAGGATAATTTTTTTTTTGCATTTAAAAATTTAATATCGGTTTTCCAGCATGGTTTTGTGCCTGGAAGATCAGCTGTTACAAATTTACTTTTATTCTCCGAATACTGCATTTCTGCTTTTCAGGAAGGATGCCAGGTTGATGTAATTTACACTGATTTTGCTAAGGCCTTTGATAAATTATCTCATGCACTTTTAATAAAAAAATTTAAGGCATTGGGTTTCCACTCTAATTTTCTTGATTGGATAAAGTCTTATCTAACTAATCGTCAGTGTATTGTTTCCTTTGACAATGTTAAGTCTTATAACTTTTTTGCAATCTGAGGCGTCCCTCAAGGAAGTATTCTTGGACCCTGTTATTTGTCATTTTTATAAATGATATTGGGTCATTGTTCTTGCATTGTAAATGTTTGATGTATGCGGATGACCTAAAAATTTTTATGAAAATTAGGAATGTGTCTGATATTGATATCCTCCAAAGCGAATTGGCTAAGCTTCAGAATTGGTGTGGTAATAATAGTCTCAAGTTAAATTTGAGTAAATGTCTCTTTGTGTCTCCTTGTGTCAAATTTCTTGCTTTCATCAAACTACAATATCGCCAACACCCCGCTTTTATCTTTTTCCGAAATCAAGGAGTTGTTTTTGATTCAAAGTTTTCGTTTCGTGCACATTTTGATTATATTATCCCTAAAGCTTATTCTATGCTTGCCTTCATTAGACGTAATAGCTCGGCATTTAAGGATCCGTACACTATTAAAGCTCTGTTTAGTAGCCTTGTTAGGTCTAAGTTAGAGTATGCAGCTATTATTTGGAACCCTTCTTATGAACTGCATAAAACAAGAATTGAAAACGTTCAAAAATCGTTCACAAGGTTTGCTATACGTTCTCTTAATTTCGGATCAAATCTGCCTACTTATAATTTGCGTTGTCTTTTAATTGGTCTTAAAACATTGGAAGTTAGAAGGGATATCTTGTCACTTTTAATGGTTTATGATATTGTCTCTGGTCATGTTGATTGTTCCATGTTATTGGGTATGATTATATTCAATGTCCCATCAAGAATTTGAAGGCATTGTGATATTTTTCGTCTTGATATTTATCGTACTATCTATGCTACTAATGCTCCTATACCTAGAGTTTTGAAATTATTTAATGAACTAAATTCTGTTGCTAATTTTGACTTTTCTATTTCAAAAAGTGTTTTAAAGTCGTTACTTAATAGTATTTTGTAATTTTTTTTGTTTTTACGAGTATAAATATACTGTTTAGTATGTAAGCAATAGTTATTTATTTAATGTTTTAAAATCGATGTGTCTTATAGTTGCTTAATATTTAATGTTTTGTATTTTTTTTATAAACCTTGTTGCTGTAAGAAATTTAATTTTCATAGACTGAATAAATAAATAAATTTGTAGTCAAAAACATCTTATATGTGTTTCTTTACACAATTTCATATGAGAATTCACGGTCAAAATGTGTAGTTTATTTATGTACACACTTTTTATTGTGAAAATAATTTTTACACATCTCATGGAAATTACTACATTAAATATAGGAAACAGATTTTTTCTGTGAGTGTAATGCAGTTTTGAACTTCCTCCTTCTTTTGCTTTCGACCATCAGACAGAACTGACTAGTGAAACCATTAACCATTTTAAATCTTTAAAAATAATCGGGAGCTTAGCAAAAGAAAATACATAAGTTTAAGAAATATAATTGCCAGTTGTTACATACTTGTAAAATAGTTTATTTTTACATGCGAAGCTTATAATTCTGAGCTTACCTTAGAAGAATTCAATTCAATTCAACTTGATACCTCATGGTAAGTCAAATTATAAGAAAACCTTGAGATTCAACTAATAATCTTAATTTTATAGGGTATCAAGTTAATCCTATTAAAAATTAAAGTCTCACTGCAATCGTTAATACGAAAAAATTCTAACCCAGTATCACAGAAAGAAGCAACATACATATGCATCACAAAAAGTGATGAAATGCAACATAAAATTTTTCAACTGGGGCTTAATATTTTCCTATATTGTTCTCCGATTGACAAGCAAAAAACCAGTTTCATGCTTTCAACTCAACTAGTGAGCGATCCATATAGCAACAGTATCGTTCGGTAGTTGCAAAGCGATGCGCTGTACCTATGTATGTTTTTTTATGTTAAAGCATATGCTCTGCAAATGCTATTTGAAAATTGGTAAAAATTCGTGAAAATTAAAAAGAAAGTGGACTGTAAACTAAGATTTGAAAGAAAAAAAAAATGAGCATATATATACATAAGTGAAGGTTAAATGATGTATTCAGTCCTTGCGTCAGAATTATTGAATTTCTTTACTTTTAAATTTCATTTAAAAATAAAAAAACACAAAATGAATTTGAATTTCGAAAGCTAAAAAGAACTTAAGTTTAGTTTTTAAAAGTTTAAAAAAGTTAAAAATAACATGTAACAATCACATGCAAAAATCACATAAAACAAAAAAAATAGAACAGTTCAAATAAGTAAATAATAAACCATTTACTTAATGTAAATGAATAATGATAATGGTAAAAACAACAACAAAATAAAAGAGGACTGCCAACATCGTTAGCGCAAGCGTCGTGGGATCCATCTTTTCTCATTCTTCACCTTAAATTATGAGTAATTTTTCTTAATTTCTTTTAATATATTATTATTCTTATGCTTATTTAAACCTGTGAAAAAGAAACATGAACAGATATATAGACTAAAAACAAACAAAAAGAAAACAGAAAAAAAAAAACTAAATGCATGTTTGGAGATTTTTTGAAATTAATTTAATTTAAAAGTAAAATTTAATATTAAATTAACATTTTTATTCAATGCGAATTTGTAGGGTTACTGAAGATCTAGATGAAATTCTGGTTTCTAAAATCTTGGAATGGATGAAATGAAATCTGGAATAAAATCTCAAACTCGCTCGAAGTTTGGGATTTTATATAAGAAATAGAAATGATACACGTGTGTTAGGATTTTTCAACTTAGATTTTTATGATCGGCTGATTGATCTTACCTCGCTGAACGTTATTTGCCAAGTAACCTTTTCGACTTAAGGTCACAAAAAATATCAAAAGGTTATCGGTAATACCAACATATGGAATAAAAACATTGAAAACTGCTTATGATCTATAAAGCAAAATGCCATCTGCTGGCGACTAGAGAAATGTTTTTTCTTAAAATAGGTTTGCCATCTGGCCTAAACAATTTACATTAGTTTTAGATAAGTAAAACTATCTTCGTGATAATGAATAAAAATGTATATAGCTATAATTTTTGTTATTATATATAGTACATACATAATGATGTAAAATAAGAGAATAGCCGGTAACCCTATTTTGTTTTTGTAGAAGCTATAATTAAAGAAAAATAAAATGTGGAGCAATTAACTTAAATTTTTGATCTTGTGAGAGAGGTTAGGTCGGTAGTGGTGAGTATGGATGGGAGAGGAGGCTTTTAAACTGTCTCTCTATTTTGGTTGGGTGTGGGAAGAGCAGAGAAGTAAATGCGATCTTGGCTTCTCGTCTTTCTTTTGTTTTTTTTTTTTGATTTTTGTGTTGAAATGATTTTCGGTTCTGTTTTGATTCGTACGAATCATGTTCCATTCCCGAACATATCTCGGTCAATGACCCAATATACAGGACCAGTCGGTATTTTCGGTAGTTTTCATTTTTTTTATGTGCATGATTTTTTTGTGTTCGTTGGTGGTTGTGGAGAGCAAGAACCGCACCCAATCCGACGAGCTTAGACCAGGTTGAGCTAGCATGCACCCGCTCTGCCACCTACAACGTGCCGCTTAATTACAGATGACATCATAGTTGCCAGGCCATAATGTGGTTGTAAATTAATGGGGAATTTTGGAAAAAGAATAGACACTTAAAATTGAGTAGCGTAATATTCGGCCAGATACCAAAGAGGCTACTACGCTAAAAAATAAAAATTACAAAATTATTACTTTTGACAGTGTTTTTACAGTTAATACAAATCTGCATAAAATAAGCTGTGACATGAAATTTAATAGTAAGTTTTGAATTTTAATTTTTAAAATTCCAGATAATACTTTTTAACAAAAAATAAATTTTTTTTTAAACTAGAATTTGTGCTCTTTCAAATGATATTAAAATTTTTGTTTATATTCTATTTAGTTTCAAAATTATAGAGTGTTGAAGTTAAAAGTATGCACTGCATAAAATAAGCTGTGAGCAGAGTTCGGAAATATTCATGTATGTGCACTCAAAATGTCGCATTCATGAATTTATTCATGTATGAATTGTCTTGAAATTTTTTTCATTCGCTCATGTACATGAATGCACTATTGAAAATAGTTCTTTGTTGCAGTGTACACAAATATGAGTATCTGTTTCTTTTCACAAACGAGTAGCATTCATAAAAGAATTAATGCAAGTCAACAATTTTTCCATCGTTTATAAATGAATTCGAACGATGTGAGAAGTCATGGTAAGCGTTCGTACATGTACCAATTTTCTGTCGCTCATAAATGGTCGCGTAAAGAAAATGATCTCTATCACGAAGAAATAAATGTTGTATTCGATGGAAAAAGGCCGAAAATGGATTTTGGAAGTGACAGGGTAGGTCGCCGACCATCCTAAAAGGATGTTTTTGACCCATTTTTCGAAAAAAATTTTATTGCTCGATAGGAAAAGGCCGAAAATGGATTTTGGAAGTGACAAGGGTTGTCCCCGACCCTCGTAAAAGGGTGTTTTGGACCCATTTTTCGAAAAAAAATTTATTGCACGAATCGATGGGAAAAGGCCGAAAATGGATTTTGGAAGTGATAGGGGTGGTCCCCGACCCTCCTAAAGGGGTGTTTTGGACCCTTTTTTCTAAAAAAATTTAATTGCACGAATCGATGAGAAAAGGCCGAAAATGGATTTTGGAAGTGACAAGGGTGGTCCCTGACCCTTCTAAAGGGGTATTTTTGACCCATTTTACGAAAAAAGTTTTATTGCACGAATCGATGGAAAAGGCCGAAAATGGATTTTGGAAGTGACAGCGGAGGTCCCCGACTATCCTAAAGGGGGAAAATATGAATTTTTATTTCAGTTCAGTTGAGTTAACTGTATGATATTTTCCAGAGTTATGACGGGAATTTCAATTTAAAAGAAGATGCATTCTTAGGATTGATTAAAGAATAACGTATTAACAAATCATATGAAAAAAATTTTGTTAGTTATGTCGAAGAAATTTTGATTAATATTTTTACAAATTAAAATAAAGGTTTAAACTAATTGATTAAAATTTTGTTTTCTTTTTTATGAAATTAATGCATTTTTAAACAAGATATTTCTTTTCAAAAATTGTTAAAAAAAAACAAAAAAAAACGAAGTGCACAGTTCTTTAAAGAATAACTGAAATATTCATGCATGTGCACTCAAAATGTTGCATTCATGACTTTATTCACGTATGTATGTATTTTCTTTAAATTTTTTTTCATTTGCCAGTGCGCCAGAATGCAAGATTGAAAATCGTTTTTTATTGCAACGCAGGCGTGTGTGAATATCTGTTCTTTTTTCACAGCAGCATTCATAATAGAAAGAATGCAAGCCAAATATTTTTCCATCGTTAGTAAATGAACGCGAACAATGTGAGAAGGCACGATAAGCGTTCGTAAATATAGTACACATTTTCTGTCGCTCATAAATGTGTGCGTAAAGAAAATGATCTCTATCATGCATAAATGAATCCGTGCGATCAGCGTTTGTATTTGCAGGTACAGCTCACTGTTTTACTAAACTCTAAATAATTTTCAGTTTGCTACTTGACAAGTAAGGTGTTTAAAAAGAAATTGCAATGAGAAAAACAAGTTTTAAATTAGAAAAATATGTGCTGTACAATGCAGACACTAAAAAGAGCACTTGCCTTATTGAAACGTGCAAAAAGGAACTAAGTGGAAAATCGTCGGCAAATATTAAAAGGCATTACAAATTAATTCACAAACAGGACATTAAAAGTGATGAAAGTGATAGTGACAAAACTGCTTATTCAAAGAAACAAAAAACTTCCATAAAATAATGCACTAATTTGGATAGAAATGATTTTCTGAAATGTTGCGTGGGCTTCGTGACGAAAAAAATTATTCCTTTCCGAATATTGGACGATGCGGAATGTTTTAAGAAACTAATAGCGCCATACGAAGAAAAATTTAAGCTAAATTTGAATTCGAAAAATATTGGCACAATTTTGGAGAAAGCAAGTAACTATATCAAATCTGAAATAGCTGCAATAGTAAGAAATAAAATGGTTTGCCTAAAGATTGACATTGCAAGCCGTATGGAAAGAAGTGTTGTCGATATTAATATACAATACATTAAGAATTACAAAGTGTACATTAATACAATAGGTAAATTGATAATTATCATGGGTTGTAAGCTCTTATAAACTGAATCCTTCTCAAATTATTTGGTGCCTACGCCCTTAGGTTTTCAGTCTATAATAATGAGTCAATTTGTTAGAACCTTTTAAAATAGTAGTACGTTTGTTATTATTTTTTTAAGGAATGATGCAAACAACGAAACGGCATACTGCTGCAAATTTGAAAGAAGAAATTGTTAAATGTCTCAACGAATACAATATAGGTATTCATCAGATTTACTCCAATACCACTGACAATGCAGCGAATGTGTTAAAACTTTCGAGATTACTGCTAGAAATGCAGCAAGAAAGTCAAATGAATGAAGAGACTGATAATGATATCGCAGGCTCGAATCGCATTGAATCAGAGATTGCAGGCGTTTTTTCAGTTGTACGTTGTACTGCACATACAGTACAATTAGCGGCTTTCGATGTTACAAAAACAATGAAAATGATATTGAAGAGTGCAGGAAAACAACAAAGAAATTGCGGGCTTCAGTCAGATCGGGAAGCAACGAAATCAATATGCCATGCCTTGACGTCATAACCAGATGGAACTCCACATACAATATGTTAAACACCATCCTTTCTCTAAAAGAATACAAAGCAAATATGGACAGTGCAAACAATTTTGATGTCAACTGGACATTTGTTAAGAATTTCGTAGCAGCGTTTCAGCCATTAGCAAAATGTACTTTAAAACTTCAATACGAGCAGTACATAATAGGCGACTTCTTCCGAGATTGGTTAACATGTTAGTTAGAGGAATTGGTAACCTCGAATTCATATGCAGAAGCTCTTCTCTTCACAATGAGGGCAAGAAAAGAAGGATTTTTAAAGCACTATGCCTTTGCGGCCGCAATTTATTTAGATCCGCGGTTCAATTTTGATGGATCGCCTTTCCTCAGTGATGAACTAAAGCAAGATGCAATAGTAAGAAATCCTTAAACATTTTTCATGCATTTTTTCTATAACAAATTTTTGTTTAGAATCACTTGATAAAAGTATCTGAAAAGATTCACAAATTGAGAAATCCGCCAATTGGCCAAACATATCCTGGCGATTTTGCTACATTTTCGAGCTTAAGTCCTCAAGATGATTGTCCCAGTACGTCAGCGGCTGCTTATAAAAATTTAACTCTTCACGTTCTGTCACATAGGAACGCACAAAACTTGTCACCGCAAATTGTTGGAGAAAACCTTGAACGCAAGTTAATGAAGCTTTGTGAGGGAGAAATAGTGCCGTCTGATACCAATGTATTAGAATATTGGAGAAAATTATATAGCCGCAATGCTGAAATGACAGAACTTGCAGAAGTCGTTCTAGCCGTACCCGCTACACAGGTTTCTGTGGAACATGCCTTCAATGCACTTTCAACAATACTGACGAAACTTCGTTCAAAACTTTCGATAAAGTCTTTATCGAATGTACTAATTACGAAACTAAATTATGTGCTTTTAGATTTTTCAAAATTTGAAATTGAAGATGCTACTGAAATAGAGGATTGTGTTAACAATTTTTAATAAGTTTTATAAAGTACTTCCTCATCAGCCAAATTATGATTTGAACTATTAAACGTGAAGTACCAAGTCAAAAATGAAAATGTTACTTACATACATTTTTTTTTTTTTTGTTGCATTCTTTTATTTATTGGATCTCTTTACATTGTAAAGACTAACAATAATTGTAAGCTCTTAATTCTAATTAACACTATTACAAATTATAAATTATATATAAAGTGATATATTTATTGTAATAAGTAATTTAAAGCTCTGCGGGACTCAAAAATAAATATTTTTTGCTGGTCTGAAATTGTCTTATGGATATAATATTTGGATATGTGTATGGATATGGATATTTATTACGGAGGTCATTATGCAGAACCATTTGTAGTAGCTGGGCAGTCAGTCCTTTTTAGACGCGAATGTGTTGAAGTGTTAGCTAATGGAGTAGCTAATGATATGATTTTGCAGTTTTAGGAGGTATTTTCTTTTCAGTCTTTCAAATTCTGCGTTTACCATAGGTATATGGAGATCGCTATGGATACGCTCATTTCTAATGAACCACGGGGCTCCTGTTATTGTCCTTAGTATCTTTGCTTGAGCCCTTTGAAGAATTTCAATATTTGATGAACTAGCGAATCCATATAGTTGTTGTATAGGCTTAATAACACTATTATATAGGAGAACTTTAATTTCCAATTTTAGAGGAGAGTGAATGCCAAGATAAGTTACTTCATTTGCTTCTGGAACTCGAATGCCATTTAATTTTATGGTTGGTGTTGGGTTTCTATTTAATGTAAATGTAACATTTCGGCATTTTTGCTCGTTCACCTTGATACGCCATTTTGATAACCAATTTTCAATAAGAACTAGATGATTTCGAAGCTGGTTGGTGGCAACCACAGCATTTTTGTGACGACTTAAAATCGCCGTATAATCCGCAAAAGTGGAGGTAACTAGCTGGTCATTTGTCGGAATATAAGAAGTGAATAAGATATATAAAAACGGGCCAAGAACACTACCCTGTGGAACTCCAGCGCCAATCGAGAACTCAGTTGTATTAAAACTTTGATATTTATCACTATAGCACCTGTTTGCCAATTATGACACTAGGACTGTATGGATATTTTGTGGTAGGAGTTGTCTGATTTTGTAAACTAGGCCCTCATGCCATACTTTATCAAAAGCTTGCTTAACGTCAAGAAATATGGCGGAACAGTATTCTCTGTGTTCAAAAGCATTTCTTATTTCGTTTGTTATTCTATTCACTTGCTCAATGGTTCCATGTTTTTCCCTAAAACCAAACTGGTGTGAAGGAATGAGATGATGATCTTGAAGGTAAGGCATAACCTTTTCTAACAACACTTTTTCAAACAGTTTTGAGAGGCAGGGAAGCAAGCTAATAGGTCTGTATGAAGATGGTAAGGTGGAATCTTTGCCGGGCTTCGAAATCATTTCAATTATTGATTTTTTCCACTCACCGGGATAGTGGCCAAAATTAATTATAGCATTGAAGAGCCTGGTGATGAAAACTACAGCTGTTTGGGGTAAATTTTTGAGCATTATGGGAGTAATGGAGTCATGGCCAGGTGCTTTTCTACAAATAAGTTTATTTTTTATGACGTTAGCGACTTCAGTTAGAGTAATATGCATGTTAATATTTTGAGTGTTAATTATTTGCGGAGGCAGACACAATTGGGTTGAAACACTAGGCTTAGATGTTGTGCAAAAAAACATATGTCTCAATAGGATTTCTAAATACGCGGCTAGACTTTCATTGAGACGATTTACTAGTTTTGTTTGGAGAAAGGTTTTGATTAAAACTATAATGGTGATTATTCTGTTCTCTAGAAAGAGCAGCTCTTATCTTCTTTTCGGCTTCCCTAAATTTTATTTTTGATGCTGGGGACCTATATTTCTGCCGTTCCCGTCTAAGCCTTCTCTTATCCGAAACTAATTTTAGTTAGTAGAAAATCTATCTTTTCTTCTACTAATTGAATTTTAAGGCGTAGAGTTTTTTGCTGCTGTAGTTAAAATGGAATTTATGACCTCAACAGCATCATCAACATCCTATTGTATAATTTGTGTGGATATGTGTGATTATATATTTTTTGGAATTAATCCAGTTTGTATAAGGAGTTGAAAGGGTAAGTGGTACCTCTCTATGCTTGGGTTTTTCAAAAATTTGTATGATAACAAGGGAATGATCAGATGATAACTCAAAACTTGTACTGACAGAAATTAAATCTCTGCGAATACTCTTGGTGACGGCAAAATCGATTAGGTCAGGAATTTTGTTGCGGTCCGCTGGCCAATATGTAGGTTTTCCGGGAGAAGCAACATCCAGATTGCTATTTTTATTTATTGCGTTATACAGCTGATTACCTTTGGGATTATTAATGCGGGAACCCCAGAAAATGTGTTTTGCGTTATAGTCACCGGCTGCTACAAATTTATCACCTAAAGTTTTAAAATAGTCCATAACCTGCGCCTCTGATACAGCAAAGCGGGGAGGACAGTAAACTGCAGATAAAGAAAGGTCTTTGCCATTACTTTGCAAGATAATTTAAGTAGCTTGTAGATAGTTTTGGGCATAAGCCCCTAAGCAAGAATGTTTAAGCCTTCTTCGAATTAGTATACCAGTACCGCCATGGGCTTTTCCGTCTGGGTGATTGTTTTTATGGAATATATAGCCTGGAATAGTGAAGTTATATTTAATTGTTAAGTGGGTTTCGGATAGAAGCATTACATCTACATCTTCATAAGACAAGAAGTTTCAAATCTCTAGTTTATGTTGGCTTACGCCGTTTACATTCCATGCGCAAATTTTTATAAGGCCTATAACTTGGCTAGGAGAGCAGTCATTAATTGGGTTTGCATTTCAACGATACGATCTAATTTGCATGGCTATCATGAAGTGTGATAGGCTTTGAGTAAAATTAGAAATTATTAGCTCAAGGTTATTATTTGGTTCCTGTGGTGTTAGCTGTTGCATTTGAGAGCCTGCTTTTACAACATTAGCATAAGAAATAGCTGGTGAAAAAGGGTTGGCAGAGGACTGCTGGGGGTCAGAAGCAGCAGAGAACTGCTGGGGGGCAGAATCGGCAGAGGTAAATACATTTTTAGTTGGATTGCGAGCAGCTTGTTTAAGTAAAGTTACCCTCTGTTTTAGGCTTTGATATACAGGACAGCCTCTATAGTTAGCAGTATGGTTTCCATTACAATTGCTACATTTTTTGGAGCTTGTACTATTTTCCGCTTTTTTGGAGCATAAGGAACTGTGGTGGAGTTCACCACATGCGACACATACAGTACGGAGATTACAATAAGTTTTAGTATGGCCATACTCTTGGCAGTTTACGCATTGGACTGACCCATTACGTTTGTGGGGCTCCTCAACAGAAATTTTTCGGTACAATAAATATTGCAACTTGTATATTGGATGCGTTTAATTTCTTTTGAGCTTGGCAGCATCTGGGAGTAGGTCTACCTTAAACATAGGTTGCGGAACCCTATCTTTATTTACAATGTTAATAACTGCTCTGGCATGGAAACCTTTTTCTTCGAGAGTATTTTTTATTTCAATTACGTCTAAATCAGATTCAATGCCTTTAAGTACTACAGAAATTCCTTTACTGCTTTTCAACTGGTAAGTGTAATAATTCTTTTTTTTGGCTTCTAGATCACGTGCTAAAGTACGGTAATTACATTACGCGTAAATTTGGATTTTTGTTTCATGTATATTTGCCTCTTGTAAGTGAAACTACATGATATGAGTCTTTCCCTATTAAACTAGTAATATAATTTATAAGGGCATTAGA
Organism: Meiosimyza platycephala; assembly: GCA_963662105.1. Taxonomy (NCBI): domain Eukaryota; kingdom Metazoa; phylum Arthropoda; class Insecta; order Diptera; family Lauxaniidae; genus Meiosimyza; species Meiosimyza platycephala. The sequence continues at coordinate 62,823,052 of OY759208.1, forward strand.
GTTACGCTCACGCAAGAAACTAGGTGGAGGCTTATGATCTTTAATACTTTGCCTACCGCTACCACCAGCTTCATCATAATCATTTTTTGCTAATGTTGCAAATCTATTATTATTGGCGTTGATTGTACCTGTAGAGGTGGATTTAATGACTTTCGCCGCTTGTACATTGCCTCCGTTTTTTTGTGGGCTTAGTTTTCTTTTTACTTGGATGTAGCGGTCTGGCCCAGTTTGAACTTCACAATTTTTTGGAAACAAAATATTTTTACCTTTATTTTGTGTGTGTGTCTTTGGTTGTTGTTGAGTTTGTTGCATTTGACGAAGTTGTTGTTTTTGTTTTTGTAATAGCAACTGCTGATTATGTTGTGGTTTCTGCTGCTGCAGCTACTGTTGATGCAATTCCGAACATTGTTGCTCTACCCTGGATTCATGTTGCATAGGTATTGTTGCTAAGCTGTTGCTCAATACATGTGAATTTGTGCCTACAGACATTATTGGTGTAAGTGAAGCAGATGACGATGTAGTAATTATACATGTACTAGTTGTTGCCAGAGTTGTTGCTGGCAAAGAGTCAGTTGCGCTTGTAGGTGCTGGTGAGATGTTCGGAGTTGAACATTGAGCTCCCCATGAGAGAGAAGAGGACAGCACCTGTTCTGCAGATATCAGACTTAGCGGCTTTGGATTATTACATGTACTCAGAGAAGACTTTTGAGAAAACAACGCATGCGCATTACTCGAATGAGCGCTTGGAGTAGAAAGCGCATACATAAATCTTTTTTTTATTAACTTATTATGAGAAATATTTGTAATGGTTTGAAACTTTTTCTCAATAAATAGCCTCAATTCTTTTACTATTTTGAAATTTTGGTTATTTCGATTTCATACATAAGTATGTAGATATAAATCATTATATCAATTATGTAACTTATTCGTTAAGCTAATTAAATGCTTGAGTGTGCATTTGAGTTAGTTGTACAATAACATTTTACACTTACATCTTTTCATGATATTTAATAAGCTGCATTTTGCATAAAGTAAATTTTCCAAAGCAGTCTTTTATTTGTCAGTTTTAAAATCGAATTTGCTTAGCAAAATATATATGAAACAGTTTCTTCTGGAAATTCAACTTTTTTTATTTTAGCATACATCTTTAAAAATAGCGACTTTTTTTTCTTTGCTGGTAGGTAAAATAGACGAAAAATGCACTTCAAAGAATTAAAAATCATCGAAAATATGTATTTTTTATGAGTCGTTTTTCTTTTTTTTTCAATGGTATAAAAATCTCCTACCTAAAATTTTATTCAAATAACTACCTGATTGAACAGGCAAAAATTCACTTTTAATCTAGTGCCCAACATTTCAAGCACTCGACAGGCTAAATGAATTATACTGCACGTACACATGTATGTATGCATGTAGGTACACATGCATGTACGAACGATTTTGAATCATCTCGCATCATACAATATGAACAAAGGCTATCATCGCCGTTTTCATTTAAGATGACGGAAAAAGATGACAAAAAAACGAATGCAAAATTATACTGCACGAATAAATTTAACCATATTTTTCTTTGACTGAAAAATTCCATATTCGACAGGAAAAATATTTGCGAAAAATGGATCAAAAACACCCCCTTAATAGGGTCTGAGAACGCCCCTGTCACTTCCAAAATCCATTTTCGGCCTTTTCTCATCGATTCATGCAATGAAATTTTTTTCGAAAAATGGGTCCCAAACACCCCTTTAGGAGGGTCGGAGACCACTCCTGTCACTTCCAAAATCCATTTTCGGCCATTTCCCATCGATTCGTGCAATAAAATTTTTTTCGAAAAATGCGTCCAAAACACCTCTTTAGGAGGGTCGGGGACCACCCCAATCACTGCCAAAATCCATTTTCGGCTTTTTCCCATCTATTCGTGCAATAATATTTTTTTCGAAAAATGGGTCCAAAACACCTCTTTAGGAGGGTCGGGGACCACCCCAATCACTTCCAAAATCCATTTTCGGCCTTTTCCCATCGATTCGTGCAATAAAATTTTTTTCGAAAAATGGGTCTAAAACACCACTTTAGGAGGGTCGGGGACCACCCCTGTCACTTCCAAATTCCATTTTCGGCCTTTTCTCATCGATTCGTGGGAAAATCATCCTTCATCATCTCGCAGTATTCACGCTCATTTATGAACGAAGGCTAATATCGCAGTATTCATGTAAGAACTATAGAAAAAATGTTGCTTCCACTCGTTCATGAATGCAGACTAGCATAAAGAAAAGGATACATACATAAAAAATGTCGATCTCTTCACGAGCGCGATCGAATGCAAATATTCGCATCTCTTCACTCATGAATATGAAGGATACAGGAAAAATTAAAAAGTACACGTTCGTTCATGAATGAATATTTCCGAACCCTGGCTGTGAGCCAATGTATACATTAGGGTGGTTTTTATTTATTTTTTTGCGGAAATCAAATGCGACGCCCCCCAAATCAGTTCGAAACAGAATAAAAACATTTAAAAAATTTATTTAAAATTTTTATCTCTAACCCTTACTCGGCCTATTTCAAAATGAAATTTGACTTAAGCGAAAATCAAATGCGACGCCCTTCCAATCGGTTCGAAACAGGATAAACAAATTTAAAGAAATTATATAAAATGTTTATCTTTAACCCTTACTGACCCTATTTCAATCTGAAATTTGACTATATATAGTCAGACTTGATTTCGAAAACGGGTGCAGCGGTTTTGATGAAAGTTAGGGGTACGGTACACATGTGAACAAAATTAAGATTGGACTTGGTTTTAAGTTTTCAAAAACTCTTGCTTCTGTGGAACAGCCCTTAACTTTTATTTTCATAACGTCATATCTAGCAAACCACTCAAGATATACATATGTAGATCATTAATATCTTAAATTTTGAAAAAAGTGAGCGGAATAAAAAAGTGGGCGTGTCATTTTTTAATAATTGAAAATTTTGATTCAATATTGCTCAAAAACGGCACTGACGATTTTCATAAAAATTTTAAAGATAGTACCACTGAAGGCAGTCATCATAACAAGCCATATCACTATACAGGCAAAACTCGTAGAAGGGCATGGCACAGCCCACAATATTCATAAACGTTATAATAAGAGAATAAACAGCGCAGTCGTTCGGAAATTTCGCAAGATAGATATACTTGCTATAAGGTATCTCAAGACCCAAAATGGGTGCAATAGTACCAGTGGGCGTGGCAGCTCCCATACAAGTAAAAAACGTTAAGTGTTATATTTAGTATGCTATGGGACTAATATTTTTTAAATTTGGTGCAGAGTTGTCGGTAGCTATTAACTTTGAAACGGGATTGTGTTAGTGGGCGTGGCACCTCCCATACATACGAATAACGTTAAATGTTATATTTAGTGTACTATGGGAGTAATTCTTTTTAAAAGCTCGAAAAATAGTTTTGGACATCACTAAGGGTGGCTCCGGACACTGGAAAGGATCGTTTTTGACCTATTTTCCCGAAAATGTTTTTGTTCCAATATCATTTTATTTACATAGGTGTAGTGTTAATATTGTAGTTATCATTTTTAATGAAAGATATTTTTCTTATTCTTTGGATTATCCCGGAGGTAGATACTCCATAAGTAACTACTTATCGAGGCGGTTCACCCCGAGTCACTTTGGGTCACTTGGAGTCACAGAGATGAGTGAAAATCGCGATCTTGTGGTTTGCGTGCGATTTTTGTAGAATTGCTCTATAACACCTATAGGCCACGTTGGTCCAAAAACTTTTCGCACCTAACTTTGTTTTGCGGTGTGACGACTATTTTTGTTGTATATTTATATACATAAAAATCGTCCACATAATGAAATGTATACATATATTTATAGCTATTGCTTAAGGAAAAAATAAATGAATTCAAAAAAATAAAATGTAAAATTTAATTTGTTTTTATCATGTATTTAAATGAATTCCAAAAAAAATTTAAAATATAATTTTTCTTATCACTAAGAATTAACCAAAAATAAAAAAAAATAATACTAAGAAAAAAAAACCAACTTAGGAAATTAATTTAAGTAAAAAAGGGTAGGCAATAACCACATACAACGCAACCAAACGAGAGAACCAAGCAACGCAACCAAACGAGGGAACCAAGCAACGCAACCAAACGATGCAACCTAGCAACGCAACTAAACAACCAAACAAGGGAACCAAGCAACGCAACCAAGCGATGTAACCTAACAACGCAAGCAACCGAACGGTGACGTTGACGACACAATAAATGGTAGTTGAAAATCAGACAGCAGTCAGTCGAGATTGGGCAGCCAAGCTGTTCACATCGTGCTCTTCGCCTGAATAACAAGTTGGTAGCGATTTAGATCACTCCATTGTTATTTAAGGCCTCGCGTGGATATTCAAGAGTCAGTCTGTATCGTGAACTCAAGCTGTTCACATCGTGCTCTTCGCCTGAATGACAAGTTGGTAGCGATTTAGATCACTCCATTGTTATCTAAGGCCTCGCGTGGCTATTCAAGAGTCAGTCTGTGTCGTGAACTCAAGCTGTTCACATCGTGCTCTTCGCCTTATCAACGACCTGGTAGCGATTTAGATTTAGATTTAGTTAGTATAGGTCTCGCGACATCAAACCTCGTCATACCGGGGTTTCGTATTTTCGCCATATCAATGACCTTGCGACATCGAACCCGAAGCTTTCCTTTCAAACCTCGTCATACCGAGGCTTCGTATTTTCACCTTATCAACGACCTGGTAGCGATTTGGATCACTCCACGTTGGTATAGGTCTCTCGACATCGAACCCGAAGCTTGCCTTTCAAACCTCGTCATACCGATTCTTCGTATTTTCGCCTTATCAACAACCTGGTAGCGATTTAGATCACTCCACGTTGGTATGGGTCTCGCGACGTCGAACCCGAAGCTTGCCTTTCAAACCTCGTCATACCGAGGCTTCGTATTTTCGCCTTATCAACGACCTGGTAGCAATTTAGATCACTCCGCGTTGGTATAGGTCTCGCGACATCGAGCCCGAACTTCTCCCACGCATCGCCGGAACCCAAGCGTATATATATATGTTATATATTTTAAGTTTATATATAAGTTATGGAAAGAATTATAATAGATTCATTGTAAAACTAGTTCTCAGTAAATAAACAACTTAAAAATCAAACTAAAATACATTTTTTTGTAACGATCCTCAGATAGACAAAACAACCCTGGACACCGCCTGACGCATACGCATAATCCAAAAACCACCCCCAAAATTGTGGAATCGCATATTCCCCACCGTCTATCGGTATAATATTTGTCACCCTCCGTTTTCGAGGATGCTGAGCACGATGGTGATGTCTAAAATTTTTTTGGAGTTGGCCACATCCCCAAAAAATGCGAAAAACCGCCCCAAATATGGGAAAATTGCATATTCCGCACCGTCTATCGGTATGCCACACCCCCTAAATGGGCAATTCACATATTTCGCACCGTTTATCGGTATAATATTGGTCAGCCCCCATTTTCGACGATGCTGAACACGATGGTGGTGTTCAAGTTTTTTTTCGAGTATGCCACACCCCCTAAATGGCCAAAAATCACCCTATACAGGGTGAACAATTTTTTTTGGTGTAAACGAGAAAACCCACGTCACCTCCAGTATTCGAGGATACTGAGCACGATGGTGGTGTTATATCTTCACACCGACTTGCCCGCATCCCCCCAAACGGCCAACAACCACCACAAAGGACCCAAATTACCTCTTTGACGCGCGGTTTTATCAAGTAAAGTATAGGGTGATTTTTGGTAATTTTTGGGGGTGTGGCATACTCCAAAAAAATTTTAAAACCACTATCATGCTCAGCTTCCTTAAAAACGGGGGGTGACAAATATTATACCGATGGAAGGCGCGCAATATGCGATTTTCCCCTTTTGGGGGCGGTTTTTGATATTTTGGAGGGTGTGGCATGCTCGAAAAGAATTTTAAATACCACCATCGTGTTCAGCGCCCCCAAAAACAGGGGGAGAAAGTGGTCTGGTTGCTGCTTAAAATATTTGTATATTTTTCCGACTCACACAATGGACTAAATTGGGTCTTCAATGCAAGAAGAATAAATGTACGCAATATATATGTTTGTATGTATGTACGTATGTTATGTTTGTTCCGCGCAAATCAATTATATTCTTTTTGCATTGAATCTACGCAAACAACGAAATGAAGAGTAATTTGATTTCAGTGCAAAATCAAAATAAATGTTTCAAATTTGGGAGGGTTTGGGTGGGTTTTTTTTGTATAAAAAATTTTCGAGTCCTCAAACAAAACGCGAAAATAATTATTCACTTATAAATTTTGCACTTCAAATTTCAAGCTACTCACTACTTTGGGTTGTTTTTGTACTTACGTGATATTCCTTTTTGTAAAAGTTCTGAGTTCTGCCGTGTCAGTGAATCAACTTATAGTCCGTCCAAAAACTTGCTGCTGCTGCTCCAAATTTCGACGGCTCGATTGGACCATAGGTCGCTGGTTCAGCTCCGGCTCGAAGGACCAAATGTTTAATCGGGGGCTGAGTATAAGTTGAAACACTAAAATTCAATTTTTGGGGGTTTTATTATAATACAAGATTATATATAAAATGCAATATGAATATACAAAATATACAATATTTTATGTATACGATACGTGTGGTTTTGTTTGGAGTTTTTGTTGTCCAACGTTGAGTTGCTGTTGGTAGATGTTTGTTGTTTCGTGTTGTCTTGGTTGTTCTGATGATTGTTGAATGTACAACTTTGGTGTTTTCTATATGGTGTTAATATCTATTTTGATGTGAATTGGTAATTGTTGTACACTGTTGTATCGCACTGTTGGTTTAATGTTGTGTGGTTTGTGTTAAAACTGATGAATGTTTGTGCGCTGTTGTAGATGAATTTATGTATGTTGAATTGTTTGTGAAATTGTGATTTTATGTTGATTATTGTTTTGCGTGATACGCGGGAGGGTTCGCTGACTTCGGGATCGTTTTATAAGATGACGAATGATTTTTCGGGCGTCTTACTCGTTGTTTCACCCACAACGAGTAAACGGCAGCGCTTTTACACACTAGTTTACGTTGTGCGTAAACAATATCTAAGACAAGAGTGGAGCAAGCCTGAGTTTTTGAACGCAAATATGTCACCTGTGGAGTGGTTTGAATTATTTTATGATAATGAAATAATTGACTTGTTCAAACAAAATTCAAAAAAATATGCGGTTTATAAAGGCAACGAGCAATACGATGTAACGAGAGAAGAAATGCGCCTCGTACTTGCGATTTTTTTACTGAGTGGCTATTGCGTATATGCTAGATATCGTATGTATTGGGACACTGGTGCTGATACATACCATCCTGGTGTGGCCAATTCCATTTCTAGAGCTCTCTACGAACAAATACTTAAATATATGCACGTTTGCGATAACGAATCATTAGATCAGAATGACAAGTTTGCAAAGGTTCAGCTTTTGTGGGATAAGCTAAATGCAAGGTGGATGAGGTATTCTCCGAATTACACAGAGGCAAGTGTTGATGAATCTATGATTCCTTACTACGGCCACCATAGTACCAAACAACATATCCATGGCAAGCTTATTCGCTTTGGTTACAAGGCCTGGTGCATGGCCACTCGTCTTGGATATCTAATTCAAGCCGAACCTTATTAAGGAGCCTCTACAGGCAATACTAATCCTGACCTAGGGGTTGGTGGATCTGTTGTAACAAATCTGATTTCAAAATTACCACAAGGTACTAAAGTTCACGTATATATGGACAACTTTTTACGTCACTCCGTTTGCTGACAGCTCTAAAGCAATCTGGTCACCAAGGAACGGGCACCATTCGAACAAATCGTGTCGAAAAAGCGCCACTGGTGACACCTCATAAAATGAAGTCAAAACCTCGAGGAAGCTTTCATCAAACCACTAACCAAAAGTCGGATATCACGCTGGTTCGTTATAATGACAACAACGTGGTAACCGTGGCCTCTACTTGTGAAGGTGTAGCGCCTATGGGAACTGCGCAGCGGTGGTCAAGTAGCAAAAAGAAGAGGATAACAATTCAGCAACCATCATGCATTCAGCAATTTAATAGATACATGGGCGGAACCGACCGCCTAGATCAAAATGTTGGATGTTACCGAATTAGTATGAACCGCAAGAAATGGTACTGGCAACTATTGATGTGGCCTTTGAATTTATCGGAAAATAAGGCTTTCCAACTTTAGACTATCTCCAGAGGGTGAAGCGAAAGGTAGTTTGGATTATTTGAATTTCATACGAGTAATAACTACCACTTATCTAGGTAAGTATTCCAAGCAACGTTTCTGTCACATTCATACAATTTATAACTACTATTGCTCTATTCAGGAAAATATTCCAATCCACGTTCATTAGGTCGCCCACTAAAGCCAACCTATAAAAAACGAAGGGTTCCTGATGGGGTTCATCTGAACGGTCAAGGACACATAACAACATCCAGTGCTACTCAAATAAGATGTGCTAAATAATAAAAATACGACCAAAAAATGCCGCAAATATGATATTGGCTGTCATACAAATTGTTTTGAATCTTATCATTCATAATTTTATTAATATATATTTTTAAAATCGCACTGAATTCATAAAATAAAACTATTTCGTATAAATATTGAGGATTGTGCATCAATTACCCCGCAAATTTTAAATGCTCACTGACATGCCTAGCGCCCCATTTTTGGGGCGGTCCCTTTTGCAAAAACTTCGAAAGGGATAGGAATAATTCGGGAAGTATATGCTTTTTATAGCCTCTTAGTGCCCTGATATTGATAAAAAAAGTCCAAAATGTAATTTAAAAAAAGTTGAGATTATACGGGTTAAGTAAAAAAGGAAAGGCAATAACCACATACAACGCAACCCAACGAGAGAACCAAGCAACGCAACCAAACGATGCAACTTAGCAACGCAACTAAACAACCATACAAGGGAACCAAGCAACGCAACCAAACGATGTAACCTAACAACGCAAACAACCGAACGGTGACGTTGACGACACAATAAATGATAGTTGAAAATTAGACAGCAGTCAGTCGAGATTGGGCAGCCAAGCTGTTCACATCGGGCTCTTCGCCTGAATAACAAGTTAGTAGCGATTTAGATCACTCCATTGTTATTTAAGGCCTCGCGTGGCTATTCAAGAGTCAGTCTGTGTCGTGAACTCAAGCCGTTCACATCGTGCTCTTCGCCTGGGTAACAAGTTGGTAGCAATTTAGATCACTCCATTGTTATTTAAGGCATCGCGCGGCTATTCAAGAGTCAGTCTGTGTCGTGAACTCAAGCTGTTCAGTTCAGTTTGTTTCGTGAACTCAAGCTGTTCACATCGTGCTCTTCGCCTTATCAACGACCTGGTAGCGATTTAGATCACTCCACGTTGGTATAGGTCTCGCAACATCAAACCTCGTCATACCGAGGCTTCGTATCTTCGCCTTATCAACAACCTGGTAGCGATTTAGATCACTCCACGTTAGTATAGGTCTCGCGACATCAAACCTCGTCATACCGAAATTTCGTATTTTCGCCTTATCAACGACTTGGTAGTGATTTAGATCACTCCACATTGGTATAGGTCTCGCGACATCGAACCCGAAGCTTGCCTTTCAAACCTCGTCATACCGAGGCTTCGAACTTTCGCCTTATCAACGACCTGGTAGCGATTTAGATCACTCCACGTTGGTATAGGTCTCGCGACATCAAACCTCGTCATACCGAGGTTTTGTATTTTCACCTTATCAACGACCTAGTAGCGATTTAGATCACTCCACGTTGGTATAGGTCTCGTGACATCGAGCCCGAAGCTGCTCTTTCAAACCTCGTCATACCGAGGCTTCATATTTTCGCCTTATCAACGACCTGGTAGCGATTTAGATCACTCCACGTTGGTATAGGTCTCGCTACATCGAACCCGAAGCTTGCCTTTCAAACCTCGTCATACCGAGGCTTCGTATTTTCGCCTTATCAACGACCTGGTAGCGATTTAGATCACTCCACGTTGGTATAGGTCTCGCGACATCGAGCCCGAAGCTTGCCTTTCAAACCTCGTCATACCGAGGCTTCGAACTTTCGCCTTATCAAACGACCTGGTAGCTATTTAGATCACTCCACGTTGGTATAGATCTCGCGACATCGAACCTGAGCTTGCCTTTCAAACGTCTTCATACCGAGGCTTCGTATGTTCGCCTTATTAACGACCTGGTAGCGATTTAGATCGCTCCACGTTGGTATAGGTCTCGCGACATCGAGCCCGAACTTCTCCCACGCATCGCCGGAACCCAAGCGTATATATATGTTATATATTTTAAGTTTAAGAAAGTTGATTTTAGCGACTGATTATTTCATAATTAAACATTATTTAATCGAACTTACAGTCATTAAGCAAAGACCAATATTGTAAATATTTACTTATTGATCAATGCTATTTTTCAACAAACATGACAAAGATAACAAATGGAACAATTTTAACCTGGTAATTGGTGACATGTTTCGGCTATTACCAATAGCCTCATCAGACCAGTTTGGTTAATTCTCTACATGGACTCGAATCCCTGACCGTTCATGCATTGCAATTGCATATTTTGCGACGGCCGCTCTAACACTTGAGCTACTGAGGGACTTGCCATGAGGTGTACAGAGTGCGTATACAGTAATCCCCGCTTATAAGCATTTCTGAAAATGATTGATTTTTGGTGCATATAAGCGTGAAATGCATTTAGAAAAACTCGTTTATATGCATGAAAAGTGCATATATAAAAATTCGGCTATATCTACCAAATATGCTTGCATAGAATCGTAGTTTCATTTAAGCTGTTACCTAAAGCCAACTAACTAGAACCCTACAAAAATATTTTTTAAGGCAAAAAGCTGTGAAAATAAACATTTGATATTTTATGAATATGTATTCCAGTAAAAAAATAAAAAGCAAATCAAAAAAATATATATATAGTACATATGTGTATACAGAGTACATATATATATTAAATTGCAAAATTATTCTTTCTTAAAAAACAAGTAATCTTGGATTGAATATGACTGCAGCCCTTAAAAATATGTTCTTCAATGTAATCAAGTTCGTCAATAAACTTATTTATTGGCAAAAGGAACTTTCGAAGAGTGTCTAATGAGGCCAAAGCTGCACTCAATGAAGGAATTGGATCTATTTAAGCTGCAATGTCTGTTTCTTCATCATCCGATTGCAAAATAGGGCAACAATTTCATTTTCATTTAACTCTTCCCAGCATGGCAAGCTACTGTCAAGCACATTTGACATTACAAAAGGAATGACACGATTGTTTGATATCAATAATTTTTTTACTTAAAAAAAAAACTAAAATTTTTTCCCTGTCGCGTGAATGGAGGAAAAAATTGGAGATTTTTGGGGCTTATATCCGTGAAATGCATATAAGAGTGTGCATATAAAGGAGAAAATTGTTAACAAATGAAATTGCACAAGTTTTGATGCATATAAGCGAGAAATGCTTATAAACGGCGTGCATATAAGCGGGGATTACTGTATTACATTTGTTATCTTTTGTCACTTTCTCGCTTGTTGCCATAGCCGTTAGACCTAAGGTCATGCTATGATTTATTTTTCGAAATTGTCGCGTTGCCAGCCACATATTTTTGAAATTCGGCGTGTTCTCCATATGGTTTAAGAAAGTTGATTTTAGCGACTGATTATTTTATAATTAAACATTATTTAATCGAACTTACAGTCATTAAGCAAAGACCAATATTGAACGGTCAGGGGTTCGAGTCCATGTACAGAATTAACCAAACGGTTCTGATGAGGCTATTGGAAATAGCCGAAACATGTCACCAATTACCAGGTTAAAATTGTCCCATTTGTTATCTTTTTCATGTTTGTTGAAAAATAGCATTGATCAATAAGTAAAAATTTACAATATTGGTCTTTGCTTAATGACTGTAAGTTCGATTAAATAATGTTTAATTTTAAGTTTATATATAAGTTATGGAAAGAATTATAATAGATTCATTTTAAAACTAATTCTCAATTGTGAGGACAAAATATTTCTCATCTCTAAATTTTGCCTCACATGAACTTTCCGCTAGGTACAGCCACTTCAAAACCACAACAATAGCCAAAATAACAGCAACATAACACGCCACCAAAAACTTCTAATAACAGCAATAACCCTACCAACAATAGTTAGTAAACAACAATAGTTCGAAAACAACAGCCTCAACCAGCATGATCATGCAAACAACATGTTCGACGGTTCGACCACAACACAAACCGGTTCTGTCATATGTTCAGCTATGCAGAACTTGTATATAGACATGTTGCAAGCAGAGCATGAGGAGAGTCGGTTGGTGACCAGCAAGGAGTCAACAAGTGAAAAAAATAACAAAAGTTAAAAAAGTGAATTGAAGTGCAAAGTGAACTATTGGAGCAAACGGAGAACAGCCTGGCAGGGAAGACAGCAGCGGAGCGTCTACGAAGCCAAACCTACAGCAAAAGGTTGGACCAGGAACCACCAGGAGTTGGGATACGGGTAAGTATACTGCTTATCAGGATCTGAGTTAGACTCCTAGTGCTCTTTCGAGGGTCTTGAAGCCTAATTCCGAGTTCGACGACTAGAACCACCAGGAGAGTTTTTGAAATATTGTTAATTGCATGTGTCACCCCTACAGCTTTAACTTTATGCCAAGGCTAGCCTGTGCCAATTCAGACTGGCCGGTCTAGGACTAGAACGAGCCTGTAAGTGCTGTACTTGCCTACAATCCGGATCCTTGGTGGGGAAAGGAAAATCCCTAGCCAAAGGTGCGGACAAGTAGAGGCCCCCACGAGAAACACCCGAAGGCGTAGATTTCAAAACGAAGTCATTCAGTACGCAGCGGTTAGAAAGATTTTAAGATAAACACCCGCAGGTTCCCGAGTACACCCGAAGACGTAGATTTCAAAACGAAGTTGTTCAGTGTCCAGTACGGAAATCCCTAGCCCAGCAGCGTGATTGGCAGCGTTATCCGAAGGTTCAGAGGAACACCCGAAGATTTCCGAGCACACTCGAAGGCTGCAACGGCGAAACGAAGTATTATAGAGTTCCTGAATCAAATAAATAATTTGTAAGGAGAGAACCTGAGAAATAAAAATTTTAATTCCACAGAAATCTAGTAGTTCTCAATATTACTAACGCCTGGACATCCGGCGAGTTTACATCGGCTAAAAAAGTTCCTTACACAATAAATAAACAACTTAAAAATCAAACTTAAATAAATTTTTTTGTAACGATCCTCAGTTAGACAAAACCCTGGACACCGCCTGACGTATACCCCGGATAAGTTCGTTACAGCGGTGCGTGCGATTTCTTGGATTTTATTGCTATAAGGATATTTTCCTTGTTCTTTGGAGTATCCCGGAGATAGTCACTCCATAAGTGCCTACTTATCGAGGCGGTTCACTCCGTTCAAAAACTTATCGCACTTTTTGGATTTTTACGGATTTGCTTATATTAAGTATGTCATCGCTCTCTGACGACAGGAAGCAGTGTAACGAAATCCATACAACTTTCTTAATTTTTATTTGGCTTTTCAACCCTTTTAAATACTCGTATACCCATTTATTCAACTTTTTTCAAAAAATTGCATATTTTTTCGATTTTTTCAACCTCAAAACGAAAAACCGAACAATAGTCGGTTTCCTGGTACTATATCCTTAAACAAGTGAATGTTTTGTGTAAATAAAGTTGAACATAAAACGGGTTCGTTTCCTCAATATACATATGTAGTTATGGTTGTTATGGAAAATTTTATTATACATATTAAAAGAAAAGTTCCTTTAATTAAAATCACATAGAGTTTGATTGATATTTCTGTTATAAAAGTTGGCATAAATTAAATTCACGGATTTTTTTATTGTTAGCTCTCTGCTCAAATTGGTTGATAAAGCTATTTGCCTTGGATTTAATTTGAACTTTAGGTTATCATGTTATGATCACATCAGTGATGGCGTTTTCGGTATATTTCATTTATTTATTATTCATTTCATTTATTATTATTATATCATTTTTACAAAATGCTTCAAGATAGTTTATCTTATAAAGTAAGCATAAATATATTAAGGAAAAAAAAAATTATACTATATATTCTTAATACAAATGTATAGACAAATTAAAAAATGTTTATTCAGTAATCTAATGTTAAGTATCCTAATGTAAAACTGTTCATGTACTTGTATTTTTTAGGTAATCAAAAAGTTTTTTCCGAAATTGTGTTGACGATCCTATAACTTGCAGTTCGTGTGCAGTTTGATTATATTCCTATAAGCATAGTATTGATCAAGATCTAAGCCCACTACCGAGCTCTTAAGATGAGTGACACTAACAAACCGTGGTATACCATATATAAATCGTTAATGCTACATTCATTTTACGCTTGCAAACTGAATCCATACATGGATAAACTGAGCAGTTAAAAATAAAACAAGGCAGTAATAAACTTTTAACGAGGTGCATTTTCATACTACAGGGCAATGAATAAGCTGATATCCTGAGACTTCTTAGCCCATAGTATATTCGCCTAATACTTTCAGTAGTAGCATCACAGCAATTTAAAGAGCAATTAATTTTATACCCTAAGTACTTGATGCAATCAACATATTGAAGCACATTACCATCAAGAAAGAGTTTTTGGTAAATCATTTGAGACCACTGCTTGTTTAGAGCAAACGATACTTGAACATTTTGATGGATTAAGCTTAAGTTTATTATTAACTGACCACTCATGAATACTATTTAAATCTTCATTAATTCTTGCAACACAGTCCTCAATTAGTCCTATAGGTCGAGAGAAATAAATTAGCACATCATCAGCATACATATGTGTGCTACAATTTGTTACTATACTTGGCAGATCATCAATAAAAATCGAAAATAAAAGGGGCCCAAGAACAGAGCCCTGTGGTACACCGCAATTAGCTATTAAAGGATTAAAAGAACCTTGAAGTGTTACTATGGTGAGCATCCTGTCACGTAAATAATTATAAATTAGTCGTATCGATGATCTGGAAAAGCTAAAACTATTTTGAAGTTTTTCCAAGAGAATTGCATGATCAACGCAATCAAATGCTTTGGAAAAGTCAAGCATAATCAAAATACAGAGATTTTCATTATGTAAAGCCAATCTCACATCTGAAGTCACTTTAATGACAGACGATTCACAGCTGTATTTTTCACGAAAACCAGACTGCCATTTACAAAGCAAATTATTACGTGTTAGATAATGTTGCATTTGATTAAACAAAATTTTTTCAAGAATTTTTGACATAAATGGCAGAATACTTATAGGCCTATAGTCGGACGGACAAGTTGGATTCGATTTTTTGGGCAAGGGCACAATCCGAGCTGATTTCCAAATAATGGGGAACTGACTTTGAGTTATACAAAAGTTGATGATGATATGTAACACATATGGAAGTATAACTGGAAGGATCAGCTTTAAGAATCTTGGACAAATATTGTCGGAACCTATAGCCATTGATTTAATAGCTTTAATAGAATCCACTAAATCACGCAGACTAGCTCAACTAAACGCATAGCCATTATTATCATCTACATCATTTAATATATTAATGGGTAATAGGTTATTGGAATCAGGAGGTATAATGTATTGCGCAATTTCTTCTGGTTTAAATGAACAGCCAAGGTCAGACTTGCTTTTAGTAATGCCCATTTCTTTGAGATTATTCCAAAGCCTTTTGGAATCTAAGTTTGGGCTCAGTTTATCACACAAAAAATTACGCTTTGCTTTACGAATTAGAGCAATCACCCTATTTCTAGATGTAAGATACTGTTTCCTATTGCATTCGGATGGATTTCTTTTAAATCGTCTGAAAAAGCATTCTCTTTCACATATATGGACTCTTATTGTATTGGTAAACCAAGGACACGTTTTTGCCTTAACACGCTTCGTCACGGATGGAACATATTGATCATATAATTGCTTGACAAAGTAATTTAGGAAAAACACTTTTTCATCAACTTCTACTAGGTTATAAATTGTAGACCAGCCTATATCAGAGCAAGCATTATAGAGCTCTTGGTAGTGAATATACCGAAAAGATCTAAAAGTGACAGTTCTGTCGACTTTAGTAATAACAGGTAAAGCGCAAAAAATAAAGTCATATGAAAAATCTGATGTGGGTGTAATTTGATCAAAACAGAGAACTTGCTTATTTGCACTTATTAGAAACATATCTATTAGCGATGGGTTAGCATTCGATTGAAAACAAGTTGGCATTATAGAATTCACTATTGCTAGACAGTTTTTATTGCAAAAATAATTGAACAATTTGTACTTTTTTTGGTACATTTGCGTCCTGAAAAATCGTTGTCAGTATATTCGACAAGTTTTCAGTACATTACGTACATTCGGGGCATTTTCAGTACATTCGCCAAATTTTTAGCACATTTTCAGTACAATTTCGGTACATTTGGACAATTTATAATATTTAACTTTTTTTTTTGTTTTTTAGTAAATGAAAATAACCGCAATGAGTAGATTTTGTAATTAATTTAATGTGAAATATATCTAATTTTGCTAGGGTTTTTGAGATGGTAAAAGGGGGGACATTTTTTTTTTTTATAGTAAATTTTAAAACAATTTCGTGCATTTTAGGAAAATTGGTTGTTCAAGACAAAAAAATACATTCGGGCTCTAAAAAGCACATTTGAAGTCTCGACTCAGTACATTTTCACAAAACCCAAATGCCATCACTGGATCGCATCAACCATGTGGTTAGTAAAATTGACTTTACACTGCGTAGTTTACGTTTGTCTGCTGAGTCTACACCTATTGAGACAAAACGAAGGATACTACTTCCATTTTTTATACCTCAGCAGCTTTAAATCCATCTGCGTCAAATAGTTGCTGAGATAAAATTTTTTTTATTTTTTTCATATTGAAATTGATTTAATTGAATATTACTTTTGCATCTCTTTTGTACATACGTACCAAGTTTTATATATGTACTAGTTGTCCCGGCAGACGTTGTCCTGCCCTTTCCGGTAGTTGTTCCGGATGTTTATGAACTCATGCGATGGAATGTAAGTATAGGCGAAAAAGCACATTTTTCCAGTGAAACTTATTTTGCCAGGACTTTTTATATCAGTCCCATTCATCTACGTCCAGTACTTGACCCATTTTTCTAAGCCAAACTTTGCAAAAACCTTCCGTAGACCATTACAAACATTTAAGATATAATTATGAAATCTTGAAAATTCTATTTAAAAAATAGTTTTGTATGTGGGCCACCCTAAGTATGTGCCTCTAAATATAACAGCCACGTGGTGTAAATTCCATGAGAATCGATTAAGAGGTTTTCGAGAAAATAATATTTTAAAAATATGTTTGTATAAGGGCCACCCTAAATAAAAGTTTTATTGCCTAAGCTATTATTCTTAATATAGAAGCCACGTGGTGTAAGTTACATGTAAATCGAGTCAGTGGTCTTTGTGAAAAGGCTATTTTAAAAATATGTTTGTATGAGGGCCACCCCAAATAAAATTTTGTAGCCTTAGCTTTGCATTTTAATATAAAATAGCTACATAGTGTGAATTCATTGTGAATCGATTTGCCGTTCTTCGTTTAAATTATATTTTAACAATATTTTTGTATGAGGGCCACCCTAAATATGCACCCTAATCAAAAGTTTTGTAGCCTTAGCTTTGACTCTTAATATAAAAGACACTCGGTGTCAATTCCAAATAAATGGATTATATGGTCTCTGTGATAATGCTATTTTAATAATATGTTTGTATGAGGCCCACCCTAAATATGCATCTTAAATAAAAGTGTTATAGCCTTAGCTATTTCAATTAATATAGAAGACACGTGGTGTGAATTCCATGTGAATCGATTTAGTGGTCTTTGTGAAAATGCTATTTTAAAAATATATTTGTATAAGGGCCATCCTAAATAAAAGTCTTATAACTTAAGACATGCCTCTTAATATAAAAGATACGTGGTGTACATTCGATGTGAATCGATTGACCGGTCTTTGTGAAAATGCTATTTTAAAAATATCTTTGTATGAGGGCCACCCTAAATATCCACCCTAAGCAAAAGTTTTTTAACTTAAGTTATGCTTCATACCATAAAAGCCACCTGGTGTGAATTTCATCTGAAACAATTAATTGGCCTTTGTGAAAATGCTGTTTTTAAAATATTTTTGTATGAGGGCCACCCTAAATTGCCCTTAAAGGAGTATGAAAAATAGTTTACTTTCTATTCTCAGACCTACTGAATATACACACAAAATTTCATAAGAATAGGTCAAGCCGTTTCGGAGGAGTTTGGAGTCTAACACTGTGACACGAGAATTTTATATATTAGATATGCGTCAGATAGTTTATGAGATATAATGAATTTAATTCTTCTCTTATATGGGAGGGAGTGGCATTGCCCACTTTTTCCAAACCTAACTAAGATAAGAACTTTACACAAACTATAAGTAACATATGTACCAAATCTTATCCAACTGCGTCAACCAGTTGCTGAAGTATAAAATATTTAATTTTTTCTCATATTGTAGGCGGGGCACCGCCCATTTTTTCATTGAAACTTACCTTTGACTCTACCTTATATATATAAAGTTTTGTTTATTTGCTTAAATAGTTGATAAGATAAGATGAATTTTAATTTTCTTTCACATAGTGGGGGTGTGGCATCGAGTAAAAAAAAAAAATCTGACGTGCTGGAGAAAAACCACGAGACACATATACTTTTTTTTAGTGTCTATTTTCTGAGTATATTAAAATTTGTCATGTGTACAAACCTTTGTCGAACCGTGTTATCGAAGTGAAGAATAATAGATAACAACAGGTGCTGACGTGCTAAACATAAAATTATTGCTGTGCAAACAAAAAAACATGTTTTCGAAAAAAAGTTTCGCGGACGTTGTGTGTTGCAGGCAGGTTCCTCCTCAGGACCAGAATTTCTTTTTATGGAGTTTTTTTTTTTTTGTTTTTATATAATTTTTATTAAATTATAGTTAATTTTTATTTTTGTTTATTTTTTGTCAAACGACCGGCACTTTGTTATGACAGCTAATGTTCATTTGCGAGGGTAGAAGCGATGTCAAAATTTGTTGTTCTTCTAATATCAGAATTTGTGAATGAGCTAAAGCCAATCGAAAATTTTGACATTTCGGGTTTTACATGATTCAGCTATTAGGTATGATTTGAAAGCTTGCGTTGACCATGTTTTTTTTGAGAAAATACGATTTCGGCCATCATTGTTTTGAGAATGGTATAATCCAGGGGTCGGCAAAGCATCAATACTTTCTCTTTCTCTCTTGTTGTATGCGTAGACAAGAAAATTAGCTCTGCTACTCATGAGTAGCAGCGCGCCGATACCTGGTATAATCATATAAGGTAAAAGCAAATTGTCAAAATTGGAAATTGCAACACTGAGAGAGCGGTGCTGGAAAAGTCAAAATCATATAAAAATAAAAGAATTTTGTTGTTGACAAAATTATTACGTGTTGTTTGACACTTGCAGCACTCCAAAAAGAGGCAACATTTTTCAGTGCAGTAACCATGTTAGATAAATCATGGTTTTGAGTCGAAGCAATGAGAGTAGAAAGAGCGAGAGTGTGTCAGATGACGTTGCCATACCAAGGTTTTCATAGTATCGTACTTGTGGAGGTTTGAGTACGTGAAAATGCAATCGGTGTTACCAATTTTCGTATGCGACTAAATAATGTTGCTGCAACATTATACACAAATGGGTGGTTGTGTCAGAGCAAAGGTTATTGTCTTCTAGGTGCATGTGTATTGGATAAGTACTATAGGTGTTGGTTAGGATTAGTTTTGTTGCATACTATTTACTAAGTTTAGGGTACATGTTAGTAAGTATAATTAATGTATAAAGATATGTAATAGGAAAAACGGCTTCTATTTATGCTGCTGACCTGACCTGCTGAAAGATTTTCGCTTAACGACAAATTGTTTCCGCGCAAAAATTTTATAACTAAAACCACCGCCTTAACAGCAAGTCGCGCTTTCTCGGCATCAAACTGATGCCAGTTAAATTTAAAGTGATATAAAGTATAGTTTTGCTCTGCATCAAAGTGATGCTAATTAATCAAGATTAGAATAAATATTTTTAAATTTCGATAAAGTGAAGTGAAAGTGTCCAAAACTAGATTGGTTGAAACCTATGCCTAATTTAAAGGCTCAATAAAAAGAAAGGTTTGAAGATTTTTTGTCGTTTTTGGTGGGCAGGAAAACCTAATTTGTTCCTTTGTGCAGGAAGGCGCGAAAGGTCTGGAAAAGGACGTCAGTGCAGCAGCATAAAACATAGGTCATAGGGGTGAAAATTGGATGTGAGTATAGTTATAAAATTTGTGATTAATAGTAGAAACTCATAGGGTTTACATCTTTTTAATATATGTACCAGTATGGCTGAAGAAAAAGAGACGAGACATCAGCGTTATAGAAGGTGGTCAGGGTGCTGCAACAATAAATGTCCGTAAACCATAATCCATTTTCACTATTTATTTATTTTTTTAAATTCATACACCTACGTGATCCTGCTTTATTTTTTAAAATTCATACACCTACGTGATCCTGCTTTATTTTGATTAAATTCATACACCTACGTGATCCTGCTTTATTTTGATCAAATTCATACACCTTCGTGATCCTGCTTTATTTTGATCAAATTCATACACCTACGTGATTCTGTGTTATTTTATCAAATTCATACACCTACGTGATTTTGTGCGTGCATTAATTTAAATCGAAACGTGATTACGAAATTCGAAATAAATCACGTAAATTATAATTTGAAAAGTGATGAACCTGGCTATTGGTTCGGGTCCAAGTAATAAACCCCGAAAACGTGAAGTCCCAAGTTCGGGATTAAACCAAGTAAAGATACAGGGCGAAACAATTACAGCAGCGGTTATAAAAATCAGCTTAATTTTATAAATTTTAGTTCTAATTATTTTTGTAGTGATATTTGTGCATCAGTTATACATATATTTTTACATTTTTCGTGGTAAATCGTTATAAGGGAAAACGACCGTGATTCGGATAATTTGAAATACTTCGCATTTCGGACCATTCGCGAGAGCTCTGTCGGGTGGTAGAAATAAAAGGAGAATTTGAACTCGCGTTTCGTTATTCGGCTATTTAATCCGAAGCTATGAATTTCCCTTAATGGCGTCTAATTTTTATATATATATATAATCTTTCTATAAATAATTTTATACACATTTATTATATTTAACATATTTTTCTATATATGTATATATTTTATATTTTTTTTTTCTTTTGCATAATTTTTTTTACATTTTTATAAATGTTTTTAGTAAGACAAACTTTGTGTTGCTAAATTAAATTTGAATCTTAATCTTAATCAATACATAGTGTTGAAATTTTAGGTTTTATACCACAATCTATATTTTGATAAAATTAGAAAGTAACGTATCGAATATTTTTGTTGTCGCAGGCTATAGTCCAGTCGAGCCAAATACCGTGTTGATTCGCCTCTAAGACTGTACCTGTAAAATAACAATTTGAATCAATAAACATGTTGTAAATAGATTTTACTATGAGTAATTGGTAAAAGTCTTTATAAAGGGGGGGTGACAAACCTGACCGATGCCGGTGTAGTGGGTGAATCTCCAGCGATGATTCAATAGTGGGTGATGCACCAAAATGGATCGTGCATCACAGGATGGGCGGGTGCATGGAGAGTAACATCTCGCTCCCATCTTTGATGTGGATAGGCCTGTGGAGGAGAGATTTTTTTTATAATTTTTGAGATTTGGATTTTTCTCAGAATTTTTTCTTGTTTTGATTTTTGAGTTTTTTTCATGATTTTGAAAATTTAATTTCCGTTGGAAATGAAACTTTATTGTTGCATCCTCGACCCAACGCGGCGGGTTAAAGACCTCCCTGAAACCGCAAGCTAGCCGGTGCGGACCGCGTTGGGTACGCTGACTTAGGGTTCTACAACAATATGGCGCCCAATGGTAATTAGTACCCAGGGGTTTAAACAGCTATAACCTCTATGTAAAGTCGAAAGGAATTTACTCAGATTGCACCTTGTCGGGACTCCTATCACTGCGGTGGCTTTGTCTGGCACAGCCAATCGACGTAATTGCATCGGGTGATGGAAGGGCCGACAACGTTGCTATCGAATTTAATATTTTAAAATTTTAGAATTCAGGAAATGTTGTTTTCGGTTTCGTACACTCAGTAATGGTGGCTCATGCTGTCGTTATAGGATAGGCAACGATCTGCACCATGGGAGCGACGAGGCTGGAAAGGGCAATTCTATAGTAAAGTTAGGGCAGTTAGAGTTTCTTCAGGTATCTCTGGATTCAGGTGGCTTGGCTTTTGCTAGCATGTGCGGGAGTCAATTGCATCTGACCTGAGATTGTCTGGAGACAATCAAGTTTTACATTTTTTTTGTTCTACAGGATTAGGAGAGGTGCAGCCGATGACTTAGGTGATTTTTTTTTCTATCAAACTAATTGCATCGGATGCGCGAGGATTTATGAGTCATGGAGCGTCGGGTTAATTCAATTTTTTTTTATTGTTTGAATAAAATTTAATATTTGTAGCCATGAAAATCGAAATAGTTTTCAAGTTGTACAAATTAATGTGACACTGCTTGCTTGTTCTAAGAAGAAAATGGTTAGTTGCACTGGCGCATATCAAATGAAAACAATGCGGTAGCAAACGATGCGTTTGCATAAAACAATGCAATGAATCCGAGGTTTCATGGAATCATGAGCGGGTAGTAGGAGGCTATCCACATTAAAGGTTTCGATAGGAACACGCAGAATAGTTGATCATCGCTGGAAGATGTTCAAGAAGGTTTTCACCATAAATCGGAGTTATAAGGTCAGGAAAAAACCCCCCCATTACCAAAAAAATAAAGTAAAGTTTGAAATTTAAATTTTGCGCGAAAATTTATCGAATTTCACGCGAAAAGTTATCGAATATTTAGTAGATGAATAGCGCAGAAAAACTGCGAGAAAAACGGGTTTCGAAACGATTTTATCAGCACGATTTTAATAGAACGTTAAGCACAGCTAGTCCATTAACCAAAATGCCTAATATAGATAAGGAGGGAGCGGCCTCAGGCCAAGATAACCAATTTTACCGAGACATGTCAAAAACGATTAGAACTGATACAGGCGAAAATATACCTGGTGCAGATGTCGCTAAAGGCGCGGTTGCGAAAAACTCTCAAGATAAACAAGCGGTTCTTCCAGATTTTAATTTTCCTCCCCCGGAAAAGCCCATAGATGGGACGAATGCGGCTATAATAAGCGAAATGGTGGCCAAGTACACTGAAGGGTATAAGGCGTCCCTAGAAAAGGGGTCAGGGGTCGAATTTACTATATTCTTCAGGGCAGACTGTAAATAGAGAGAATACATATGATAATGGTCATAGTAAAAAAATAATTGAATATACCGAACAGCAACAGCATAGCAGGCAAAGCAATAGGTCCACTCGACAGCAACCTCAGCCGCCACAGCAGCCGCAACAACAATTTTGGCAACCACAGCAACCAGTTATTTCACAGCAACAGCAATTTCCTCCGCAGCAGCAACAGCAACAACAATTTGCACCACAACAACAATTTATTCCACAGCTACAACCATTTTCGCAACAACAGCAACCAAGTATTCCACAGCAACAGCAATTTCCTCTGCAACAGCAACAGCAACATCAATTTATAAACGCAGGCCGTTCTCATCAGTCGAATGCTATCCATGTCGACAAATGGGGCTTATCGTTTCGTTGAAGATTTTATTTTTCGAGTTCAGCATCTGCAGAGACACTATGATTGTCCCTGGTCGCAGGTTCTACGAGATTTTCATCTTCTGCTTAGGGACGTTGCGCGCGAATGGTACTGGCTTTACCTCAAGCGGAATGATGCGCCCGACTGGCCAACTTTGAGTGACGCTTTATTACGTCAATATCAAAGCAGTAAATCAGACTTCGAGATCATGAGGGATCTGGTTGAGCGCAAGCAGAGACCGGGAGAGTCCATAGAAACATTTTTCCATGATTTGTCCAAAATACGCGCTAGGCTACGAAATTCTGTAACGGATCATGATATGGTAAAAATTATTAAAATAAATCTTAAGGATAGTTTAGCCCGTGTAGTATACTCGATGACAATTAACTCTGTTGATCACCTGCGTAATGAATGTCGCCAGGTGGAAATGTGCTTCTCACGCCGAGATGGGCAACGCAACTTTCAACCGCCACAACGGTTCAATCAACAGCGTAGAGGTCATGACGTCAGCGAAATAGGAGCGGGTGATGAAGGCGGTGATCAGTGGGACGAGGATGGTTTCATCAACGTCGAAGAAATACAAAAAAGTCGTCTATATAGTCAACAGCCACAACGAAATTCGAATCTGCAATCACAAGAAAAACGAGTGCTTATATGCTGAAATTGCCGCCAGCAAGGCCATGTCTACATGGAGTGCACATCATTGCAGCGTAGCATATTTTGCTATAAGTGTGGTAAACCCGAAACGATTACACCGAAGTGTCCAAATTGTGCAACGGGATACTTGAGCAGGAACGCGACGGAAGCGGGAGCGTCCCGGTCCAATCAGGCTCCCGTGGAAAAGTAATTGGTGAAGAAAATGGCAGCGAAGTAGAAGTGGTAGATGGTAGCAGCGGTGGAGACAAAAATAACAAAATAAATATATTAAAAAGAACCATTGATTTCAACCACAATTATAAAAGAAATCCGGAAATTAAGTCGTACGAGGAACGAATGAAAAATTATTATGAAGCTCGCGAGAAGATATTTAGAGATGGTCCACTTTTGGGTATGCGACAAGTCTCAAAAAGGTCAAAAAGGCCAGATAAAATTTTATTAAAAGAAAGCAGGTGCGTAGGCAGATCGTAGAAGCAGTGCATGGAATACATAAAAATGATCCAAGGGCGTACGCTGATATTGAGATAGGCGAAAAAAAAATTAAAGGATTATTGGATACTGGCGCTTCAGTCAGTTTACTTGGAAAAGGCTGCAGAGAGCTTACTGAAGAGCTTGGGATCAAAATTTCACGCATTACTCAACGGTGAAAACAGCAAGTGGTCGACGGCACACTATTATAGGTAAGGTTAACCTGGCCGTAAAATATAAAACCGATAAACAATCAGTGAATTCGTAATGAGAAGGTAGTGTCGCGAATTTGCTCCGCAATAAAAATTAATTTTCCAATCAAAAGTGTCTTGTAAAGTAAAATTTTTTGGCTGAAAGTCGAGTTAAACATTCATTCCATAAATCTCTGGTGTTTTCGTTACGGATATTGAACTTTTTCTAATAAAAAGAATAAATTTAAATAAATTCAATAGGCAATAAAACATAACATTTATATATAAAATTGCCTCTCATCTAACAATATTTTAATATGTTGAACTCAAACGAGGAACATGCTCGAAAGTTACGCTCAGCTGGCCCTTCTACCTCATCACAGTCAATGACTTTGGCTAACCTTTGGGAAAAATTCGATGCTAGAATAAGTGCACTTGAAAAAAAGATTGCTGACTCGGTAGCATCGCAAATTTCCAACGATTTGAAAGCTGTGCAAGAAAGTTTCTCTAAGCGCATTGCTGAGCTAGAGATTGATTTTGATAATAAAATCAAGGCAATGGAAAATAAAGTGAATTTGAACCAACAAAATCTATACTCTGCCAAACATGATGAACAAATTAATCTCCTTGCGCGGAAAAATATTGATAGTGACATTGTAATATATTCAAGATATCTTTAATCGGTTTTGTTCAACGTTAAACTTCAGTCCCACTAAGCCTTTACATATTTTCCGCGTTAAACCAAAAGACAAAAAATTCCTCAGTGTAGTCATTGTAAAACTTCCGCACTCTTCTTGCAAAAATGATCTGCTGAGAGCGGTTGCTACCTACTTTAAAATCAATCGTAAATA
This sequence comes from Meiosimyza platycephala, assembly GCA_963662105.1. Classification (NCBI taxonomy): domain Eukaryota; kingdom Metazoa; phylum Arthropoda; class Insecta; order Diptera; family Lauxaniidae; genus Meiosimyza; species Meiosimyza platycephala. The sequence goes on from OY759208.1 coordinate 62,849,050, forward strand.
TGTAACACTTAGTGACATTGGTTTCGACAGCAGCAGATTTGTTCGAGTGTATGAAAGCTTAACCAAACATGATCATGCAATATTTAAAACTGCAAACATGTTGCGACGCAACAAGCAAGTGCATTCGGTGTTTACAAGATATGGAAAAGTGTTTGTTAGACTTTCGTCTTCAACTGAACCAACTTATGTGGATAGCATGGCCTCTGTCGACAGACTATGCTCTACTTCGTTTGTTATTGCTGAGAATATTGCGGTCGCTGCAAATGATGCTGGAGTTGATATGTAGTTAGACTATGCTAATTTACAAGAAAAAAAATATTTTATTTTGTTTACCTTTTTATTTTTATTGCGTCGCTCTAACTTTTTGATAAAATGATGAATTATTTTGCAAAACTTTATTTTGATTTTATATTTAGTTTATTTTATTTAGTATATTTTATAATTTTTCTTAAAAATCAACGTTTCTCTGAAATTGTGTCGGTACCTCTGCATTCTTGTATTTTCAAAAATGAATGCAAGCCCTGACACTGTAAGATGCGTGCTTAACATTCTGTGTCGTTTTTTTAAAGGTTTTAAAGTTTGCCATTTGAATGCTTATAGTGTAAAAGCGAAATATACGCTTTTGTATCAGATGTTCAGTGCGAATGAAGTTGATGCTATAATGGTATCTGAATCATGGTTGAATGGCAAAATTTTATCTCAACTAGTGAATATCCCTGGTTACAAGCTATTTAGGAATGATCGCGTTGGTAGAATAGGGGGTGGAGTTTGCGTTTTTGTGAATAAATTTATTAAAACCAAAGGAATTTGTACTTCGAAAGAGCCAAATTTGGAATTTATAGGTGTTGAAATTAGCCTTAATGATACTAAGTGCCTTCTGATTGTTGCTTACTGTTCTCCTAATAAATTTCGTGATGAAAATATAGTCGAATTCGAAGAAACATTAATGTTGCTAAATACAAAATATGACACAATCCTCATTGGAGGTGATTTTAATGTAAACATTCTTAACAATAATAATTCATCTAATCTGTTCAAATATCTATGTAATAAAACTTGTTTTTCAATAGTTAACACTTTAATGCCGACTTGTTTTCAGTCCCAAACTAACCCTTCATTGATAGATGTTTTTCTTCTTAGTTCCAGTAATCAGTTGTCGAATTTTGAGCAAATTACTTCCACCTCGGACTTCACTCATGACTTTTTATTTTGTTCAATCCCTCTGGTTTGTAATTATGACAAAACTTTTACTTTTAGGTCTTTCCGCAATATTTGTTATCCTAGCCTTTACCAAAGTTGTGCTTGCTTGAACTGGGATGAAATTTATTTTACACGAGATATTGATCATAAAGTATTTTTATTTAACAGCTTTATTTGTGAATTGTATAATACATTTGTTCCGATTTTAACGAAACATTTACAACCTAAGCAATGTCCATGGTTCACTAATACAATAAAAACTCAAATATGCGAAAGGGAACGCTTTTTCAAACGATTCAAAAGATATCCTTCGAATTATAATAAAATCCAATATACTGCATCCAGGAATAAAGTTAATTCTTTAATTCGAGCAGCAAAAACAAACTACGTTTGGAACAAATTAAATACTGGCTTATACTCAAAGCAGCTGTGGAAAAACATTAAAGAATTAGGTATTGCAAGAAGCAAATCTAGTACTGGATGTGCCTTCAGTCCTGATGAAATGCGTGCAAGTATTGTGCCTATCAATATACAGCAAACTATGCCTGAAACCATTTCTTTCGAACCTGAGTGTGACGGTTGCTTCTCGTTTGCGTGCGTAAATTTTTCTGAGGTCCTTGTGGCTATTGAATCAGTTAAGTCTGATGCTTTAGGTACAGATGAAATCTGCCCTAAGTTTTTAAAGCTCATACTTCCTCTCATTGTGCCTTATATAACCCATATTTTTAATGCATGTATACTTAGTAGCCAATTTGTTGTTATATGGAAATCAGCAAGAGTTATACCCATACCAAAAAATACCACTCCGACTAGTCCGTCAGATTTTAGACCAATCAGTATTCTCCCTTTTTTGTCCAAAGTCCTCGAAAAACTTCTAGCGAATCAAATTCAAAATTTTATTATAGCGAACAAAATGCTAAGTAAATGGTAGTCTGGTTTTCGTCAGAAGCATAGCTGTGAGTCAACCGTAATCAAGGTAACCTCAGATGCACGTTTAGCTTTGGACAGTGACAATATTTCCATAATGGTCATGTTGGACTTCTCAAAAGCATTTGACTGCGTCGATCATGCAAGCCTTTTAAGGAAGCTCAAACATAAATTCAAATTTTCCTCTACGTCATTGAAGCTGATACGTAGCTACTTATGTGATAGGATACTTACCATCGTCACTGACCAAGGTTTGTCTAGTCCAGTTTTAACTAATTGCGGTGTGCCGCAGGGGTCGATGCTAGGCCCTATGTTATTTTCACTTTTTATTAATGATCTGCCCGAGGCTGTAGTAAATTGTCACACTCATCTTTATGCTGACGATGTGCTTATATATTTATCCATGCCCATAGGTATTTTGGAAGACTGTGTTGCCAGATTAAACGAAGACTTATATAACATCCAAATATGGTCAATCTGCAACAAACTTAAGCTCAACCCTTCTAAGTGTGTAGGTATGATTTGTTCTAAGTATAAGTTATCTGAAGAGGATTTTCCTCCTCTTGTTTGAAATGACATATCTATTCCGTACAAAAATAATTTAAAATACCTTGGATATACCATTAATCCGTCGTTAAGTTGCTGTGACGCTACTACGGCAACTATTAAACATATATATGCAGGCCTTAGAAGCCTTAGAACTTCAGCTTGGTCCTTGCATAGTTATATGAAAATGCATCTAGTAAAAAGTTTATTAGTGCCATATTTTACTTTTAATTGCTCGGTTTACCCATGCGCTGATTTTGCTTGCAAACGTAAATTAAATGTGGCCTTCAATGATAGTATTAGATTTATTTTTGGTATACCTAGGTATAATAGTGTATCCCATCTCAAAAAAACTGTTCTAGGCTTAGACCTTGAGCAATATTATAGATTTCGGAATATGGTTACATTGCACAACATTATTCATAATAATTGCCCTGAATACCTTTTTGAAATGGTTCGATTTGCACAGTCGCGAAGAGGTTCAAAATTAATTCTGCCACGGTACAGAAGTTTAGTTATGGAGCGCTCTTTCTTTGTCAATGCAATTCGACAGTGGAACGACCTTCCACATGAATTGCAAACAATTAGGTCACCGCCACAATTTCGTAAAAAACTATTTGAATTTTTAAGTTAACTTCTTTTTTTTTTTTTTTTTTCTCAATATTTTTGATTTAAGCTTATTTACTTTTGATTTAAATTTTTCCTACTTAGCTTTTTCAATTCATATTTCACTGTATGTATTTATTTTTTTATAGTTAAAGTCTCTTAATGCTAATTATAAGATACATCATCTTGTAGCATATTGTTAAAATCTATATAATAAATTAAATGAATGAATGAAATGAAATGATATAAAAACCATCAACTTTTATCTGTGTCCGGGATCGATGTTAGGGATCGATTTTTGGCGTAATTTTGAGCTGGCCCCAGAAGTAATAGGTGTAGCTGAACTGGACTTGAAAAAAATAAAAGATCATTTTGTAAACGAGGAAAATGAAAGTGTCGAAGAACAGGAGCAGCACGATTTGTCAGAGGAACAACAACGGCGTTTAAAAGAAGTTGTGAAACAGTTTCGTAGCTACGAAGAACACGGCCTAGGCAGAACCGATTTGAAAGCGCTACTCCGGTAAAAGACCGTCATTGTCCGATGTCACCTGCGGTACAGGATTTGGTTTATGCCGAGGTAGACAAAATGCTCGAGCTCGGAATAATAGAGGAAAGCGAGAGTCCATGGAGCAATAGGGTCACTTTAGTCAGAAAGCTGGAAAAAATAGGTTCTACCTAGATGCACGAAAGCTGAATGAGCGGACCATAAAGGACGCATATCCGTTACAAAACATTGAGGGAATTTTAAGTCGCATTGATTACACATACTTCATAAGCAGTGCAGACTTAAAATTCGCCTTTTGGCAGATTGAGCTGGAGCACAACAGCAAAGCATATACAGCGTCTACTGTACCCGGGAGACCGCTGTATCAATTTGCGGTAATGCCCTTTGGGCTTTGTAATGCTGCACAGCGCCTATGCCGACTAATGGACCGAGTTATACCGCAGCGCCTTAAGTCGCACGTTTTTACGTATCTGGACGGCTTGCTGATAATCGCTCCTGACTTCGACACACATCTGCAAGTACTCAAAGAAGTTGCTGAGTGCTTACGAAAAGTAAATTTGACCATTGGTCTACATAAATCAAAATTTTGCTTCAAACAATTGAGGTATTTGGGATTCCTGGTTGGAGGCGGTATACTAAAAACGGATCCAGAAAAGGTATCGGCCATCCAGCGAATTCCCATTCCAAAGACGGTTAGAGAGGTTCGCAGCTTTTTGGGTACTGCAGGCTGGTACCGGCGTTTTATCAAAAACTTCGCGTCGTTATCCGCTGCGCTCAGCGACACGCTTAAAAAAACCACTAAGTTCTGCATGACTCCTGAAGCAGTACAGGCTTTTAATAGTTTGAAGAATGCATTAACCACAGCTCCAGTTCTAAAGCACCCAGATTTCGGAAAAAGATTTTTTGTGCAATGCGACGCATCGGACATCGGCATAGGGGCAGTATTGTTCCAAAGAGATGAGAAAGATAACGAAAACCCGATTGCGTATTTTTCGCTGAAACTCAACAGTTGTCAACGTAACTATAGTGTTACGGAAAAGGAATGCTTGGCAGCTGTTTTGGCAGTAAAAAGGTTTAGACCGTATGTTGAAATGATGCCATTTACTGTGATTACCGATCACGCAAGTCTAAAATGGCTTATGTCATTAAAAAACTTAAGCGGCAGACTTGCGCGGTGGTCTCTACAGCTGCAAGCATTCGATTTCCAAAGTGAGCATCGGAAGGGTTCGGAAAATGTAGTCGCCGATACCTTGTCGCGTTCCGTCGACGAGCTGGCAGCAGAAGCAGAAAGTTGGATCGATTTCGAAACGACTGAGTTCGAGTCATCGGAATATTTAGACTTGGGCAAAACGATCAGCGAAAATCAAAATAAGTTGCCGGATTTACGCATAGAGGTCAACCTCAGATTCAAAAAAATGAAATTCGAGCGAAATGATTCGGAAATGGAGGAATGCAAATGGCAGTTATGGGTACCTGTAGCCTTAACATCTACACTTATTTCAAAAGCTCATGAGCCTGAAATTGCAGCACACGGTGGGGTAGCCAAGACCTTAAACAGATTGCGGCAGTTTTATTACTGGCCGAATATGGTAATACAGGTACGAAATGTCATAAATAATTGCGAAATATGCAAGGAAACAAAGTCAGCGAATAAAGATCTGAAACCAGAAATAGGCCAAGAAGTCATCACGGAAAGACCTTTCCAGAAAATATATATAGACTTCCTAGGAAAATATCCAAGGTCTAAGGGTGGAAATTCCTATATCTTTATCGTTGTTGACCATTTCTCAAAATTCGTATTTTTGAAGGCGCTGCGCGAGGCCACAACTAAGAACATAATGCAGTTTCTAATAACAGAAAATTTCCACAAATTCGGAGTACTGGAAATCATCCACTCGGATAACGGGAAACAATTTGTGGCAAAAGATTTTATACAAATGATAGAAGCATACAAGATTACGCACATCAAGACAGCATACGATGCGCCCCAGTCGAACGCAGCTGAACGTGTTAATCAATCGGTGCTGAATGCTATGAGGGCCTACTTAAAAGACGACCATCGTGACTGGGACATGTACCTGTCTGAAATCGAATGCGCACTCAGGAGCTCAGTGCATGTGGCGACTGGTGTTACTCCATTTTTGGCACTGTTCGGACAGGAGATGTTCACTAGTGGAACTGATTACAAGCTGGCCAGAAAACTTAGCTCATTAGGAGAGCATGATTTCAAAGTTTTAAGCCGAGAGGACAGAATTGCAGGTATCCTTAAAAAAATTAAAAAAAACTTACATGAAGCTTACGAAAAGAGTGCAAAACGTTACAACAAGCGCGCAAGAGAAGTCACACTCAGCAGTTTTAAAAACAACATCAACGCAAAGTTTTGTAAAAAATTTGTCAAGTGCAGAGTAGTGAAGCCTATTGGCAACAATATGTACGAATTAGAAACCCTCAACAACAGGCCACTAGGAGTCTTTCATGCGAAAGACTTGAAACAGTAAAGAAACCACGAATGAAGTAAAGGGACAGCGGCAATATATATATCAATATAAGGATAATGTCCATACAAAAAATAAATCTACACAGTGCAATATATCTACATGGTGCAATAAATCTAGTTTTAAGTGTAAATATCGTGCAATATTTACCTACTTCTAGATTAAGCGTCCAATGTTCATCTGTGTAGCGAAAGTCCTCTTTGTGCTTCATTCATGATTTCGTACAAATCCTGTTGTTCAATCCTCGTTGCCAAAGTACCTGATAATAAATGTAAAGAAAATCCAAACAAAGTACAAAATTTTTAAAATTATATATAAAATTTATACTCCCGGCACATAAAACTCATTTTCACATTCCTGCTTCGTCACTACAGATATCATCGAATGTCATCGGCGTATGATCCTGAAAGTAAAAACATTTTTTTTGTATTGAACCAAAAATATAATACCTGAAAATGAAAACAAAGTAAGTTGCCCGGCTAACTCAAGTGGAAAGTAAGAACCTCGTAGTCTCAGGTTGTGTGCGGAAGCCTACGTTGGGCACCTGTCTAAAAAGTTTAAATTATTAAGCGATAAACTGTCACCGATAGGGTTTAGTAAATGCAGTTATACTTCTAAAATTTTTTATATTATTTTATTAGCATTTTTTTTTTAAATTTCAATAATTCAACAATTACTTACGTTAAATTAGCAGCTCTAACCTTGAATCCAAACAGCAAATACAGCAGCACCCTTGAGAAAAGATATAGGGAGGATATTGTAAACCTGCACACTAAGGTGGTTTCAGACGACTCGATGATTTCCTCTTCACCACCCTAGAGTTCTGTTGCAGGCAGGTTCCTCCTCAGGACCAGAATTTCTTTTTATGGAGTTTTTTTTTGTTTTTATATAAATTTTAGTTAATTTTTATTTTTGTTTATTTTTTGTCAAACGACCGGCACTTTGTTATGACAGCTAATGTTCATTTGCGAGGGTAGAAGCGATGTTAAAATTTGTTGTTCTTCCAATGTCAGAATTTGTGAATGAGCCAAAGCCAATCGAAAACTTTGACATTTCGGGTTTTACATGATTCAACTATTAGGTATGATTTGAAAGCTTGCGTTGACCATGTTTTTTTTGAGAAAATACGATATCGGCCATCATTGTTTTGAGTCGAAGCAATGAGAGTAGAAAGAGCGAGAGTGTTTCAGATGACGTTGCCATACCAAGGTTTTCATAGTATCGGACTTGTGGAGGTTTGAGTACGTGAAAATGCAATCGGTGTTACCAATTTTCGTATGCGACTAAATAATGTTGCTGCAACATTATACACAAATGGGTGGTTGTGTCAGAGCAAAGGTTATTGTCTTCTAGGTGCATGTGTATTGGATAAGTACTATAGGTGTTGGTTAGGATTAGTTTTGTTGCATACTATTTACTAAGTTTAGGGTACATGTTAGTAAGTATAATTAATGTATAAAGATATGTAATAGGAAAAACGGCTTCTATTTATGCTGCTGACCTGACCTGCTGAAAGATTTTCGCTTAACGACAAATTGTTTCTGCGCAAAAATTTTATAACTAAAACCACCGCCTTAACAGCAAGTCGCGCTTTCTCGGCATCAAACTGATGCCAGTTAAATTTAATGTGATATAAAGTATAGTTTTGCTCTGCATCAAAGTGATGCTAATTAATCAAGATTAGAATAAATATTTTTAAATTTCGATAAAGTGAAGTGAAAGTGTCCAAAACTTGATTGGTTGAAACCTATGCCTAATTTAAAGGCTCAATAAAAAGAAAGGTTTGAAAATTTTTGTCGTTTTTGGTGGGCAGGAAAACCTAATTTGTTCCTTTGTGCAGGAAGGCGCGAAATGTCTGGAAAAGGACGTCAGTGCAGCAGCATAAAACATAGGTCATAGGGGTGAAAATTGGATGTGAGTATAGTTATAAAATTTGTGATTAATAGTAGAAACTCATAGGGTTTACATCTTTTTAATATACTGTAGCGAAATTTGGTTTATGCCAGAAATTTCTCGTAATAATTATTAAACGATATTAGCTAGCATCACTGACCGTAGAAAAATACTTGCATCACTGACCGTAGAAAAATACGTGCATCACTGACCGTAAGAAAAATACGTGCATCACTGACCGTAAGAAAATACTTGCATCATTGACCGTAGAAAAATACGTGCATCACTGACCGTAGAAAAATAACACCATCTAGCGACATGTAGCATGTTTTCTGTATTATAAATGATAAAGTGGTACGACATTATCAACGTCGATAATCGCCATCTAGAAGGCACTGGAAACGACATTCTGGATAATGGCGGATGGTACGACATTATCAACGTCGATAACGCCATCTAGAAGACACTGGAAACGACATTCTAGACAACGGCAGATGGTTCTAGCAAATGATGACTTTAGTATAAAAGGCTGTCACATGAGCAGCAGAGACAGTTGATATTGAACAGTGGAATACAGTGGATCTTAAGTGAGTACATTCGAATTTAAGTACTAAAGTGATATAGTGGATTTTAAGTAATAAAGTATAACGTTTGTGTATACAATTTGAATGTAAAGATTAAATAAACAATTGTACTGTGTAAAAACTAACGTTTGTGATTTAAATAAGCCATTTTATAATTAAATAAAGATTGCGTTTTTCTTGATTATTACACAATCCAGTGATCAAACTCAGAAAAGTGTAAGAGATTAAATTTACTGTCAAAGGGACAGGAAGTTTCGTAACAATTGGTGACAGAAGTGGGATTGTGTAAAAAAAAAATTAACAATCAATTAAATTAAAAAAAAAAAAAATGGTTAAGTTTGACGAACTAAAAGAGGATCAACTAAAGAAGGAGTTGCAGCAGCTGAATCTGCACTCATCTGGTGGAAAGTTGGAATTACAGAAACGCTTACGGCAGGCTCAAGGGGTTGACCTGGAAGAGCATGAATTTTATAGTGATGTCTCAGAATCAACAGCGAAAATGAAGGAAGCTTCTGGAACGGCTGCAAGTGGTGAAGTTGTAGGTATGTCAAAGTTCGAGAAAATGCTAATGGCGATGACGCAGACAATAAATCTACAGATCAATAACAATACCCAGACCGTTCGTGAAGAAATTACTCAGAACGCGCTACAGATTGATCAGAGGTTAAATCAAAATGCATTGCAGATAGACCAGAAGTTAAGTCAGAACGCGCTGTAAATCCAGGAGGTTCGGGAAGAAATTGATCAGAGCTTAAGTCAGAACGCGACGCAGATCCACTTAATGAATCAAAATGTGGAGGCTGAACGGAGGTTGCCAAAATGGTAAATGGCCTCGATGCAAAAATGACAGAGTTGCGAGATGACATTGAATCATTTAAGGAAAAAGTTCAAAATAATCTTGAAGAGGTTAAAAATAATTTTGAAGACGTTAGTAAAAGGATTCAACAGTTGGAAATAAGCGAACCAACCACTCAAGTAATAAAAGAATTCAGCGCAGAGAGGCTTAAGGCACTCACGTACGATGGAACAACGCCATTTAGTGTCTTCAAGCTCCAGTTCGAAACAACATCTGCTCATAATTGTTGGGATAACGATAGCGCAGCAGCAGCGCTAATTGTGGCATTAAATGGCGCAGCTGCAGAAGTATTGCAAACGGTTCCAGTGGCGGAACAAAAGAATTACAAGGCAGTCATGGATGCCTTACAGCGAAAATATGGCAGTGACCACATGAAGCAGATTCACAGACTGGAGTTGAAAAGTCGTATCCAGAAATCTGGTGAGTCCTTACAGGAGTATGCTGCAGATATCGAACGATTGGCACACCTTTCCTATCCTGACGAGCTAAGTGTCGTGGCTGAAAAATTCAAAATAGAGGCGTTTATTGACGGCATACGTGACTCAGAGACAAAACGCGAGACAATGAGGACCCGAAGACTACATTTAATGAAACAGTCACGGTTGCTCTCACTCAAGAGACGATTGCGTTAACATGCCGCCCATCATTGAAAACTCGTCGGATGGAGGTGGAGGCTGAGAAGAAAAATTCATCGTTCGCCAGCAGTAGCTTCAGCGGAAATTGCTGTAACTGTTGCAAGCAGGGACACATGGCACGTGACTGCAAATCACATCGTAAACGATCCGCATCACGTTCACCAAGAAGAAAAATGGAAAATAGGGTGAACGATGGCGAAATGGTAGCGAAGAGCAGTCGTTAAACTAAAGAGAGTCAGTACAGCGGGGCGTGAGCTGACTCTCACTTATGATTGCCCCACAGTCTTAGTTTCGAAGCTCTGCCGAAATTCCAACAGCCTTACCATCGGTGGAAAAATCAACGAAAGACCATGTGAGCTAACCTTGGATACAGGCGCATCGCACTCAATTGTGAGGATAGATTTATTTAATAGACGACGAGTAATGCCATTAAATGGGATCCAATTGAGAACAGCGACAGGAGAAATTGCGCAAATAGTGGGAAAAGTTACAGCAAGTGTTCTTATCGGCAACAAAACTGTGGAACATGATTTTATTGTTGCAAACATCACCGATGAGGTTATCATTGGCGTGGACTTCATGATTCGACACGGGTTCACTTTGGATCTTAATAAAAAGACGTTAAGATATGTCAATGTAGAGTTGCCTTTAGACGTTGGCTGTGGACAAAAATTAACAATTGCAAGAGTCTACATAAGTGAGCGCTGTCGAATTGAACCCAACACCGAAGAAATTATTTGGGCAACACTAAGTGAAGACTGTGGGACAAGCCATCTGTGGGTAGTGGAGAAAGTTACGGCTGTTATAAATTGTGAAAATGACCAGCAGGACACAAAAGGTACAAAATCATCGGCCTTGGAAGTATTGACGAAAGAATGGACGAAAGAGTTGTCTGCCCAGAACAAAAATAAAGCAAAAAGGTTTCTGCAAAAGCATTGGCGGATATTCGCGTTCAAAGGAGAAAATAATGGCCGAACATCAGTTGTCAAACATCGCATTGATACAGGTAATTTTCAGCCAATTCGTCAACCTCCAAGGAGGCTAGCACTCGCTAAGAGAGAGGAAGTAACGGGCCTTATAGAGGATATGGCGCGAGAAAAAGTCATTGCACCATCAGAAAGCCCGTGGAGTTCACCGGTCGTGCTTGTCAAGAAAAAGGATGGAAGTATGCGATTCTGTGTGGATTATAGAAAATTGAATGACGTTACCAAAAAAGACAGCTGCCCGTTACCCAGAATCGATGATACACTAGATACGTTATCTGGAGCAACATGGTTTTCCACCCTGGACTTACAAAGTGGATATTGGCAGGTGGAAATAGATGACAAAGACAAGGAGAAAACTGGCTTTAGTATTGGGAATGGTCTATGGCAGTTTAACGTCATGCCGTTTGGTCTTTGTAACGCTCCAGCTACGTTTGAGCGGTTAATGGAACGAGTGCTCAAAAGACTACATTGGAAGACCTGTTTAGTGTATCTCGATGACATCATCATCATGGGAAAAGATTTTGATGACCACTTGAAAAATCTGGAGGAAGTGTTTGAGCGCTTGGAGGCAGCTGGACTAAAATTAAGTGCGAAAAAGTGCTCACTTTTCCAGCGTGAAGTCAAGTATCTGGGGCACAAGGTTACGTCAGAAGGAATACACACAGATGAGGATAAAATAAAAGCTGTGAAAAATTAGCCACGACCATCTAATCTTCATGAGTTGCGAAGTTTTCTGGGCCTATGCACTTACTACAGACGTTTTGTTCCTGGTTTCGCAAATGTCGCAGGCAGTCTACATGAGCTGGCAGAGAAAAATCGGAAATTCGAATGGAGTGGTGCACAGGAAACTGCATTCCAAAAGCAGAAAGAATTATTGTCTACGGCGCCTATACTCGCGTACCCAATACCCGGCGAAAAATTTGTATTGGACACCGATGCGAGTGGCCATGGTATTGGAGGAGTTTTGTCCCAAGTCATCAATGGACAAGAAAAAGTCGTCGCATATTTCAGCAAAGTTCTGTCGAAGCCTGAGAGGAATTATTGTGTAACTCGGAGAGAGTTACTGGCAGTAATGGAATGCGTTAAACACTTCCATAAGTACTTATATGGACAGCATTTTCTCCTGAGGACAGACCATGCGGCATTAAGGTGGCTACTTCAATTCAAGGATCCAGAAGGTCAAATTGCACGGTGGATAGAGCGCTTGCAGAGCTATGATTTTACCATAGAACATCGCAAAGGAAGTCAGCATGGAAATGCGGATGCACTTTCCCGTCGTCCATGTAAAATTGAATGCGGTCATTGTTCACGAACGGAAAGTAAAGCTGGAACAATTGATGTGCGCCTTTTGAACGTTTTGCCTGAAGAAAAGTGGACAAAAGAGGAGGTACAACGGGACCAGCGCAGTGATACAGACTTGGCAACTATAATTAAGTATAAAGAGCTGGGTAGGAAACCGGCGTGGCAAGAAATATCAAGTGAAAGCCAAATCTGTAAAGCATACTGGGCGCAATGGCAAAGTTTGGAGTTGCATGATAGTTGCCTCTACCGAATCTGGGAAAGCGAGGATGGTAAAATTCGTTCAAAACTGCTGGTTATTCCAAAGGAAAAATTTAAGGAAATAATCAAGGATTATCACAATGGATCGAGTGGTGGACATCTGGGCGTAACAAAAACCACAGAGAAAATAAAGAAACGGTTTATTGGGTAGGATGCCAAGAAACAGTTGCTGACTGGATCCGCCGTTGTGACCAATGTGCAATTGCTAAAGGACCAAGGCACCGCACTCGGGGAAAAATGCATCAGTATAACGTTGGAGCTCCCTTTGAGAGGATAGCCATGGATATAGCGGGACCTTTTGCAACGCAGGAAATAAATACATCCTTGTGGTAATTGATTACTTCAGTAAGTGGCCAGAAGTATATCCCATTCCCAATCAAGAAGCAAAAACAGTGGCAGACATTTTCATCAAAAATTGGATTTGCCGATATGGAGCTCCACTTGAGTTGCATTCCGATCAAGGACGAAATTTTGAGTCGGCACTTTTTAAGGAGGTTTGTGACATGCTTGGAATACAGAAGACACGTACCACAGCATTGCATCCTCAGTCCGATGGCATGGTCGAAAGGTTCAACCGTACTCTAGAGGAGCATCTGAAAAAGGTTGTTGACAAAGGACAAAAAGATTGGGATGAGCATCTACCAATATTACTGATGGCTTATCGTTCGTCAATACACGATACCACTACAGTCACGCCAGCAAAAGCAATTTTTGGTACGGACTTAAGGCTTCCAGCAGATTTGAAGTACGGAGTAAGCGCTGTCCCAGAAACGACCAATGCTGACGATTACATATCACAGAAAAGAGAAGAACTAGCAGATGTACACGAGCTCATCAGGAGACGTACTCTATTGGCTAGCGACAAGATGAAAGCTCGGTATGATCTGCGAGCAAATACTGAAGGGTTCAAAGAAAGTCAATTAGTGCTGCTACACAACCCACAACGAAAACGAGGCTTGTCTCCTAAATTACAGACTCATTGGGAGGGACCTTATCGGATCGTCACAAGAATTAATGATGTTGTGTATCGAATCCAAAAATACCCCAGCAACAAAGGTAAATTAAAGGTAGTCCACATCGAAAGGCTGGCACCTTATACTAGAGATGGAGAGACTCTTGTTCGGGACGAACAAGTTTAAGCGGAGGGCAGTGTAGCGAAATTTGGCTTATGCCAGAAAATTCTCGTAATAATTATGAAACGATATTAGCTAGCATCACTGACCGTAGAAAAATACTTGCATCACTGACCGTAGAAAAATACGTGCATCACTGACCGTAAGAAAAATACGTGCATCACTGACCGTAAGAAAATACTTGCATCATTGACCGTAGAAAAATACGTGCATCACTGACCGTAGAAAAACAACACCATTTAACGACATGTAGCATGTTTTCTGTATTATAAATGATAAAGTGGTACGACATTATCAACGTCGATAATCGCCATCTAGAAGGCACTGGAAACGACATTCTGGATAATGGCGGATGGTACGACATTATCAACGTCGATAACGCCATCTAGAAGGCACTGGAAACGACATTCTAGACAACAGCAGATGGTTCTAGCAAATGATGACTTTAGTATAAAAGGCTGTCACATGAGCAGCAGAGACACAGTTGATATTGAACAGTGGAATACAGTGGATCTTAAGTGAGAACATTTGAATTTAAGTACTAAAGTGATATAGTGGATTTTAAGTAATAAAGTATAACGTTTGTGTATACAATTTGAATGTAAAGATTAAATAAACAATTGTACTGTGTAAAAACTAACGTTTGTGATTTAAATAAGCCATTTTATAATTAAATAAAGATTGCGTTTTTCTTGATTATTACACAATCCAGTGATCAAACTCAGAAAAGTGTAAGAGATTGAATTTACTGTCAAATGGACAGGAAGTTTCGTAACAATACATGTGTACCAGTGTGGCTGAAGAAAAAAAGTCGAGATATCAGCGTTATAGAAGGTGGTCAGGGTGCTGCAACAATAAATGTCCGTAAGCCATAATCCATTTTCACTATTTATTTATTTTTTTAAATTCATACACCTACGTGATCCTGATTTATTTTTTTAAATTCATACACCTACGTGATCCTGCTTTATTTTGATTAAATTCATACACCTACGTGATCCTGCTTTATTTTGATCAAATTCATACACCTACGGGATCCTGATTTATTTTGATCAAATTCATACACCTACGTGATTCTGTGTTATTTTATCAAATTCATACACCTACGTGATTTTGTGCGTGCATTAATTTAAATCGAAACGTGATTACGAAATTCGAAATAAATCACGTAAATTATAATTTGAAAAGTGATGAACCTGGCTATTGGTTCGGGTCCAAGTAATAAACCCCGAAAACGTATGAAGTCCCAAGTTCGGGATTAAACCAAGTAAAGATACAGGGCGAAACAATTACAGCAGCGGTTATAAAAATCAGCTTAATTTTATAAATTTTAGTTCTAATTATTTTTGTAGTGATATTTGTGCATCAGTTATACATATATGTTTACATTTTTCGTGGTAAATCGTTATAAGGGAAAACGACCGTGATTCGGATAATTTGAAATACAGTAATCTCCGCTTATAAGCATTTCTGAAAATGATTGATTTTTGGTGCATATAAGCGTGAAATGCATTTAGAAAAACTCGTTTATATGCATGAAAAGTGTAAATATAAAAAATCAGCTACCAAATATGCCAACTGACTAGAACCATACAAAAATATTTTTAAAGGCAAAAAGCTGTGAAAATAAACATTTGATATTTTATATAGTACATATGTGTATACAGAGTTCATGTGATCATGTAGAATCTACATATATTGCAAAACTATTCTTTCTTAAAAAAACGAGTAATCTTGGATTGAATATGACTGCAGCCCTTAAAAATATGTTCTTCAATGTCATCAAGTTCGTCAATAAATTTTTTTATTGGCAAAAGTAACTTTCGAAGCGTGTCTAATGAGACCAAAGGTGCACTCAATGAAGGAATTGGATCTATTTCAGCTGCAATGTCTATTTCTTCATCATCCTCTATTTTGTCAACGGATTACAAAATATGGGCAACAATTTCATTTTCATTTAACTCTTCCCAGCATGGCAAGCTACTGTCAAGCACATTTGACATTACCATAGGACTGACACGATTGTTTGTTATCAATATTTTTTTGACATGAAAAAAAAAACTAAAATTTTTTCCCTGTTGTGCATATAAGCGGGAATGGAGGAAAAAATTGGAGATTTTTTGGGGCTTATATCCGAGAAATGCATATAAGCGTGTGCATATAAAGGAGAAAAATGTTAACAAATCTAAATGGAGAAATGAAATTGCACAAGTTTTGATGCATATAAGCGAGAAATGCTTATAAGCGGCGTGCATATAAGCGGGGATTACTGTACTTCGCATTTCGGACCATTCGCGAGAGCTCTGTCGGGTGGTAGAAATAAAAGGAGAATTTGAACTCGCGTTTCGTTATTCGGCTATTTAATCCGAAGCTATGAATTTCCCTTAATGGCGTCTAATTTTTATATATATATATAATCTTTCTATAAATAATTTTATACACATTTATTATATTTAACATATTTTTCTATATATGTATATATTTTATATTTTTTTTTCTTTTGCATAATTTTTTTTACATTTTTATAAATGTTTTTAGTAAGACAAACTTTGTGTTGCTAAATTAAATTTGAATCTTAATCTTAATCAATACATAGTGTTGAAATTTTAGGTTTTATACCACAATCTATATTTTGATAAAATTAGAAAGTAACGTATCGAATATTTTTGTTGTCGCAGGCTATAGTCCAGTCGGGCCAAATACCGTGTTGATTCGCCTCTGAGACTGTACCTGTAAAATAACAATTTGAATTAATAAACATGTTGTAAATAGATTTTACTATGAGTAATTGGTAGAAGTCTTTATAAAGGTGGGGTGACAAACCTGACCGATGCCGGTGTAGTGGGTGAATCTCCAGCGATGACTCAATAGTGGGTGATGCACCAAAATGGATCGTGCATCAGAGGATGGGCGGGTGCGTGGAGAGTAACATCTCGCTCCCATCTTTGATGTGGATAGGCCTGTGGAGGAGAGATTTTTTTTATAATTTTTGAGATTTGGATTTTTCTCAGAATTTTTTCTTGTTTTGATTTTTGAGTTTTTTTCTTGATTTCCGTTGGAAATGAAATTTTATTGTTGCACCCTCGACCCAACGCGGCGGGTTAAAGACCTCCCTGAAACCGCAAGCTAGCCGGTGCGACCGCGTTGGGTACGCTGACTTAGGGTTCTACAACATGTGCTTCAATATGGTGCCTCCAGTTTCAATATTTGGGATGGCACATCAATTTTAAAACAACAGATTGTTTTGTTCACTCATGTGGAATCATTTGGTCCAACCTAAATTTCAATATGTAAATGCCTCAAAAAAATACACACAAAAAACTGCGAAATTTGCTGATTGCACAAAATCGAGTATCGAGTATTATGAATCATTGAGGCACACTGCTTATGAATTGAATTTTCATTGCAAAAAGGAACACTCATTACAATTTCAGAACGATTCATTCACGCCTCAAAAAGTTATCTACAAAAAGAAATAATTTATTTGCAGAGTATCGCATGAAAAAGTGTAAATTTCGAGACTCTTCGTTTTTTAAAGCATTCCAGAAACTTTTTATCAACTCTCGTCCTTATGCATATTATCAGATCGGGTAGTCGTGTAGGCGAACTAAAGAGATCTACAGGCTTGGTACATGTTTGTAATTCGTTTTTCATGCGTAGACCACCGAGTATCAAAAAAATCAAAGGTTTCGTTAATTTCCCCATATGAGACTCCATGAGTACCGGCTTTAGGGGAGGGGGGCGACCGGGTCGCCAGGTACTACAGGGCGCAGCGTGCGACAGCTCAACTGAACCACTTAATTTGAATAACTACTGTTATTGATCTAAAGGAAAACTAGACTCAGCGTATTAACTTTTATAGACTTATTTCGTAGGAATGAGTATCAGTATTCTGTTTCTAATAAACACGACCTGTCATTTTGTCGCTTATCTTTTCTCTCACTAATTCGTTAAACAGAATTAGGACGGAGTCGCGAAATCATCAACGCTGTCAAAAATTATATTGCGGTGCAAGACTGGCAACCTGCCGAAGGGTACCCGTAGATTTAGATTTAATTCTATTTTCATCGTCGGCGGGGGACGTTCAGTGTATCATTTTAAATTAAAGATTTTAGCTTTATTATTTCTCTTATAAAATGGTATGATGTTCTTTTTCAAATTAACGTTATGAAATGCTTGTCAAATGTTGCTCTTATGTGGAAACATGTAGACAAACAGGTTCCGAACAATGCATTGTAGCTGCAACTAAATTAGCATCCGAACTTGATACGCAGCCATTTTTTAAACAACAAACGCGACCAAGACGCATCAAACGTAGACCGAGTGAAAAGGCTACTGATGAACCAATAAGTGATCCAAAAAAAAGTTTGAAGCCGAGTTTTTTAAATACTCTTTTGGACACCGTGCTTATATCTATGGTGGAAAGATTTCACCAGATTCAAGACTTTTTTATCAAGTGGAATTTCTTGTTTAACTTAAAAATTAATAAAATAAAGAAGAACTAATGCGACATTTTTCTTTACTGAAAGAAAAGTTAATTCAAGTCAATTTTAAATCTGATATTGATGGAGATTTGTTGTGCGATGAAATTTTAGGTTAGCAACACTATCTCGAAGACAATCAGGCGATTCCTATTGCCTATCGCCCTACGCTTAAGGAGCGTAACAAAGCGTGCACGTATACAAAATCATAAACACATGCTTATCGTAGCTTGTGGTAGTGGGCACCACTGGTTATATCCCAATATTTGGATATCGCTGCGTATTCTGTTAACAATACCAGTGACTGTTGCAAGCGGCGAACGAAGTTTTTCTAATTTTTCACAACAAAATTTTAAGGTTATTGTTATTAGTTAAGAAGATTGTTATATGTCCCTATGTTATCGTACCTAACGCAGCTCCACCGCGGCTAACTATGGACTATCAGGGGGATTTTAACCCGCTGCGTTAGGTCAAGGGACAAAACAATAAATTTAACTTCCGACTTCCGCCGGAATTACCGACCAAGTTCAAAAGAAATAAACTAAAACTTAAAAAAAAAACTGAATCATAAAAACAAACTCGAAACAAAAAGAAACTCATAGAATCTGAATAAAAAAAAATGAAAAAAAACAAAAATATTTGACCACCTTCACCACACCACGGGAATAGCTGGTCGCTCCCGCCCAACCTGTGCTATAGCTGTTGCTGTCCCATAACACCCACTTCTTCTCTGACTTTACCACCCCCTTCACCCATCATCGGCCCCGAATTTGCCCTTTCCTTTTAAAATTACTTTAGCACCTCATATTTCAAAATACTTTTTCAAGGCATTGAATAAAAAAGAAATAATTGAAATTAAATTATTATAATTTTATTTTCAGACCCTTCGCTGAATGTCGGCGCTTCGAAAAATTAATAACAATGAAACATAAAGGATAATTAAGATATAAATTTTAAAATTTTATGACATTAGATTTGAAGAAAAACGACAAAATTTTAAACCCACCCACAAATATGGTGATATAAATGATATGTAATAGTAACAGAAATTGTATAGTATATATGTATATAGTAGAAATGTAAAGGTAAACAATATAAAAAAAAATATAGTAAATATAATGTATATAACAAAATTATACGAAATTAAAATAAAATGTTTAAAATATGTATAGACATGCAATATATATATATATAGATAAATGTGTGTGCAATAATATTATTAAGGAAATTAAAAACAAATTATATGATGGTTATTTTTAAACCATAAACAAAGTTATCAGAAAATCCTAGTAGAGTGCGTTACTCATCATTTATTAATCGCGTATATCATTAACTGACCAAAACCTGACCTAAAGGAGCTCACTTAGGCGGAATTAAGGGACATTTAGCCTCCTAAATTAAATATTCAATTTAGGCAAAAACAAAAAAAAAACGAACTCATGCACTTAAACGCAGCAGGATTTCCTAAAGTGATATAAAAGTAAAAAAAACTACTTAATCATAAATAAAATTATACTACTATTTCATTAGTTTTTAATGTGTGAACCACGGCAACCCTAAACGTTCAATTTGACTATTTTGGAACGTATTCCGCTCTCTCGAAGTAAACTTTTTTTTTTCTGTGGCTCTGCTTCCACACTACCAGGATGAACTAAACCTGTTCGCTTTTCCAAAATAGCTTACGTAGGTTGGAAGTCGTGCGCACTCGCACGATTAATCGGCTTCACTACATGCGTTATGCTCGCGCTCACTTCCGTCGTACAGTTTCGGGATTTTTGCGTCTGAGCGTTTATTTAACTTTCTTTGCACTTTTAAATGTATTTTGGCCAGGATTTTAATGGGATTTCCTGTATTAACGTTGCACTATTCTTACACACTTTTTAATAATAGTTATACGGATAAAAAAATTGTGGCTGACTTAGCTTTTTGGGAACCTCAGAATCCAGCTGCTACGTGTCTTCTTCCACGCCTATCGCTTCGTCAGCCACACTGTTAAAAATGAATTTTATTACTCCTTTGTATTACTCCTTAGTATTGATAAAAATCAAACTGATGTTTGATATCAAATTTTCCTTTTTGCAAATACTCACATTTGATATACATAGATTCTGCTTACAAAAATGAATCCTGGACTTGGCGCCTTTGGCTTTGAAACCTTTTTCCACCTTCGCGCGGATTTTCATTATAAAACAAACAAGTATCACTAAAATGGATTGATCAATCTTTACTTTAACTTTAAAAGAAATTAATACCACTTGTAAAATTTTACCTTTTTTTTCGATTTTATTTTTAAAATTCAAGCAACGACTTTAACGCGCAACTTTTCCGTAAGCTGGTTATTTTTCTAGTGGTTTCTATGCGCAAAATTTTTCAGTCACCAAGCCAGAATTTATTATATAAACAAAAAAAAAACAGGAAACTGTATTTGCTTTACATAAACATCACACCAAATATGTAACACAATTTAAATCTTAAATATAACTGACCTACGACAATAGTACCCACATTAAATCACCTCCCCCATACTAACAAAACTTTTCTTAATTATATAGTTGTTCCATTCTAATAGTTTAGGCTGTTTCGATCGGCCAACATTCTGCAAACAGTTTGATGTTTCACTGTTAAATGTTAAATGCTGCCAAATCCTAAAGCTTACAGAACTTGTGGAACGTAAGAAGAACCTAAGAGCGAGCATAGCCCTGATCATGGTATAATCATATAAGGTAAAAGCAAATTGTCAAAAAATGAAATTGCAACACTGAGAGAGCAGTGCTGGAAAAGTCAAAATCACATAAAAATAAAATAGTTTTGTTGTTGACAAAATTATTACGTGTTGTTTGACATTTGTTAGTTAAGTCATGGCACTGACGTTTGACTATCAAAAAATCATAGTTGACAATTGTGAACTGTCAAATGACAAAAACAAAAAATCAGAACACAGAATTTTGATGCAACAATTAATAATAAAAAAAATCATAACACTAAAAAAAATAATGATGCTAGTGCTATTAATGCCATAGAATTTCTGAAGCTAAATATTTGGAGTCGGGAACACCAACACCCGCAACAAAACTCTATGTTGGCAACGATTGCTGACATCGCAGTTGTCTAAAAAGCATGTAGTGAAAAGAACCCCCTTATTATTTTTATTTGGAATAGGTGCCCAACGTTGGCTTATGCCAGCAGGTGAGCTAGCCGGGCAATCACACGTCTTCTTTTTCTTCACTTTTACTAATATTTTTTCTTTCTTTTTAGGTTATCTGCGGGTTTTTTTTCTGGCGCTGAATGGATTTATTATCGACGGTTTGTGATGATTTCTACTAGCAGATCTGACGGGAAGTATATATGTAAACTGTTTTTAGGATGATTCTTTGTTTGTTTTTTGTTTACTTTTTACAGGTACTATTGCAGACTCAACGAACATTTATATTGCACAGTGGAATGGAACTAAATTTATTTTGAGGACTTCACTACACACAAGGACGAAATCACTTCTTTATTAGGCGGTAAGTATTGCACAAGTTAGCGTTTTTATGATTAAGGTGTATAATCAATGATTGTATAATTATTATGTATATTGCACATGTGTGTAGGTTTGTCCTAAATTCTAGTATTGCACTTTTATATTAGTATTGCAATTGTCCCAAAGGTTTTCCAATGTCCCATTTCTCTACTGTTTAAGGTCTTTTGCGTGAAATACGCCAAATGATTTGCCTGCTTAGTTCTCAAGCTCATACATATTGTTTCCTATGAGCTTTACAACGCGACACTTCAAAAACTTTTTGCAAAATTTTGCATTAATATAATTTTTGACGTTGCTAGCAGTGAAGTTTCTTTGAAAAATTTCCTGTCCTGGGACAAATTGTATATCACGACTTCGTTTATTGTACTGCTTCGCACTCCGTATGTATGCTTTGTGCATGTTCTGCTTTATTTTCTCTCTAATTAAGGCAATTCTGTCCTCTTTATTGTTTATTAACAAATTCGGTTCACTCAAAGAATTCAACTTCCTTGCCAGCAGATAGTCTGATCCGCTTGTGAACATATTGTGCCCGAATAACGCAAAGAATGGTGTTATACCTGTTGCTGCGTGAACTGAGCTTCTCAGCGCACACTCAATCTCAGAAAGATACAGGTCCCAATCTCGATGGTCTTCCTGCATGTATGAGCGTATTGCATTTAGTATAGATTGGTTGACCCGCTCTGCTGCATTCGACTGCGGCGCGTAGATGCTGTTTTTAAATGTTTAATTTTGTAGTTCTTTAACATTTTATCGAATTCTTTTGATAAGAATTGTTTGCCATTGTCTGAGTGAATGACTTCAGGCACTCCAAACTTATGGAAAACTTCGCATACCAAAAACTCTACTACATTAGCCGCTGTTGCTTCACGCATTGCTTTCAGCAGCGTAAATTTAGAAAAGTGATCCACTGCTATGAAAATGTACGCATTTCCGCCTTTAGATCTTGGATACTTTCCAAGGAAGTCAACATATAATTTTTGAAATGGACGGTCAGTGATTACCTCGTTTCCAATTTTAGGCCTGAGCTCCTGATTAGTAGCTTTGGATTCTTTGCATATTGTGCAGTTTCGAATAAAATTTCTTACTTGGACTGTCATTCTTGGCCAAAAATACAATTGACTCAGTCGATGCAGTGTTTTTGCGACACCACATGCGAAACAATTTCAGGACAGTGGGTTTTTTCGATCAAAGTTGATGTCAGCGATTCTGGTACCCATAGCTTCCACTTTGTCTCATCCTCGTCTTGTGCAAAATGTGTTCGCTTGAATAAAATTCCATTTTCGATTCTTAGATCGGGCAACTTATCCTGATTTTTTTCAACAGCTTAAGAGCTACATATTCTGGGGCCTCAAACTCGGTGGTTTCCATATCAAGCCATGGAGTATTTGTTGCTTCAAGCTCATCGACAAAACGAGATAATGTGTCTGCTACCACATTTTCAGAACCTTTCGGTGTTCTATCTCAAAGTCGAAGGACTGTAGCTGAAGCGACCAACGAGCGAATCTACCCGTGAGATCTTTCAGCGACATCAGCCACTTCAGGCTGGCATGATCCGTGATGACCGTGAACGGCATCATTTCTACATATGGTCTGAAACGTTTTATAGCAAGCACCGCAGCTAAACATTCTTTTTCGGTGACGCTGTAATTGCGTTGACAGGCGTTCATGGTCTTTCTGGAACAGTACGGCGCCAATATCGCTATCAGATGCGTCGCACTGCACCCAGAAACGCAGTGAAAAATCCGGATGCCTTAGCACCGGTGCCGTAGTTAAAGCTTTTTTAAGTCGATTAAATGCTAGTATGGCTTCAGGACTCATACTGAATTTAGAACCCTTTTTAAGCGTATCGCTCAATGGTGCGGAAATCGCTTCAAAATTTTTTATGAACCGCCTATACCAGCCTGCAGTTCCGAGAAAGCTCCTCACTTCTCTTGGTGATATCGGTATAGCGATTCTTTGGATCGCAGAGACCTTGTCTGGATCCGTTTTAAGCATGCCGCCGCCGACCATAAACCCTAAATATTTTAATTCTTTAAAGCAGAATTTAGATTTTTTTAATCCTATTGTTAAATTTGCTTTTTTTAAGCAGTCTGCGACTTCGCTCAATATTTGTAGGTGAGTTTCAAAATCTTGCGCAATTATAAGCGGGTCATCTAAATAAGTAAATACGTTTGATTTCAGCCTTTGGGATATAACCTTGTCCATCAGCCTGCAAAGCCGCTGGGCAGCGTTGCATAAGCCGAATGGCATGACTGCAAATTGGTAGAGCGGACGCCCTGGCACGGTGCATTCTCTGCTTTTTTGATCCAATTCAATTTGCCAGAATGCAAACTTTAGATCTACGCTGCTGATGTAGTGCGTATAATCTATACGACTTAATATGCCGTCTATATTTTGAAGAGGATATGCATCTTTAATCGTACGGTCATTTAATTTTCTAGCATCTAGACAATTGTTCGGCTTGCGAACAATTGTGACGCGGTTACTACACGGGCTGTTGCTTTCCTCTATCACTCTTAGTTCTAGCATCTGATCGACCTCAGCATACACCTCAGCATACACATACTGCTGGTGATATAGGGTAGTGCCTGTCTTTGACCGGTTTTGCACCATCAATTAGTTGAATAGAATGCGTTTCTACGTTCGTTTTGCCGAGACTGTGCTCTTCGAAAGTTTTAAACATTTTTTTACCTCAATTAGAGGCTGCTGC
Organism: Meiosimyza platycephala; assembly: GCA_963662105.1. Classification (NCBI taxonomy): domain Eukaryota; kingdom Metazoa; phylum Arthropoda; class Insecta; order Diptera; family Lauxaniidae; genus Meiosimyza; species Meiosimyza platycephala. Next base: position 62,873,690 of record OY759208.1, read on the forward strand.
TCTTCATCACTCAAAACATGACGTTCTGGTTCTTCATCTTAACCTTCGATTCTATCTTCTCTGAATTGGTTAATAATTTTCTCCATGTCAATTTCTTCAACGCCGATCACATCCACCGCTAATTCAAAGGCCCTCCAAAAATCAACTCCAAAATAGGCCCTCTGTTCTACTTAAATTAGGACATAAATAAAAATCGATAAATTTTGTCTTATTTTGAAAGGTTACTGGTAGCGTAACTTTGCCAATGACGGTATGTTTTTGCCCTCCGGCTGTTTTCACTGAAGAAAAATATCTTTTCATGTTAACTCCTATAGACTCAATTAGCTCTCTACAGTTGCGTCCAAGTATCGACACCGAAGCTCCCGTATCTAGAAGTCCTTTAATTTCCGCATTATTTACTCTAATATTAGCATACGGTCGTGGGTCAATTTCGATTGCCTTGCTCACTGCTTCAACCACTTGGTTATGGATTTTCTTCCTTTTTGCAAAATTATCCCTTGCTTTTCTTACCACTCTACACACTTCACGCATACCGCTAAGCTGGCTTTCGTTAAAAATCCTTTCTCTTACTTAATAATAATTTTCGATCCTTTCCTCTAAGGGTTTTATTTCAAAAGGCTTTTTTAAAACATTATTATTTTTGTTGAAATCAATTACTGTTTTGAAGATTTTAATATTATTTTTCTTTGCAGGGTCATCAAATTCATCATCTCTACATCTAACATCAACATTTTCATCATTCATAGACTCTCCACGGGATTTTGGTTGGAGCGTGATTCCCCCGTCGCAATCACGTTCCTCATAGAGTTTCCCAAAGTGCAATTTGAACACTTTGGTGAGACAATATCCGGTGCGCCGCATTTGTAACAAAATATCGAACGTTGCATAATGGGACAGTCCATATAGACGTGACCCTGCTGATTACAATTCCAGCAGATAAGAATACGTTTCGGCTGCTGCTGGTACTGTTCTTGTGAATGTTGATGCTGTTGTTGGTGCTGATTTGGGAGTCTTTGCTGTGACTGTTGTTGAGGCGGTTTTTTCTGTTGTTTATGTGGTAATCGCCTTGATGTCTGTATTTCATCCACTAGCATATCTTCATACAAACTATTTGGTGAATCGTCGCACTCGAACTCTAACTCGTTCAGTTGGTGACCACGTTGTTGCCTCATAAATTTCTGATTCGGATTATAAACACCACGCACCTCACGCCGCGATAAATATTGCTCAGCCTCCATACATTCAGCGCGCAGCTGCTCCATATTATCAATCACTATCGGATACACCACTTGACCCAGGCTTGCTTTTAAATTTTGTTTTATTATTTTCACGATTTCATAATCAGCACCAGGATTTCTTAATTTTGATATCATTTTCAGCATTGGATGGAAAAACGCCTCAACACTCTCGCCAGGCTGTTGCTTTCTATCATATAATTCGCTCATGATTTCAAAATCGGTGCGATTGCTCTGGTATTGGCGGAGTAAAGCCTGACGTAACGTCGGCCAGCCAACAATATTTTGCGTTTTTATCTGGAGCCAGTACCATTCTCGAGCATTGCCGTCTACTTGCAGGTGGAATTCCCTCAAAATTTGTTCCCATAACCAATTGTACAGAGACTGCAGACGTTCTAATCGGAATATGAAATCCTCAATGGACATCTTATCGGTGCTGCCATCAAACATTATGCCCCATCGGTCAATTTTTACCTGATGGTTAATATTACCATAATTTAACCCATTTGGTATTGGTGGCGGCATATTTAGCCATGACGTTGGTGGCTGGGGTTGCCCAGATTGTGTGCCCGCTCTGCTGTTTGCTCCATTTTGGTGCTGTCGCCCACTTGACTGACTTCGCTGAAACATTACAAATTGTTCCTGTTGGTTATTTTGTTGTTGTTTAATTTGTGGCTGATATATTTGTTGCTGATTACTCTGCCACGGAATGCCTGTGCTTCTATCATGGTGATGTGTATCGATACGGTTTAATGTATTGTTTTGATTTGAATTGTTATTTTTTTCAGGAACATTTGTTTGTACTCCAGCGTTTCGCCCAGCACTAGCATTGCTATCCCCTGACCTCGCGACTATTAGAGATATGGATAACCTCTCAGCTCCCTGAGTGTTTACTTGGGTAAGACCTATAATTTTCATCATTTCACCTAAGCTTGTTTCCATAAACATTTTTAATTTATCCTCTATGGATTTTTCAAGAGACACTCTAAAATTAAGTTTTGACCGAGTTATGACTTTATTAATGAGGTCGATGTTTTCACGATTTTTATAAGGGTTTTGAGTATGAATATCTGGCCTCATTTTACTATGGTAAAGGGAAATTGAAGAGAAGCATTTGAAGGAAACGGATTTGGTTTGTTTGCTAGGGTTTGCCGAGTATTTTTGCGAACTGCCCCTGTATTGGTGCCTGTATCCCTACCTGGTGGCATATTTGCTATATTTGGTCTAGTTTGGTTGGCTGTTTCAGTAGCGCCTTCTCTTGCGCTTGACATGATTATGGTGCCTGAAATGTCATGAACACTAGGGCTCACTGCTTGACTCGCTCCCTGTCCTACCGATTCTGTATTTGTCATTTTTTAAGTGGGCTTCGGTCACTAAACGTTTTTGCTAGCTCTGCCGAATAGTAAGAATTTCTTGCTCTCTTAATCGGTCTTGTGCTTCGCAACCTCATTAGTATATAAGTAATTTGTAAAATTTTCAAATTCGATATTTTATTTATTTTTATTTGACGCAAAAAAAAAGAAAAGGGATTCAACGACCGATAATTGGGTGATTCAATGATTAATCAGACAAAACAAATTATATGCAACTCTTATTGAGTAACTGGTGTGGTACATGGTAATAATTTTATTTACTAAAAATCTCAGGCTTGTACCACATAGACTATTCGAATTCGTGCTACTAACTTCTGAAAAATTAAAATTTTTTTATTAGGCCACGATCCAGCAGTTCATTTCAAAACTGCACAGGGCTTTTAATTGTAAGCTTCTTAAGGTTACAGTTTCGAAAATTCACACCGCCACGCGATACACACCCCAGGCTTCAGCTGCACTTATTTTTGTACGTTCCAATGCATATAGTACAATTAGGGCTAAAATGAAAATTTTTTTTTTGTCCTAAGCTACCAAGCATCGAAAGCACCAACGTATGGCGATAATGGTTTTTACTCAGTAAAAAAAAAAACATTCTATTATTTTTATGATTTCCGAATCCTCGGCTCCTTCAAGACACGATGCAGTTAGTCTTGCTATTTCAGTAGGCTAAGTCACCACGTCGATGAAGAACCCGAGAAAGCAAAATCTTATTTGTTGGATTGAGGTATCGTCGACCCCTCATACACCTGATGCAATTAGCTTATTTTCCATAACAAAAAGCTAAGCCACCCTATATTGGAGGGTCCAACCAGACTCAATCCGTACCTATCAATGGTAATTTCTTGGGGGTGTTGATGTTATTATCCCCATTTAAATACGTTTTTGTTTGGGCGCCATATTGTTATATGTCCCTAAGTTATCGTACCTAACGCAGCTCCACCGCAGCTAACTATGGATTATCAGGGGGTTCTTAACCCGCTGCGTTAGGTCGAGGGACAAAACAATAAATTTCACTTCCGACTTCCGCTGGAAGTGAAATTTAAAAATAATTAAAATTACCGACCAAGTTCAAAAGAAAAAAACTAAAACTCAAAAAAAAACTGAATAATAAAAACAAACTCGAAACAAAAAGAAACTCATAGAATCTGAAAAAAAAAATGAAAAAACAAAAATATTTGACCACCTTCACCACACCAGCACGGGAATAGCTGGTCGCTCCCTCAAAACCTATGCTATAGCTGTTGCTGTCCCATAACACCCACTTCTTCTCTGACTTTACCAACCCCTATTCACCCATCATCGGCCCCGAATTTGCCCTTTCCTTTTAAAATTACTTTAGCACCTCATATTTCAAAATTCTTTTTCAAGGCATTAAATAAAAAAGAAATAATTGAAATTAAATTATTATAATTTTATTATCAGACCCTTCGCTGAATGTCGGCGCTTCGAAAATTTAACAACAATGAAACATAAAGGATAATTTTTAAAAAGAAAACTGAATATTTATTATTTCAGTTATTTTAAACCGAATGAATAAAAAAAAAACGAATAAAAACAAATTAATTTTTTCAAAACATTTATTTTACATAAACACCGTATGCATTTTGAGTGAACGTGTCACTCATTATCAACGACTGCACAAGTACTAAATAATTAGCATAATGGTCAAAGTTCAAAAACTTAGTTAGTCGTTATTTTTTGGAAATTTGCTTTACATATTATTATTTTTTTCTCTTCTTCGTGAGAGCAAAAAGAGGAGAAGAAATATTGCCATTGTCAGAGTTCATTGGGTTAACAGTATTGTAGATAAACAATGACTCATAAGCATCCAATTTTCTATTGTTGTTGACATTTTTTAAGAGATGTACACTCTCTTCAAATGATCCAATGTTATGTGCTGGTGAGCTAACATCGCAAGAATTATGAACGTGTGCAGCAACAGCTGATCGATTTATTTGTTTTGTTTTAATGCAATTGTAATGTTCTTTGAACCGTGTGCCTATGCTTCGTCTCGTTTGACCTACGTATTTCGCGTCGCAGTCTTTGCAGCTGATTTCATATATTCCACTTTTTTCTGCTAAGAGAGTTTTGTCTTTTGTAGACACAAATATGTTTTTTAGCTTATTGTTGTTGGTATAAACCATTTGCATATTCTCTTTTTCAAACTTACTTCTTATTTTGTTTGTAATTTGAGGATCATATGAAAAAACTACTCTTTTTGTTTTATTATTATTTTTATTTAAAGTGCGATTTTGGCTAAATAACGTTGAACGTGAATCTTTTTTGGCTCTACTTGAATGTTTCATAACTAATTTTTCAATTAATGATTTGTCAAAACCATTAATTTCAGCAATTCTTATAATATTTTGAAATTCGTTTTGGAAATTCGTGATGGATAAAAGTAGATTACACAAACGATGAGTCATTGACTGGTATGTCGCAATTTTATGTTGGTATGAGCAACATGAGTCTACTGTAGTATATCTGTCTGATGTTGTGGATATTCTATGTACTGAAAAGTGGATGCGATTATTTTCTCTTTTACACAATAAATCTAAAAAGGGAATGGAATTGTTGTCGTTTTCTATTTCACAAGTGAACTTTATACTCTGATATCTATTGTTGATAATCTCTAAAATATTATTGACTTGGTTCTTTTTTATTATGCTGAAAACATCATCAACATACCTAAGCCAAACTCGTGGTAGCAAATTTTCGCTTTTTAAATCCATTTCAAACTTGCACATAAATGTTTCTGCCATTAATGGTGATAGCGGGTTACCCATACTGGCGCCAAATTCATTTTTATAAAATATTTCCGAAAAACAAAAACATTATGTGACATGCATATTTCTGCTACCTTAAGATATATTTTCATTTTGTTTTCTTCAACGTTCTTTAGCTTTAGGTGATTTTTCAGTGAATCAATTGCAACTTTTATCGGAATGCTTGGAAACAGTGCTTGAACATCGAAAGAAACTATAATTTCATCTTTTTCCAATTCAATATCTTTCACTTTGTTTACAAATTCGAAAGTATTTTCGATACTGCAGCCTTCAAATTTTCCAAATTGCTTCATTTCACTGACGAGCCATCTTGCAATTTCTACTAATGGAGATTGAACATTTGAAACAATTTTTCTCATTTTGTCTCCAGATTTATGAACTTTTGGTAAGCCACACATTTTTGGGACCTCTGGGTTAGAGACTATGAGTTTGAACTTGTTTACATTAAAACTGTTGCAAATGTCTTTTATTAATGTTTTTGCATCGCTTATCATTTTGTTCAATGGTGATTTATTTAGCTGTTTGAAACCGTCTTCTTCAATAGATTTTTGCATTCGTTGATCATATTCTTTCTTATCCATAATCACTATTTGATTCCCTTTGTTCGGTTTCATGTAAAAAACATCTTTTTCATGTAATTCGTTTATGATTTTTTTGGTGTTGTTGTTTTTTAATTTTCTATGATTGTCATTGGATTGTATTACTTTTGTAATTATATTTTTAGATAATTTTCTGATGCTATTTTGTGTTTCTATGGACTTATATTGTATTGCACATTCTATGTCCACTATTGATTCGGTTATATTTGGAGAGTCTGGTTTCGGTGTGTAGTTTAATCCTTTGTTGAGTAATTCAAGTTGTTCATTATTGAAGTTTTCACTTGAAAGATTAATTATAAGGTTGTCAACTGGTTTAATTATATTTTTTACTTTGATTTGATTTTGGTTTTTTAAAAGAATTTCTAGCTTTTTTGTTTGTAAATTTCGTTTTTTATCGAAGGTATTTAAAGTCTGTTCAATTATATTGCCTTGTTTAATTATAAAATCATGAAACTCTAAATTATTCAAGTTTTTTTTCATGTTTAGATGTAGGTCATACAAATCCAGTTGAAGCTTGTCGAGCTTGCTGAAGTGAAATTTTATTTCATTTTTCTCAAGAACCAAAAATGTCTTAAAGCAAGCAGAAAAACTTTGGCTTAAAAATGAAATAAAATTTCACTTCAGCAAGCTCGACAAGCTTCAACTGGATTTGTATGACCTACATCTAAACATGAAAAAAAACTTGAATAATTTAGAGTTTCATGATTTTATAATTAAACAAGGCAATATAATTGAACAGACTTTAAATACCTTCAACAAAGGATTAAACTACACACCGAAACCAGACTCTCCAAATATAACAGAATCAATAGTGGACATAGAATGTGCAATACAATATAAGTCCATAGAAACACAAAATAGCATCAGAAAATTATCTAAAAATATAATTACAAAAGTAATACAATCCAATGACAATCATAGAAAATTAAAAAACAACAACACCAAAAAAATCATAAACGAATTACATGAAAAAGGTGTTTTTTACATGAAACCGAACAAAGGGAATCAAATAGTGGTTATGGATAAGAAAGAATATGATCAACGAATGCAAAAATCTATTGAAGAAGACGGTTTCAAACAGCTAAATAAATCACCATTGAACAAAATGATAAGCGATGCAAAAACATTAATAAAAGACATTTGCAACAGTTTTAATGTAAACAAGTTCAAACTCATAGTCTCTAACCCAGAGGTCCCAAAAATGTATGGCTTACCAAAAGTTCATAAATCTGGAGACAAAATGAGAAAAATTGTTTCAAATGTTCAATCTCCATTAGTAGAAATTGCAAGATGGCTCGTCAGTGAAATGAAGCAATTTGGAAAATTTGAAGGCTGCAGTATCGAAAATACTTTCGAATTTGTAAACAAAGTGAAAGATATTGAATTGGAAAAAGATGAAATTATAGTTTCTTTCGATGTTCAAGCACTATTTCCAAGCATTCCGATAAAAGTTGCAATTGATTCACTGAAAAATCACCTAAAGCTAAAGAACGTTGAAGAAAACAAAATTAGAATATGTCTTAAGGTAGCAGAAATATGTACGTCACATAATGTTTTTGTTTTTC